>CM077169.1:49636679-49936679 GCA_039654105.1 Coreius guichenoti | reverse complement strand
CCATCCCATTCCATCCCTGTTGTCCCATTCCATCCCTGGGGTCTGTTGTCTCTCTTCAGTTTGGCTGAAGGCAGAATCATAGGCCACAGGGCTATATGCTTGGCACAGTGTTTGTTTGTTTTTGGTTGGACTTGATTGTTTACTTCTACTTGTTCCTTCTGTGAGTGTTTAATACTGCTTACAGTGGGGAGAACAAGTATTTGATACACTGCCGATTTTGCAGGTTTGCCCACTTACAAAGCATGTAGAAGTCTGTAATTTTTATCATAGGTACTCTTCAACTGTAAGAGACGGAATCTAAAAATCACAGAAAATCCAGAAAATCACATTGTATGATTTTTAAGTAATTAATTTGCATTTTATTGCATGACATAAGTATTTGACTTGGGGTTGTACTCATCCTTCTTCTTCCTCCAAACACGGCGAGTGGAGTTTAGACCAGAAAGCTCTATTTTTGTCTCATCAGACCACATGACCTTCTCCCATTCCTCCTCTGGATCATCCAGATGGTCATTGGCAAACTTCAGACGGGCCTGGACATGTGCTGGCTTGAGCAGGGGGACCTTGCGTGCGCTGCAGGATTTTAATCCATGACGGCGTAGTGTGTTACTAATGGTTTTCTTTGAGACTGTGGTCCCAGCTCTCTTCAGGTCATTGACCAGATCCTGCCGTGTAGTTCTGGGCTGATCCCTCACCTTCCTCATGATCATTGATGCCCCACGAGGTGAGATCTTGCATGGTGCCCCAGACCGAGGGAGATTGACTGTCATCTTGAACTTCTTCCAGTTTCTAATAATTGCGCCAACAGTTGTTGCCTTCTCACCAAGCTGCTTGCCTATTGTCCTGTAGCCCACCCCAGCCTTGTGCAGGTCTACAATTTTATCCCTGATGTCCTTACACAGCTCTCTGGTCTTGGCCGTTGTGGAGAGGTTGGAGACTGTTTGATTGAGTGTGTGGACAGGTGTCTTTTATACAGGTAACGAGTTCAAACAGGTGCAGTTAATACAGGTAATGAGTGGAGAACAGGAGGGCTTCTTAAAGAAAAACTAACAGGTCTGTGAGAGCCGGAATTCTTACTGGTTGGTAGGTGATCAAATACTTATGTCATGCAATAAAATGCTAATAAATTATTTAAAAATCATACAATGTGATTTTCTGGATTTTTGTTTTAGATTCCGTCACTCACAGTTGAAGAGTACCTATGATAAAAATTACAGACTTCTACATGCTTTGTAAGTAGGAAAACCTGCAAAATCGGCAGTGTATCAAATACTTGTTCTCCCCACTGTATGTGCTTGACTTTGTTTGCAGAAGTGGTCATTAGTTATCACCCCCATCGACAAGCCACTCAGCATCATTAGACCAGCACAAAAATACACACACATATGCAGAAAGAAGTTGGTTTTGTTTCCATCAACTGTCCAGAATGTACATAGCTCAAAAAGTACATCAATTGAAACATGCTGAAATTAGTTGCTTATTTAAATATGAAAATAGCTTAAGTCTGTTTGCATGTATTCACGCTCATGTAAATCATTCACATGTACATTTTTCTGTCTTACAAATATCCTTGTCACTTTCCACTGACCTTTTATAGCAGCGTCTCGCAGTTTTCATGTAATATCAGTCTTATAAGCTGCCAGTAAAATATTAGCTATTTTTAACATAGTTTCAAGTTTTGTATGAAATAGAGGAGCAAACTATATATCCCCATGATGTATAACTGCATCTATTTCCAGAATGACTGTATAATTGGGCATGTTCAGATGAAAAGGTCAGCCATTGGTGTGTCACAATGTCTTCTACAGAGCTGTTAGTTCAAAGTTACTAGTGTTCTATGATTTCTACATATTAAGCCATTTCCAACAGTATTTTATGAATAGTCTTCGTTCACATAAAAAGCTGTTGCAATGTTTGCATTATATGTGCACTCGGTCACACTTTAGTTTAGGGTCCAACTCTCACTATTAACTAACTATTAAATACGACTTTTGCCTCAATAAACTCCTAATTACTGCTTATTAATAGTTAGTAAGGTAGTTGTTAAGTTTAGGTATTAAGAATTAAGGGATGTAGAATATGATCATGCAGAATAAGGCATTAATATGTGGTTTATAAGTGCTAATAAACAGCCGATATCTATGCATGCTAATAAGAACCTAGTTAATAGTGAGAATTGGACTTTAAAATAAATAAATATTTTACACACAAGGAAATAAATCAGACTAACAATATAGCACAATATACTGTACATACAGAAGACACAGCGTAACACGTCAACAGCATATTCCAGATCAGCATGTGTAAAATCTACCAGACAGTATGAATACTGTGTGAGTGGAAAAATAAAATGTCTAATAATAATAGTAATAATGATAATAAAAGACTCAAGTCAAAATGTATTAGAAATTTAGAAAGATTAGAAACTTACAAGCATTTAATGCTTCAATAAAATCTTTAGTTCCTGAACTTGCTTCAGTGTTCAACTTGTAACAGTGTTCTGTTATATTTATGGTTTGATTTAAACCTTAAATTTGATTTAATATTAATCAAAAAGATTTATTTTCCCAAAGACAACAACATTCAAACGAAGTAAAGGGATTATTTATTATAAATAAATAATCTTTAGTTCCTGAACTTGCTTCAGTGTTCAACTTGTAACAGTGTTCTGTTATATTTATGGTTTGATTTAAACCTTAAATTTGATTTAATATTAATCAAAAAGATTTATTTTCCCAAAGACAACAACATTCAAACGAAGTAAAGGGATTATTTATTATAAATACCATATGCTTAATCAATACATTTTCTTTAGACATAAGCCAAAAAGTTGCTTAATGTATATCATTTTTTACAAATTATTTTAACTATAAACAAAAGTTAATAGCTATAATATGAAAGCAGAATTTTCATAAGATAAAACTAAAAATATTTTGTTAGTCCCTTTCACACATACAGTCTTTACTGGTAAATTACCGGTGACAGATAATGTGTGAACAGGACCTTTTCAAAAATAAGGGAAGTTTTTAATAGTTTTTCTATTTAAATATGCGCTAAATGATCATCTGTGACCGCTGCGCCACGTCTCGCAGCTTTTTCAGCGTGTCACGCTCGAGACCCAGCCTTGTTTTCATTCATCAGCGCTGCAGCTCTGCAGTTGGATATACTATTTGCGCGTCTCGTGTTTTTAAGAGCAAAAACACGTTCTGTTTGATCATCGGTTATGCCTGTCACTCAGACGTCAAAAAGATGTTGTCAAATTGAACAGATAGTGAAACTAAAGCGCTTCTCCTCATGCGGGCGGATGAAGACAACGGCGCAGTGTTTATAGATCACTTCCGATGACTGACATCACAGAATTTACCGGTATTTTGGTGTTGGTGTGTGAATGGTACAATTCATTCATTCTAAAGTCATTCTGGTAATTTTACAGTAATTTACTGGTATTGCTGTGTGACAGGGGCTAATGATTAATTTAGTTTACGTAAAGACAACTTTGAAATACCCTAAGGATTATTGTGATGTCTTTTTAAATTATGCATCATATTTTCTGTTACTAACAAACCATCGGAAACCATCAACATAAAAATGCACTTTAAATAAATGACAAGATGACCTCACTAACTAACAGAATAAACGTCACAAAAATCCAATGATTTGATTTCATGGGGTCTTTAAAGAACCTATTAACCATTATGCGTATTTGAATACATTTAACTTTTAAAGTAACATTAATCACTGAAACTTTTAAATGCCATTTATCCCAACTCATGAAGCGGTTCTTTGTCGAACCTGTGCTCTGAAGAACCATTGAGGTATAGCTTTATTTTTAAGCATGTGTAAAGCACGTTCATGATGGGGAAATCTTCCAGAAAGCGTAGGTGAGATCGTCTCTCATATCCCTCCTCTCATCTCTCCCACCCTCTCTCCTTTTTCTCTCTGTCACAAACCTGTTCAGTGACTCAGAGGTGGAACAGTCTGCCAGGTTTCTTTGTGTTCCTAGACCTACACCAACTCTCTCTCTTCCTCTGTCTCGCTCTCTCTCTCTCTCTTACCCACTTGTCCAGCCACTTATCTTTCCCTCACTTTTCATCCCTGTTTTCCCCTCATTGCGGGCATTTTGGTCGGTTGTTTTTGGCTGATGAGGGCTCGTGCTAAGCTTCCTCTGCTCTGCTCATGTGTGGTACGTACATTTTTCCTTCCAAACGTCTTGCTCTGTGTCTTTCTGGTGCAGGGCTGCTGTTGCGTGTTGTTTATATATTCACTGCGTGAATCTACAGTGTGTGTGTGTGTGTGTATGTGCGTGTTTGTCTGACTAACTGCCACTTGATTTATGATTTGATGCTGCATGTATGAGTGCGCCTGTTGACACAGAAGGAGCATGGCTACATACACGTGTGTATGTGTGGATTCATGTGTGCTTGTATGTGAGACAAGTGGAGCACATGAAGCTAGAAAAATGAAAGTCTAGTCTAGGATGAGCAGCCATAAAATGCATTTATGCACTGGACAGCATTGCATACATTATCGGTTTGTTTGTTCATGCAATTTGTTGCTCTTTGAATCCTTTGGCTCGCAGACATTTTGACCAAAATCTATTAAACAACATTTTGTTTATTTGTGTGTATGTGCATGTGTGTGTGTTCTAGACAGCCTAAAAGTCTGCGTCTGTCTATTTGCCCCTCTCATGTATGACCGGAAGTGAACTGGGTGTGTGTTTGTGTCTGTTTTTGTGTGAATGTGTGGTAAATGCTCAGCAAGATAACATACGCATGTAAATATAAACACTCTGATTTGGAAATGCTCTAATGTCAACATAGTTTGCTGAATAGACAGAAATCTGTGAGTATGGCAGCTGAAGAGCTATGGGGAAAACGCGTCAGTTTGGCATGTTGACTTGATATCCGTCAAGCTGTAAAGCTCTCTACCCCCTGGTCATTCTTTTCCTGAAAGAAATAGCATCGCTAATGTGTGCATATAATATTTATTGGCCTCCTTATTACTGCACAATGCTGTAAAAACAGAGAGAGGGAGAGAGAAAGAGAGAGAGAGAGTGAATGTTCGTCGGCAATACAGAGGACAGGCAAAGAACTGAAGGTTAAAGGTCAGATCTAGCCTTAAATTGTACATTCAGCTTCCAGCTTGTGTAAAAGTATCTCATGTGCTGTGAATTTCCATGCTTGTTCAAGCTGGTTTATGCAGGCGTAGCTAGTCCCGAATAGCCATTTTCAACTGGTTACTCATGGGAAGTACACAAGAGACACGATTTACAGTTAGCATGTTGCTAAGCTAACAATGCATGCAATAGCTACACAAGTGTGATTTGTTTTCCTTGCACAGTTAAGCGCAAATCCTACCCTGCAGCTAATTTCATTGGTTAAGGTGAGGGTGTAGGGTAGGGTGAGGGTTAATGTTTGTTTTAGCATTGTCGGCAATGACATGACCAATGAAATCTTTAGAATCAGCTGTGGGGCGGAGTTTGCGCTGAACTGGTTTGGGTGGGGGTCTCTGTTTCGGGTTCTGGTTCCGAGGAACTAGAAGTAGAGTCAGTTTCAGAAAGCACAGCCAAGTCTGAAACGCCCTCATATAAAAGCCCCACATATGATGAGCTATTGGAGCTTATGACTCGTGCCACGGCCCGACTCAGTCTGGAATGGTCTGGCCCGAAGCGCAAGTCACTGGTGGTCGATTAGACGAGGGATATCTGCCGGGTCATAAGTCTCCAGCTCCGGTGAGCCTTCCATTTCTCCCGGTCCTGCACACCAAGGTTCGAGGGGATGTGTGAGCGTGGTTATGGACTAATGCCTCGGGTTGAAATTGGTTAGTTATCTCTGCCCAGGGACATCTTCGTCTTTTAAGGCTCCCGTTCTGCCATCCATGCCAGATAACATTGAAGCTGGTTGGCAAATCATATGCGGCGTCAGGTCAGGTCAGGCTGGTGGTGCCCTGTACTTAAAGACCTGGACAAGGGCAAAGGTCTATCTTCTGAGGCAGTCGCCAAATTGTGCATAGCTACAGATCTGGACCTCCTCTCCACCAAACAATCGGACGATCCATTGCATCTGTGGTGGCGTTGGAGAGGCATTTGTGGCTCAGTTGCATTACCATGCTTCGTGCATGCCTGCGCGTATCAAATTGAATGCGATGACGCCATCTCTCTGCGTTGGTCAATGATATTGTCGTTCACGTGCCTCAGACACCGGGTTCCACGAGGACGTGTCCCCATAGCATCAGCAACTGATGCAGCGTCTCGTCCCCTTCTCCAGGTTACATACATAACCCCAAGAAGTTTTTCTCCACGATAAAACTAATTTGCATTTAGATGCCAATTCATTCACAGGCACAACAGAGTTGTTTTGTCTGAAGAACACTGAAGTTTTCCTCCTACATAGTCAGTCACATTACCATATTCCAACATGAAGCGACACTGGATATGTCCAGTTGGCGGAAAACACAGCGTATCATCAACTTACAGTGTAAGCCTTATATTGTCAGCTGTGCTCGTTCCTGTTGTGTGACCTCAATCTGGCAACCTGTGTGAGCGTCGAGTCTGAGGAGGGGTGGGGGAAACAATATTTGGACTGCAGTACTCATTTCAACCAAGTATAGGTCTCTGCAGGACAGTAATGTGAGTTAGCAGATCAGTGGGTGAGGCCATAAACAGAGGGGCGTTTTCGACCGCGTTACCTGATTTGCCCAGGTCACAGTGAGGGTAGGGTTTAGGGGTGGGGTCAGGTGAAGGGCATCATTTTCATTGCATGATTTATAAACACCCACCAGTTTGAAAACACCCACACATTTAGAAACGCCCACTTTTGTTCCCCAGAGACCCCATACTCGCTTCAACTGCTAGCTGTCAATATTACATACTGCACCTTTGAATTATTATTATTAAATTATACTTATATTATCCATTTTGAATAAAATGGTTAGTGGTATTGTGCTGGTACCCTTCAGACAGCACTTCAGACAGCGCTACTGACTATTGTTATACAATTGTACTTTCGGTGCATGTGCTGACTGCATTGAATGCTGTACTTTACTGTCTTGCAGTTGATTCTGTCTGAATACATCAGAAAACAAGGCATGTGTTCATTACAACATGGTATAATGAGTAAAAAATGTGAAGTGTGATGGAGTGTGATCCTTAAAATTACTTTTAACGTTGATGTTAAGTTTGTTATATTTATTATATGTTTGTAGATTTTGTACATTAAGCTGCTGTGCATGCAATTAAAAGGTATCACATGAAATATTAGCAATTTATGTTGTTTTGAAAAATAAGGAATGTCAGAATACACAGCAAATTTTAGAGATGCACTGAAAAAAATGGTAACCTGAATCAACTGGTTTTATTTAAGTCAAAAATATTATTTAACATCACTGAACCAACCTATATACATTAATCAATATACCATGTTGTAGTTATGACGTCTATCAGCCGGGGATAATGGGGTCACGCTTAACCAGCAAAACCTTGACCCCCTTGCAGCGGCCAAAAATATGTGACATCATTTCCTGCTAACTTCTCAAACCATGCAGTGAGGGTTTTATCTAATCAAATGCATCCCATTCCACCGATTGGAGCCGTTATTTGAAAATGTAAATAGACGATCAATCTCTTAGGGAACATTTAAAAACCTACCAAATTGAAAATTGTGAAAACTTTGCAAGGTTATTGGTGCTTATGCTTCCAAGCTGTATGAGACTTTCTGTTTTATGAATCTAATAACATAAAATTGGAACTATTTACACTATCATTCAAAAGTTTAGGGTGAACAAGATTTTTTTTGTACTTTTATTCAGCAAGCATGCATAAACTGATAAACATTACAGTAAAGACATTTATATAATGTTACAAAAGATTTCTATTTCAAATAAATGCTGTTCTTTTGAACTTTCTATTCATTCAAAGAATCCTGAAAAAAAAGTATTACAGTATACACAAAAATATCAAACAGCATACTGGAACTGTTTTCAACATTGATAACTATAATAAATATTTCTTGAGCAGCAAATTAGCATATTAGAATGATTTCTGAAGGATCATGTGACACTGAAGACTGGAGTAATGATGCTGAAAAATACATTTTAACATATATTTAAGTTACAATTTGTAACAAATTGTAATAATATTTAACAATATTACTGTTTTTACTGTATCTTTAATTAAATAAATGCAGCTACAAACTTTTGAACAGTAGTGTATGTGAAGTTGATGAATTACTAAATATGAGAGTATTTCTTAAGAACTAAGGCACTGTAGAAGTGAGTATTTTCATGTGTGAAGTCTATGTGTCTTTGGCTCTGAGGAGTTTTTGCATAAAACATTCGGCTGCTCTTTTGGTCTTTGTCTCGCAGCAACAGCCTGTATAAGATCTATCATATATTTGTTGCAGTTTTAACATGCATTTAATGAATATTTTAGCAGTTTGTTTTCATATGGAATTCTGCTCCTGGTGTTTATACATTAGACTAATTTATTTAAATACGGAGATTATATTTGATAGCTTGTTTGTTAGGTGTCCGATTAAACAATGCATACATTCTTTTTCATTTGTGGTGTATATGTGTGAGATCTCATAAACACACACACGCTGCACATATACACATACATACATACATACAGCCTGCCAACTGACTTACCGCTAGGGAATCCCCGCCCCTGCAGATGTTACCATGGCAACGCTTTCCAGGCTAGGGAAGGAGTCCCCCTTTCTCCACTTTTTTAGTTGGATGGGAAATATATTAACTGCCAGCTGCAGAGTACTCCGTCGTTCTGCAAAGGATTGTGGGAGAGGAAGCAAAACAATACTTTGCCTAGATAACAGCTCTGGATTTTCCCCTATAATGCATAATAAGGTTGGTGAACATAGAGATCTGAGAGCATTCCTCCACACAGAATCTCTCCAGAGCCTTCAGATTCAGAGCTCCATGCTTGTGGACTCTTGTCTTCTGCTCATCCCACAGGATTTTGATGGGGTTTGGGTCAGAGGACTGCTGTGTCCATGGCAAAACCTTCATTCTGTGCTCAGTGAACTGTTCTGTTGTTTATTTTGAGATGTGTTATGGATTATTGTCATGCTGGAAGATCCAACCATCGCCCAGTTTAAGTAGGACCCTCCGTTTGATTTTTTTCCCCCCAAATTCCATTTAATTTTTTTCCAAATTCCATTTTTTCCGTTTTAATTTTTCTGGACACTGTTTTAAAGGTTAGTTAGACTTCCAAAAGCAAGTCTAATTATTTGAAATCATGAAACTTATACAATTTAAAAGAAATTGATTAAAAATGTAGCAAAAATTACATCTTTATGGCCCTATGAAATTCCATTTTTTTTTTTAAACCAAATTCTGTGTTTTCTGTTTTAATTTAATGGATTCTATTTGAATGGTTTAATTAAATTTTAATAAACAAAAGCATGTCTAATTAATTAAATTCATAAAAACAACTTAATATCAAAAAAAAAAAAAATTGAGGGCCCTATGAAACATTTTGTTTTTTCCAGAAATTCTGTGTTGTGTATTTTAATTGATCTTTTAATCAAATGAAAATTAAACCCTTTCATTTTTTTGGCAAACAAAGTGCCGCACAACAGAGGTTTACTGTTAAAATGAAAACATTTCTTAAAAAATAAAAAAAGTTTTAATAATAATTGTATTATTATTACTACTACTACTACATTAAGACTTACATTCTACTGTACAGTAATATATTTCTCTCACAATTTCTTCAAGTTAAACCAGACTTTTATTTTGACGGGTTGCCATGATGACCTTAAAGTTTCTGTATGTTTATTATGATGTGATTATAGTTTTATCAAATGAAACGGTAAAATGCTCATGAAGTGACTCTCAGAGCAGCTATAGAGATGAAGTTCATGTGTTTATATCCTCATATAGAGACGGCAGAGGCTGAAAAGTGTATGTGTGTGTAGACGAAACCATGTGTCTGCGCCATTCATTCACTTTAGTCTATATCGTGATTTGATTTAAGTGTACTGGATGATTTATGCATCCAAGATCTGACAAATTCTGTGACATTCCACGTTACACAGACAATTTAATTTTTATGACTGAATTCCATGACTCCGACTGTGTTTTCAGCATCGCGGAAATCATAGGGCCCTATTTAAAGGGATAGTTCACCCAAAAATTAGCCCATGATTTACTCACCCTCAAGTCATCCTAGGTGTATATGACATTCTTCTTTCAGACGAACATAATCAGAGTTATATTAAAAAATGTCCTGGCTCTTCCAAGCTTTATAATGGCAGTGAATGGCGGTCCTGATTTTAAAGTCCAAAAAAGTGCATCCATCTATTATAAAAGTGCTCCACACGGCTCCGGGGGTTAATAAAGGTCTTCTGAAGTGAAGCCATGCATTTTTGTAAGAAAATTAAAAGTTATCTGGAGCCGTTTGGATTACTTTTATGATGGATGGATACAATTTTTTGGGCTTCAAAATCTCGACCCCCATTCACTGCCATTAAAAGGACATATTTTAATATAACTCTGATTGTGTTCGTCTGAAAGAAGAAAGTCATATACATCTAGGATGGCTTGAGAGTGAGTAAATCATGGGATAATTTTCATTTTTGGGTGAACTATCCCTTTAAGTTTCCTGATAGGTCAGTCAGGTGTTGATTTAATATCTGCTGGTACTTGATGGAGTTTATGATACCGTGTATCGTAACAAGAAAATGAGCCCCACAGCATTAAAGATCCACCACCATACTTCACTTTTCTACATGGCTATGCCAAACCCACCCAAAAAGCTTCATTTTGGTCTCATTTGACCATAAAACCCAGCACTAAAAGTTCCAATAACACCCGAGTCTAACTGTAGGTGCATGACATGCAACTTTGATCCTTACAGTTTGTTTGGTGACTCAAACCATCCTCCTCAATATAGACACATGTCCTCTCCAGTTCATTTAAACTTATTAATTATTGCCCAGATTGTGGAAATGAGTATTCCAGCAATAAAACTGTTTTTGTCATACATCATTACTGTATTCTCAGGTCTTTCCCATATACTGTAAAAAAAAAAAAAAAAAAAATACAGTTCAGTTGCTGAATTAAATGTTTGAGTATAATCAACTTGGCTGTTCATTTCAACTTAATTGATATTAAACTGACTTAAAAAAATGAGTTGACTCTTGTATAACTTTGATAACTTGTAGCTATAACTTAAAAAGTTGAAATTGCTTAAATTATTTGGATGAGTTAAAGTAATGTAAAAACATAAGTTGCATGATGTACTTATCATTTGTGTGTCACTTCATGTGTAGAGCCCAGTGAAACAGGAAGTCATGACTTATCACTGAAGTGTTCCTGATCGCTAAGGTGAACTTGAAAACACACCATATGAATGGGAATATACTTCAGTTAGATTTCTACTCATTAGAACTTGTAGGGGTGCCAATAATTGGAATATATATATTTCCGGAAAGAAAAAAAAAAATATTTAAAAAAAGATGCAACATTTTTTTACCTTTGATACAAGGCAGTTAGAAGCTAAAAAAACAACACATTGTAACAGCTGCGTGCACAGAATGATCTTTAAATAAAATAATAAAAATGTATTAATTACACACACACACACACACACACATGTATATGTATCACATATTTTAGTATTTTATTTATTTGCACACACACACGCACACACATATATACATATATATATATATATATAATTAAAATAGTAAAATATATGATACATATAGGTCTACTGTACATATGTACAGCTGCACAAACTTTATACATGTGTATACAACTATAGGCTATCTATGCTGCAGGCTTACACCTAAAGCTTTACATATTGACAAACTGAGTGTCTGTTTTGCAGCCTTCACATTATAGCACACATATTGATATCCATGGAAACTAATTGTTCCATTGGAAAGATGCACACAATTAACACAACAGACATGCACAGACTTGAACCTCTGCCCACAACCAAGACTATTTACTCTGCTAACATTTCCTAATATATATATATACATATATACTACAATAACTTATTTAAAACTGCACTGTAAAATGATTTCCACCTAAGTTGTAAATAAACCAAAGCTTTTGTCACATCCGCCAGCTGGAGTGCCCATAATCTCCACCAGAGGGCACTCCTCCCGACTCCTGCTATCTCATCATGAACTTTAATTCCCATAAGCCATTGCCTGATGGACTCATTATGTTGTGATTAGGCTCAGCTGTGTGTCATTAGCTTGTTAAGCCCTGCCTATATAAGCCCTGTGTTTTCACTCTTTCTTAGGTGTGGATTATTTGCTGTTTTGATCATTTGCCTGTTATATGGATTATGATTCTGCATTACCTCAATAAAGCTGCGTTTATATCTTCAACCCATGTGTCTGAGGGGTGTGTAACATCAAAACAAAATTTCGCAGAGAAAGATTGAAAACACAGTAAATCCTACACCAATTTTTATTTTACAGTGTATGCAGTGAACCCAACATGTTTTGCACATTTAATCCACATTTGAAAATGCATGCATGGCATTATATAACAAAATAAAAAAGTGGCATTTATTTTAAACACTGTTAAAAGTTGTAACCTTCAATTGTTTCCTTAAAATGCTATTTCTACCTTATTAACCCATAAAAAATGAGTTTTTTTGTATTAATTCGATGTATAAGGTGAATTCAGGGTGATTGGGACACTCTTTCCAAGTCATCTAAATGGCAAAAAGTCTCCCAATCACCCTGAATTCACCCTATAGGTTGGTTCTGTGACGTTAATATTATGTTTGACTGATATTTTAATATATGTTGATAATTTTTACTTTAATAAAACCACTTAATTTAGTTGTTACAATTAGGTTACCTTTTTTCTCTCTAAAGAAAGGTAGCACATGCACGCTTTTCAAGCAAAACACTCACAAACATTTTTAGGTAACAGTACTTTGTGGTTGTTAAATGTTACCAAAACATGTTCAAGGTTATTGTGAAGAGTAACTTTGCTCTGAGACCAGATGGTAATTGAAAAAGAAGAAAAATGCCACTTGGTTTAATACTTTATCTAATGCAGTGACATTCAGACATTAGTGTCCTAATACTTTTAAGGCCGCTGTGTGAATTTGGATGCATCAGCTTCATCTGTGAACTTGTATTGAGGTCATTAGGAATGGTTTGTGACCACGTTGCGTGTGTGTGTTGGATGTGTAAAGGAACAGTTGAATGTGCCAGTGCCACCGAAGCGGTTCTGTTGTGCGCTTACGTCATCGATGAGCAGCAAGTCTTGCGCGCCGCAGTCGCTCCTGAGATGAATGCACAATCCTGCTTTCACCTGGATCTCTAGCGCCGCCAAGCGAGCGACTCGCTCAAGAGCTCAGTAATCATTAAGCAACTGAGCTTTTTGTTCAAATAAATACGTACATGAATAAAACACCTCACTGTCTCGCTGTGAATGATACAGTAACAGTGTGCGCGTACGGCATGCGCGGTCACGTTAAAGACTTGCCTTCAGCACCACGGACAGTTCTTAGCGCGCCGCCGCCGCCAGAGAGCGCCGTGCACTCATGCGACACATTCCTGCTCGCTTCAGACCTTTAAAGCGACATGCCTATGTGAAATCGTAGGATTTGGTGAGATCTGTACTGACGTGAAACAAACGTTCATGAATCATCCTCAAGAGGATAATGACGCTCATTAATCATTATTATGAGAACTGCTAAAGTGTTGTTCTCTCTCTCTCTCTAAACCCTACATTATGGGGACAAAATGTCCCCACAAAGACATTTTTTGGTCCCTATGAGGAAAAGAGCTTATAAATCATACTAAGTGATGTTTTTTGAAAATGTAAAAATGGGTAGGGTTAGTGTAAGGGGACAGTATAAAAATCATTGTCTACGGAAAGTCCCCATAAAACATGAAAACATGTTTGATGAAGTGTGTGTGTGAGAGAGAGTAAGTAAGTGAGAGAGACATTCTAATTCCAAACAACATCGTACGCAAATCTGGGATAGAAAGCATAACACTATAATGCAAAATCACAAGAAATTAATAAGGGATCACATTCAAACAGTGAAAGAAGCTTTTCTTTCTTAATCTTTTTTTTGTCAGTGTGCTGCATCTCAATCCAAACTGATATATTTGACTTTTTGTAGCACAAACTCAATTTACTACACTGCAAAATAATTGGTGTGGGATTTACTTTGAAACAATTTTCTTTCAGAAATGATCTCATACATAATTAAAAAGAAACAGCAAGTAACACATTGAATTAAACATGAAATTTTGCAGAAGTATTCGTCAGTAATCAACTTAGTTTGTTGCAGTGTATACAATATTTATAGAATAATTCCATTAGCATTCATTTGACAATTTTCTGTTCTTACTACAGTATATTTTGCCAATGTTGATCAGGCCAATAAAGCGTCCTTAAAGGATTAGTTCACTTCAGAATGAAAATGCCCTGATAATTTACTCACCCCCACGTCATCCAAGATGTTCATGTCTTTTTTTCTTCAGTCGAAAAGAAATTAAGGTTTTTGAGGAAAACATTCCAGGATTTTTCTCCATATAGTGGACCTCAACGGGAACCAACGGGTTAAAGGTCCAAATCGCGGTTTCAATGCAGCTTCAAAGAGCTCAACATGATCCCAGCCGAGGAATAAGGCCAAATCTTACCTAGCCAAACCTAGGTAAGATTATCTAAAAAATAAATAAATAAATAAATAAATAAAAAATATATACTTTTTAACCACAAATGTTTGTCTTGCGCTGTTCTGCGATGCGCCACGTATTACGTAATCATGTTGGAAAGGTCACGCGTGGTGTATATAAAGTTTTTTTTTGTTGTTGTTGTTGAAAATGGCCGATGGTTTGGCTAGATAAGACCCTTATTCCTCAGCTGGGATCATGTCGAGCTCTTTGAAGCTGCATTGAAACTGGAATTTGAACCTATTGGACCCCATTGAAGTTCACTATATGGAGAAAAATCCTGGAATGTTTTCCTCAAAAACCTTAATTTCTTTTCGACTGAAGAAAGAAAGACATGAACATCTTGGATGACGTGGGGGCGAGTAAATTATCAGGAATTTTTACTTCTGAAGTAAACTACTCCTTTAAAGGGATTTCATTTTCACCCAAAAATGAGAATCCTGTCATCATTTGCTCATCCTCATGATGTTCCAAACCTGTATGAATTTCTTTGATCTGTTGACTACAACATTTTTAAAGAATGTATGTAACCAAACAGCTGATGGACCCCATTGATTTCCATAGTATTTATTTCCTACTATGGAAGTCAATGGCACCGTCAACTGTTTTGGTTACCAACATTCTTCAAAATATCTTCTTTTGTGTTCAACAGAAGAAAGAAATTCATACAGGTTTGGAACAACATGAGGGTGAGCGAATGATGACAGGATTCTCATTTTTGAGTGAGCTATCCCTTTAAATGAGAATCAAAGGTCGAATCTGATGTGACGCCGCTGGTCGTCGTTGTTCACTCTTCATCAGTCTTCGCTCATTACTCTGAACTCCTCCCCGTCACCGCTTCATCTCCCGCTCAGCATCAGCAGCATTGAGGAGGAGGAATGAGTTTGGGAGGTGTTTCGCTATTTGAACACAGCGCGCTCCTCGCACACGGTCGCGAGACTCATCACGGTTCCTTTCTGGCCACGCGCTGAGCGGAGCGCGGGCAGCCGGTGATCGGTGTTTTTTGTGTCTATGGGTGTCGACGTGATGTCCCCTCCTCTGAGGAACCTCAAGTGCTTTTCTCCGGTGATGTGCCAGTGTAAACTTATATGTAGCAACCGTACGCTCTCGCTCATGTTCGGCTGTAAGGTAAGCTGGGAGCGCGCACGCGCCCGTTTCTGTTCGGTTTTCTTGTGGATAGGATGCTGGAAAGGCGATACCATGTCGGTGACAGAATTCTCACAAGCCCCAAATTATGAAAACCGCGATAGGTTAAAAGAATTATGAATGAAAAATCGAATGTGTATGTGTGTTTGCGGCTGCGCGCGTGGTATTCGTGACATACTGTACATTACTGAATTCCACATGCAGTGCTACTGTACAGTAAAGAAGCTTGTCGTGTGGCATAATGCCATGTAAAGATGCACACACGCTAAAAACATCGGAAGGTCGATGTATCTGTACAATACATTATAAAGAGCCGAGCACAAAACTGAACAAACCATGCAAGTCTATGTGAACGTGCAGAGAAGAGTAATACAATAAGCTATTGCACATTTCCACCTGTAGTGGGGCATGTTGTCACACTATATGGGGGAGGATGCATGAAATATTATCTAAAGAAAAAAGGCCCTAATGCATTTCAGCTAAATGTAAAAATTAAAACAGGTATAAAACACAGAAAGAGCAACATTAAACACTATAGAAGCATTATTTTGGCTGATTGAAATGGTATTGAATGAATTACAACATATAAAACACATGTGACAACTTGCCCCAACTTGACATTTATGAAAACATCCATGTTGTTAGAACACAGTTTAACCTTTGGACTAAAGTGGACCTTCACTATAGTCGACTTCCTTCCCAGTTTTAGTGCATTGTGTTCACTCAGTGTCCAGATGAATGTTTTATCACACTGGTTAATTGAATTGAGGAAATTTACAGGCCATATCGATTTCCTGTTGACCATGAAAGTGTGTTTTGCATTATTGTTAGGCTATTCAAATATTTTTGTCCATATGACAATGGAGTACTCACTGTGATTTTTCTTGCATGTTTATAAAAAAAACAAAAAACAGTATAGGTCATTGTGTCTCTTGCAGCACATGAGATGAGATGAGCTAGTGTCCGTTCCTCGGTCAGATTGAGACCTGGTGTGATTTAGTATGTTTTTGTCTGGTCTCACTATCTTGAATATTCCAAATATGTTGTGATTTGATATAAACCATGTATTATTTTGTAGTTTCTTATAGAATACCTGCCAACTGGCGAGGTTCATATTCTGATTCACAGAAATTATTCAGCAAACAAAAATACGTTTTAAGAACGTTCCGATTAAGTTATAAAAACACTATTTCTTAATGTTCTCTGAACATTCAAAACAACCTTTTTTTTTAAAACATTTTGGTCACTCTTTAGATTAGGGTCCAATTCTCACTATTAACTATGACTTTTGCCTCAATAAACTCCTAATTACTGCTTATTAATAGTTAGTAAGGTTGTTGTTAAGTTTAGGTATTGGGTGGATTAAGAGATGTAGAATATGATCATGCAGAATAAGGCATTAATATGTGCTTTATAAATGCTAATAAACAGCCAATATCATAGTAATATGCATGCTAATAAGCATCTAGTTAATAGTGAGAATTGCTCCCCAAACTAAAGTGTTACCAGCATTTTTTCTTGGTTATGCGAACGTTAAGCAAAAATTCCATTTTATCATTTTGCATCATTTTGAATGTTCTCGGAACATTACATTTAAAAATAACATTAATTCCGAAATGAACATCCAGCTAAACGTTTCACATGAACGATGTATAAATAATTTTTAAGAACATCATTAAAGACCAGATGACTTTGAGTGAATGTTTTATTAACATTACTGGAAGAATGTTTGTTCATAACTTTGAGAGAACCTTGCCAGAGCGGTAGGTAAAGTTCTGAGAACGTTCCCTGTTACATTGTATCCACGAAGCCACAACACATGATAAAAGCTATCTTTTCCATTTTAATCAGAGTTTTTGTCCGTGACGGCGATAAGCAACAATTCTATTTTGATCTTGTTAATCCAAGCCAACTTTGTCAGACCTTTTTATACATTTTTCATGCATTCTATAAACAATTTGAAAGTGTGAACTGAGTACTTCGAACATGATCATAGCAGGAGCAGATTTAGGCGCATGTGCTTGGATCTGTCAGGATGATCTGTGACTGGTGCTGCAGTTTTGTTCTGTGTCAGATCGCTGTGATTCGAGCAGGGTCGATACTTCCTGTGGAATAGATTGAGACACGGATAGTGGCTGAGATGATGACCTTGGGAAACATGATGGCGTGGAGAGGGCTGGTACTGCAATACACTGATAAAGAGAGAGCTGTATAATACAGTATATCTGATCATTCTTATCTCTCACTTTCCTTTCTCTATGTCTAGCTGTATTCACAAGATCTTTATTGTCAGTTGATTTTATAAATCTTGGTGGCATTTAAAGGGGTCATGAACTGAGAAATCACATTTTCCTTGAGCTTTTGACTTATAAGAGGTCATCATACTATAAGAATATCCTGTAAGTTACAGAACTGAAAACTTCCTTGTTAGTCCAAAAACAGCTTTTATTGTAACCAATCCCAGTGAACGACTCATTGTGGAATCTAATAGATCGGTGAAAGACCGCCTCTGCAGAAGAAAATCAACGCCTACTTCATCATCGCAACTTTGGCCCTGCCCACTGATGTCAGTCAGATGTTCTTTGTCTATGTGTCAGTAAATCAAACTTCACATTGTTTCTCTTAGTAGCATGAAAATAATCTGTTATTTAAACTCTGATTAAATTATATATAGAAAGCGATCAAAGAACAGTTATCAGTGACTGAGTTCTGGACTCGCTCCAAAACTCCCATAATAATCAATGAATCTCTTATTTACGTCGTGTTTGCACTGTTAGTTATGATGAAAGCATTGTGCAGAAATCGAGTTCATGTGCTCAACATGTCTGTGATCGTCTACAATGCTCATCACTGCAACCTTTCATGCCACAATCTAAATATAATGCTATAATCAACACTTTTCACGATTAGTAAACCTTGAGAGCTGTAATAGTAAAAACGTGTTAAAAGTTTTTGAGAAAGTTAAACATGTAATACTTAGCTATTTCATATGCAAAGATGTCAGCCAATCACAGCAGTGGGCGTTTACACTGAAGTCTCACAGCAGCCAATCACAGCAGTGGGCGTTTGCACTGAAGTCTCACAGCAGCCAATCACAGCAGTGGGCGTTTACACTGAAGTCTCACAGCAGCCAATCACAGCAGTGGGCGTTTGCACTGAAGTCTCACAGCAGCCAATCACAGCAGTGGGCGTTTACACTGAAGTCTCACAACAGCCAATCACAGCAGTGGGCGTTTACACTGAAGTCTCACAGCAGCCAATCACAGCAGTGGGCGTTTACACTGAACTCTCACAGCAGCCAATCACAGCAGTGGGCGTTTACACTGAAGTCTCACAGCAGCCAATCACAGCAGTGGGCGTTTACACTGAAGTCTCACAGCAGACACGCCCCTTCAGACAGAGCGTTCAAACCAGAGGGCTAAAATCAGGGTAGGAAAAATGCCTTTTATTTCTAAATTACGACAATTTTTGATGTAAAAATCATACTAACATTATAAGTGCACCACAGGAAACATTATAAAACAATAAAACAATGCAGTTCATGACCCCTTTAAAGACACTAATACATTGACTGTACACTACAAGTTTGGACATACTTGACTAAAATGATTCTCATTAAAAACCTTTTGATAAAAAGGCTTATGCTTGAAATTAGTTTGGAAAAAAATTGTACCTTGCAAGAATTTCTCTGCAAAGAAGTTTAAGTGAAAATGAAATGAGTGAGTTTTGTGTCAAGCTGCATGCATTTTCATTCTTTGAATCTAGGCAAAGAATGACTAGCTTGAAAAAGCTCAAATATATGAAAATCAAAAATATTAGATTTTGGTCACTACATGATTTCCGTATTACATTTGTGTTATTTCATAGTTTAGATGACTTTACTGTCAGAACGTCGAATTTCTTTCCCAGGATAGAGAACAAGCGGACTGAAAGAATGCTGTAGACTACAGTAGAAAACAGCGTCAGACTGAACACATGCTCAGGGGATCATCATATAGTCCTCTGATATGTTGTCTCATATATTGATTATATTGATATAGCCTATAGAGTTTCTTCAGAAAGTATTCACCCTCACCAATTATGTATCAGTCTGTTATGTTGCAAAGTCTGTTTAGAGCATATTTACTAACAGAACTGAACAGTAGGGCTTTTTTCTGCTGGCCCTTTACAACATTATTACTGGCCCTACCATAAAACATTATGATTGTTGTGTTTAGTAATGTGTTTTTACATTTGCCAGAAAACAAATATGACAGTGGCCAAAGGATATATATCGTATAGGGCGGTTTATTAGCTTAAATTGAAGATTTATCCATTCAGTGTTACATTCTTGGTTTTCAATTTAAGTTTGCATATATTCTAAGTTATTCCATGCATTTTACATTTATATATAGTTTATAGTTTTACAAAGCCTGCCAACAAACTAATACATTGTGTTTTCAAAGCAGTGGATGATTATGTGAGCTTTTTACACATGTGGCGTTATAAAGAGCTAGGCTGTTTAATTAATTTATAGACAATTAATATTATTATTATTAGTGCAGAACTTGTCTTGCACCGGTTGTGCTGCTGACATGAATGATACCTCAAATCGTGTTGAAGCGAGATATGCTTGATAAAATAAGAGGAAAAAAATCCTATAGACTTACATTGAATGTGCAGAAAATGCAAAAATTCTAGTTTTTAAACTCATGTTTAGTCCTTCTCCTTCACTTTTCTTTGCAATTTTTATGCTGTGATTGTATTATTGCTTCTTTTTCCACCACCAAATGGCTGCGAAGAGTCTGATTTATGTTGTTTCTCTTTCTTTATTCTTCTTTTTTCCCTCTCTTTTTGTTTTCTGCACTTGTGCTACTGTGCAGCGTGTTAAAATTAGTCTAATCTCTGATCACTACTGTCATTTACAGTAGGACAAAATGTGCCCCCTAATCACACACGCACGCACGCACACACACACATCCATGTTTTATTGGCTCATTCCATAGACATAATGATTTTTATACTATACAAACCGTATATTCTATCTCCTAACCCTAAACCTCCCCATCACAGAAAACTTTCTGCACTTTTACATTTTCAAAAAACATCACTTAGGATGATTTATTAGCTGTTTTCCTTATGGGGACCAAATAAAATGTCCATTTTGTCCCCATTACATACAGAACACCTGATCCACACACACACATAGAAAGCAGAATCAGGTTTTCCCAAAAAAGTCTCCATGAATAATAAATGTTGTTGGATGAATTTCTCACTGTCTGTCTATCTCTCTGTCTACCAGCGTTCAGATTCCATACAGCAGGCAACAGCTATAAAAGCCATTTACACACCATGTTAGTATAAAAAGCTGTTTTTTTGACAAAGAAATCAAAATGAGAGTTCACATATCTAAAACTATGGTATGTAGTGCAACAATAGTTACGAGAGACAAATTCCCATTCATTTTATCCATAGAGAAATTGCTTTTTAGTGTTAACCTTTCAAGATCTACCATGATCTTCATTGTTGTTACTGAACTCTATGGGCCCTATTTTAATGATCTGAGCACATGGTCTAAAGCGCACGGCGCAGGTGCACTTAGGGTGTGTCCGAATCCACTTTTGCTAGTTTAATGACGGATTAATGGTCTAAAAGGGTTGTCCCTAGTCTCTTAATGAGTCATGGGTGTGTTTTGGGCGTAACGTGCAATAAACCAATCAGAGTCTCGCGCTTGCACCATGACGGATTCTCTATTAACATGGCGGAATTTGCGAGCAGAAAGACTGAACGCTTCTCCAGAGAGGAATCCTTTTATTTTTAATATTTAAAAATGTGTGTGTGCTGCTGCGCATCCCTGTGTGTAACAAGCAGAGTGTACGTGCGTTGTGCACCGCCTATAGGCACATACTACTAACGTGCCCTTTAAATACCACAAAAAATACTGCACTATTGACTTTAGAGCAGGTTTTTGTTGGTCAGTGGCGCAGTCGTTTTCAGTTCCTCAAAATAGCAACACACCAACAATGCGCCTGAACACACCTGGTTTTCAGACCAGCACGCCCATGGGTGAACAGATGGGCACGAGTGCATTTACTATTCAAACAACGTGGCGCTGGACGTGAAAATGATAACTGCGTCGGGCTAAAACTAGCAAAAAACATTTACGTGGCGCCTTGCGTCGCATTGCGCCAGGTGTGTGATAGGGCCCAATGACTTGTCCTTCTGTAGAAGCCACTGGTCAGTGTGATTTGCACAGAGACTCGCGCTGGAACTGATACGGTAAAACCGACACCATTGTTAGTTACTGTTCGTATCACTGTGTATCAAGTGCTGAGGAAGAGCTGAAATTGAGATATGCTAATTTTGGTTTCCGCCTGGTGACCAGACTGTGCTATCTGACCAATCAGAGCAGAGCAGGCTCTCAGAAAGGCGGGGTTTTGAGAGACCGAATCCTTTATCAAACTGTTTCAGACACTGTGAGAAAAGAGCTGATGCTGCAATGTATATCATGAGAAAATTAAAGTGTTTTTGACCTTGGATGCATGTAAACCTGTTGTAGGAGAATCCAAAACAAAATTAGGAGCCTTTAAAGTAGCATAATACAGGCACTTTAAGGATGTTTTGTGAATCCGGCCCCTGATTTCCCAAAGGCTATAATAACACTCAAAAGAATGATGAGAATCATTGAATGAGAAGGCTGTGTTTGTGTTATATTTGGTGGTACTTTATGTTCTGATTCCTGAACCTCTGATCTCTTGTTCTTTCTTTTAGATTACAGGAAATGTGTAATGCAAGCCAAGCCTCGGGGGGGTTTCAGGGTGGAGTGTCAACCGGTGCGCTCTCTCCATTCCTATGGGAATTACATGTGGATACCTCAGTAAAACCACCCCTTCACTGCTGTATTTGGCACTTGAGGTCTTTTGAAACTCATGGCTAATATTAGAATGTAAACTCGTCTGTTGGCCGGGGTTTGTGAGATATGAATGATCGGAAGATGAGTCACTGCGGTTTCATAAAGACAACAAGGAAGACTTGTGCGTTAAAAAGCCTCAAATAGACTTTTGAGCATCGGTATGAACTCTGGTCCACTTTCTGTAGGCTTTTTCTGGCCCGCTTAGCCAGGAAGAGACATGTAAAGTGGCTATCCACAGATTTGTGATGCTTTTAAAAGAAGTCTCTTCTGCTCACCAAGACTGCATTTATTTGTTTAAACATACAAAAAACACAGTAATATTCTGAAATATTATTACAAGTTAAAATAACTGTTTTCAACGTAAATATATTGTAAAATATAATTTATTCCTGTGATCAAAGCTGAATTTTCAGCATCACTACTCCAGTCTTCAGTGTCACATGATCCTTCAGAAATCATTCTGATATGATGATTTGATGATCAAGAAACATTTATTATTATTATCAATGTTGAAAACAGTTGTGTACATTTTCTCCAGGATTCTTTGATGAATAGAAAGATAAAAAGAACAGCATTTATTTGAAATAGAAAGCTTTTGTAACATTATAAACTACAGTTCAAAAGTCTGGGGTCAGTAGGAATTTTTTGGGGGGGAAATAAATTAAAGAAATTAATCATTTTATTCAGCAAGGATGCATTAAATTGATCGAAAGTGACAGTAAAGACATTTATAATGTTACAAAAGAGTCTATTTCAAATAAATGCTGTTTGAACTTTCTATTAATCAAAAAATCCTAAAAAAATGTTTTCAACATTGATAATAATCATAAATGTTTCTTGAGCATCAAATCAGCATATTAGAATGATTTCTGGAGGATCATGTGACACTGAAGAAATGACTTTAGAAGAAAATTCAGCTTTGATCACAGGAATAAATTGCATTTTAAAATATATTCAAATAGAAAACAATCATTTTAAATTGTAATATTATTTCACAATATTACTGTTTTTTTTTGTAATTTTAATAAAATAAATGCAGTCTTGGTGAGCATAAGAGACTTATATATAGAATTTATATATATATAATATATATTGTGGGTTTTATAATGTTTTTCTGTTGTTTTCATTTGTTAGTGCATAACAGAAAATGTGATGCATATTTTAAAAAGACAATATACATTAAGATCTTTCGAAGTTTAGTTTCTAAACATTGACTAACAAAATGTTTTTAGTTTTATCTTAACAGAAAATTATTAGTCATATTATAGCAATTAAGCTTTTGTTTATGGTGAAATTAGAAATTATTATATTGACCTACATCAAGTAACATTTTGGGTTATGTCTATAGAAAATATATTGATTAAGTAATATGGTCTTTATAATATTTCTTTTTACTTTGTACGAATGGTTTTATCTTTGGGAAAATAAATATTTTAATTAATATTAAATCAAAATGTAAGCACAAATATATTAAGTAAACATAAATAAAAAAAATTGTATTAGTTGATTCAAAGTATAATTTCTTTTTTGTGTATGTTTGTGTGTGACTTTTGATCTCTGCCTGTGCAAAATGAATAAGTATACTTAATATTTCACATACAAAACTTTGAAAACAAAGAAAAATCTGTTTGGAGTTTGCCAGATTGAGTGTGTTTGCCTTTTTGTGTGCATTATGCATCAGACATACAGTGAGTAGACTGTGGGTGGGCTGTGCTTCTTCTCCCTGCCAGTGTAATGATGTTCAGAGCCCCTCTCTCGCTCTCTGTGGTGCATGCTGGGAATAGATTTGTGTCAGACAGTTGTGTACAGAGTGTTTGGTATCACTCTTGACTCTGTGACGTATGCTTTTGTTTCCCCTCTTCAGTATGTTTGTTATTTATTACCAGCGAGGGTTTTGTTATGTGCACACTGTAGTCAGAGTCTGGCACAACATCAGTCGCCTGCAGGGAAAACACTACCTCTCTCACTGCCACTGACGGTGTTCGTAGAAAAATCTCTTAAAACATTAGTCTTGTAGTTGAAAGCAGCAAAAGTACCACATGTGCCCCATTCATTCAAATTTTCTTTGTGTATATGTGTCTATGGGCCCTATTTTAACGATCTGAGCGCATGGTCTGAAGCGCATGGCGCAGGTGCACTTAGGGCGTGTCCGAATCCACTTTTGCAAGTTTAACGACGGAAAAAGAGCGCATGGTCAGGCGCATGATCCAAAAGGGTTGTCCCTCGTCTCTTAATGAGTCATGGGTGTGTTTTGCGCGTAACGTGCAATAAACCAATCAGAGTCTCATCTCCCATTCCCTTTAAAAGCCAGTTGCGCTTGCATTATGGTGGATTTGCTATTTACATGGCGGAATTTGCGAGCGGAAAAACGTCTCGGTTACGTATGTAACCCTCGTTCCCTGAAGGAGGGAACGGAGACATACGTCGGAACTGACCGACGAATTGGGATCTATTTTCAGAGACCAATCTACTTCGAGTGTTTAAAAACGAGCCAATGAGGATTGGCATGCGGTTGACGCATTCCACGACCCGCCCCGCATCGCGGGTATAAATACGGAAGTGGAATACCGCATCATTGCTTTTCAACTGAGGAGCCGAGACAAGTGACTCGGCCTTCAGCTGAAGCACAGCACCTGGCGACGGGACGTACGTCTCCGTTCCCTCCTTCAGGGAACGAGGGTTACATACGTAACCGAGACGTTCCCTTTCAGTCGGTCACGTTCGACGTACGTCGGAACTGACCGACGAATTGGGATCCCTACCAACACGCCAGGGATGCTGGCCCTTCCAGCGCCCTGCCTGAGCTCACTGGACCACACCTATGTTGGAGTGGGAGTCAGGGCTCCTGGCAGGGAAGGTCAGTCACTGCTGTTCCTGCAAGACCCATTCAGCGTGACTATTGGATAACGCTGGGAAAGCGTGCCCGTCTCGTGGAGATGGTACGCTGCGGAGCCACGTCCTTCAGAGGAAGGAGAGGTGGTGAAATACACATAAGGACTAACCTATCAGGGTAGTACTACATATGGCAGTCTCTGGGGTGGATCCAGCCTGGTCCCAGGGGGGAAAGAACATCACCAGAGACGACAGAGCGGGCTCTGTCAAGGGAAAGACACAGGGCTAGCCAAATAGGGTAGCTGGTACCGTGGAAAAATACACATATGGGGTTGCCGTTAGGGAACCGCTACATATGGCACCCAGCCTACACACACGTTCCACAAGCATACGGGTGCAGGCCTGGCGTCAGACGGCCGCAACGCCTGACACCGAAGGGGTGACGGAGGAGCTCGACAGGGTTAGCCGTTTCCGGGGAACACAACTGGAGATAATAGACGCACATATCCGGCCGAGAGGGCGGGAGTGGCGTTGCAAGCCGACACTAGAACGGGCACTTAGCGCTACTGGCCACTGGGGGCGAGGATGCGGGAAGATACCGGCTCTACACGGAGGCTATAGAATCTAGCGAACGTGTTAGGTGTCGCCCAGCCCGCAGCTCTACATATATCTGTCAGCGAGGCGCCTTGAGCCAGCGCCCAGGAAGAAGCTACACTCCTTGTGGAGTGCGCTCGCACCCTGAACGGGCAAGGCACGTCTTGGCACTGGTAAGCCAAGACGATAGCATCCACTAGTGGGCTAACCTCTGCTTGGAGACAGCCTTTCCCTTCTGCTGGCCTCCGTAACAGACGAAGAGCTGTTCTGAGGTTCTAAAGCTTTGAGTTCGGTCCACGTAGGCACGGAGGGCGCGGACGGGACAGAGCAAAGCTAGGGCTGGGTCTGCCTCCTCCGAGGGCAGCGCTTGCAGGTTCACCACCTGATCCCGGAAGGGAGTGGTAGGAACCTTGGGCACATATCCAGGCCGGGGTCTCAGGACAACGTGAGAGTTGGCCGGCCCGAATTCTAGGCACGATTCGTTGACCGAAAGTGCATGCAGGTCCCCCACCCTCTTGATTGAGGCCAATGCAGTCAGGAGCGCTGTCTTCATGGACAGGATGTTTAACTCTGCAGACTGCAAAGGCTCAAAGGGCGGGCCCTGAAGTGCTCTGAGCACCAGGGCTAGGTCCCAAGAGGGTATCGAGGTTGGACGAGGAGGATTCAGTCTCCTCGCACCTCTGAGGAACCTGACGATTAAGTCGTGCTTTCCTAAGGACTTACCTTCCACTGCATCGTGATACGCCGCTATTGCGGCGACGTACACTTTGAGGGTGGAGGGAGACAGCCTTCGCTCCAGCCCATCCTGCAGGAAAGAAAGCACGACATTAACCGAACACCTTCGGGGGTCTTCCCGGCGGGAAGAGCACCACTCAACGAACAGGTTCCACTTCAACGTGTAGAGGCGCCTCGTAGAGGGGGCTCTAGCAGAAGTGATGGTGTCTACCACAGCTTGTGGTAGGCCACCTAGAACCTCCGCGTCCCGTCCAGGGACCAGACATGGAGTTTCCAGAGGTCTGGACGCGGGTGCCATAGAGTGCCCCGCCCCTGAGAGAGCAGGTCCTTCCTCAGGGGGATCGGCCAGGGAGGGGCTGTCGCGAGGAGTGTGAGTTCGGAGAACCAGGTCCGGTTGGGCCAGTAGGGCGCAACTAACAAGACCTGCTCCTCGTCCTCCCTGACCTTGCACAGTGTCTGTGCAAGAAGGCTCACTGGGGGAAACGCATATTTGCGTAGGTCCCGGGGCCAGCTGTGCGCCAGTGCATCCGTGCCGAGGGTGCCCCCGGTCAGGGAATAGTACAACTGGCAATGGGTCGAGTCCGGAGAGGCAAACAGGTCTACCTGCGCGGCTCCGAAGAGGTCCCATATCAGCTGGACACTCCGGGGGTGGAGTCGCCACTCTCCCGGAGGTGTCGGCTGACGAGAGAGCTTGTCGGCTGTCTGGTTCAGTGCACCTGGGATGTGAATGGCCCGAAGCGACCTCAGACGCTTCTGACTCCACAGGAGGAGATGGCGGGCGAGTTGGAGCATGCAACGGGAGCGTAGACCACCCTGACGGTTGATGTACGCAACGGCCGCAGTGCTGTCCGTACGGACCAGTACGTGCTTGCCCTGTAGCGGCTTTTTGAGGCGGCCCAGGGCGAGACGTACTGCCAATAACTCTAGGCAATTGATGTGCCAACACAGTTGGGGCCCCGTCCACAGACCCGAAACTGTGTGCCCGTTGTACGTGGCCCCCCAGCCCGTGGATGAGGCATCCGTGAAGACCACAGCATGCCTGGACACCTGCACTCCCGCCCGTAGAAACGAAGGGTCCGCCCAGGGGTTGAAGGTTTGGCGACAGTAAGGAGTAACTGAGACCCGGTACTTGCCGCTCTGCCACGCCCATCTCGGGACTCGGTCGTGAAGCCAGCGTTGAAGCGGTCTCATATGAAGCAATCCGAGCGGCGTTACCGCGGCTGCAGACGCCATATGCCCCAGGAGCCTCTGAAAATATTTCAGTGGGACCGCTGTCCTGCCTTTGAACGTATTCAAGCAGTTCAACACTGACCGGACTCGCTCCTCTGTGAGGCGCGCTGTCCGGTTGACCGAATCCAGCTCCATACCGAGATAAGAGATCCTCTGTGTGGGACAGAGTTTGCTCTTCTCTCGGTTGACCCGAAGGCCCAACAGGCTGAGGTGACGGAGCACCAGGTCCCTGTGTTCGCACAACTGATCCCGGGACTGGGCCAATATGAGCCAGTCGTCGAGATAGTTGAGAATCTGAACGCTGCGTTCTCTGAGCGGAACAATGGCTGCCTCCGCGACTTTCGTGAAGACGCGAGGCGACAGGGACAGCCCGAAGGGCAAGACTTTGTACTGATATGCCCTCCCCTCGAACGCAAAGCGTAGGAACGGTCTGTGTCGAGGGAGAATGGAGACATGAAAGTACGCGTCCTTCAGGTCGATCGCTGCGAACCAATCTCGGGGACGGATGCATTCGAAAATGCGTTTCTGCGTTAACATTTTGAACGGGAGCTTGTGCAGGGCCCGATTCAGAATGCGCAGGTCCAAGATTGGTCTTAACCCACCACCTTTCTTGGGTACAATGAAGTAGGGGCTGTAGAACCCCGACCTCATATCGGCAGGAGGAACCGGCTCGATCGCGTCCTTCGCCAGCAGGACATCGATCTCGGACCGCAAGACATGGGCATCGCAACTCCACACAGTGGTGAAGAGGATGCCCCTGTACTTGGGCGGCCGGCGCGCGAACTGAATCGCGTAGCCGAGTCTGATAGTACGGATGAGCCAGCGAGACGGCCTGGGGAGACCTAGCCAGGCTCCCAGAGACCGAACAAGCGGGACCAACGGCACCACAGACGTACCCGGGGTGGGGCAGCGAGGTGGAGTAGACAGACCCGACTCGGGAGGCCCGGAGCGTTGTCTGAGTACTCCAGGGTGGGGCAGAGTATGGGTGAGGAGGCCCGGAGGCGTCCTCGGTGCCCATACTGCTGCCCCCTGGCGAAGGGGAGAGGGGAGGAAAGGAGTGGCGAGGCCCGGGGGCGTCGCACACTGCCAACCTGGCCCTCTTGGGGCCCAGGGAGGGAAGAAACTGCTCTTTTATTGAGAATGTGGGTACCGCTGGACTCCGGAGAGCCAGCGGCAGGATGTTGGGATGACCAGTAGAGACATTCTCCCCCCGGTCCTCCTCCGGGGGGAGGAGGGGTGCGGACACCACCTCCTCTGGAGCAGCTCCTCTTCTCCCTGGGCTGCCCGTCTCAGGGCCGCTTGCCCTTGCGCTTGCCGGCGGACTTTGCGGGACCCTGGACGGGTTGGGCAGTACCCCTACGCCCGGCACCCTGCTTGCTAGGTGGAGGCTGCTGCTTAGGCTTAGCAGGGGCGGAGGCGGACGCAGGGGGACGCCCTCGGCGACGAGCAGGCGGAGGTGCTGCAGCCGGCGACTGGGTGGAGGCAGCAGCAGGTCGCCTGGGCAGGATGTTCTTAATTGCCTCCGTCTGCTTCTGGGCCACCGAGAACTGCTGGGCGAAGCTCTCGATGGCGTCGCCGAAGAGGCCGGCCTGGCAGACAGGGGCGTTGAGAAACCGTACCTTGTCGGTCTCATGCATATCCGCCAGGTTCAGCCACAGGTGGCGTTCCTGGACCACAAGTGTGGACATCGCCCGACCCAGGGAGCGTGCGGTGCCTTTGGTCGTCCGGAGGGCGAGGTCCGTCGCGGTACGCAGTTCCTGCATAACCCCTGGGTCGGAACTACCCTCGTGCAGTTCCTTGAGCGCTTTGGCCTGGTAGACCTGCAGGAGCGCCATGGCATGCAAAGATGACGCAGCTTCTCCACAGGCTGTGTAAGCCTTGCCCGTTAGTGCGGACGAGAACTTACACGCCCGGGAGGGGAGACGCGGATTTCCGCGCCAGTCAGTAGCAGTCTTCGGACACAGTTGCATCGCTACTGACCGCTCGACTGGGGGGATCTCCACGTAACCCTTGGCTGCGCCACCATCGAGGGTAGTGAGGACGGAGGAGTCAGTCGATCGGTTTCTAGCGCTGTAAGGCGCTATCCACGATTTCGTGAGCTCCTGATGCACCTCCGGAAAGAAAGGTACTGGGGCAGGGCGCTGAGAACCAGCGCGGGCCGTCCCGAGATACCAATCGTCCAGCCGCGAGGGTTCGGGACACGGTGGAGGGTTCCACTCGAGCCCAACACTGGCGGCGGCCCGGGCAAGCATAGCCGTGAGCTCCGGATCAGACTCGGGCAGCGCTACCACACCAGAAGGGGGCAGCGCAGCCGAATCCTCATCTCCGGAGTCCATTAGCTCGTCCCCCAATGCAGCTATCGAGACCATGTCCTCAGCCGGAGCCCCGAAAGTAACAGACGGTCTCCCGTGGGAAGGACCAGGCTGCTCTTCCGGAAGCTCCACCGGCGCAGTGGAGGGGGGAGGGGCCCGAGGAGCCTGTTGAACCGGCGGGAGTGCCCTCACAGTAACCCTCAGGTCTCCACCAAAGGCATCAGCCAAAGTAGCAGCCCTCTGCTTCGCAGCAGGAGGGCCACTAGATCGGGGGATGCGCAATGGGACTCCACCCCGTCTGAGGTATTCGAGTCTAGACCGTAGTACTGCGATGGTCATGTTCCCGCAATGGGAACATGAGTCATCCACGAAAGCCGCCTCAGCGTGCTGAACGCCCAAACACGAGAGACAGCGATCGTGTCCGTCAGCTGGGGACAGATAACGACGGCATCCAGAAACACACGGTTTGAATGACTTCTTGAAAAAGACGCAGGGTCAAACCGTGTTGCTCTTTTAGAAGGAAAAAACCGCTCCAATCAGTGCCGAGGCACACAGGGCGATGACCGCGGCTCGCAGCGGTTCAGGGGTGCAAGCCCGCTGAGAGCACTCAAGCCCAGAAAGCTGTGAAAACAGCTGTTGTTTTTTCTTTGCGATCTCTGCTGAAGTGCCGTCACACCAACACCGTAGACTGGAGCAGTCCTCTTGACTTGAAAAACAAACACTCTTTGTAGGAACACAGTAGCGTTCGGCTCCGAAGTTGAAAGCAATGATGCGGTATTCCACTTCCGTATTTATACCCGCGATGCGGGGCGGGTCGTGGAATGCGTCAACCGCATGCCAATCCTCATTGGCTCGTTTTTAAACACTCGAAGTAGATTGGTCTCTGAAAATAGATCCCAATTCGTCGGTCAGTTCCGACGTACGTCGAACGTGACCGACTGAAAGGGAACTGAACGCTTCTCTAGAGAGGAATCCTTTTTTTTTTTAAATGTTTTTTAAATGTTTAAAAATGTTTGTGTAACAAGCAGAGTGTACGCGCGTTGTGCACCGCCTATAGGCACATACTACTAACGTGCCCTTTAAATAACACAAAAAATACTGCACTATTGACTTTAGAGCAGGTTTTTGTTGGTCAATGCTGCAGTCGTTTTCAGTTCCTCAAAATAGCAACGCACCAACAATGCACCTAAACACACCTGGTTTTCAGACCAGCACGCCCATGGGTGAACAGATGGGCGCCAGTGCATTCAAACAACGTGGCGCTGGACGTGAAAATGATAACTGCGTCGGGCTGAAACTAGCAAAAAACACTTGCGTCATGCCTGATGTCGCATTGCGCCGGGTGTATGATAGGGCCCTATGTGTATATTAGCATCAGGTCAGTAACTAGTTGGCATGTCTGTTCTTCGTATCAAATTAATGAAAGTTTAAACATGCCTTTATATGGTTCTGATGTATTTGTTTTATCTTTGTTCTGAGAATAGAAATTAGTTTCTGTTCCTCACCGGAATTCCTCCACACAACTTGCAACTTTCTAAAACAACATTTTGAGGCAAGAAATACTACATTAAAGGTGCAGTGTGTAGTATTTATGAGGATCTATTGACAGAACTATGTTTTCAGTGGTGTATAAAGACCTTACATAATGTACCGTTATGTTTTTATTACCTTAGAATGAGCCATTTCTATCTCCATACACCGTGGGTCCCCTTAAGTCGCCATTTTGTGCCGCCATGTATGTTTCTACAGTAGCCCTAAACGGACAAACTGCTCTACAGAGCGCTGGCAACTCTCTGCTGTCTCAGACGACGACATCTTTGTCCTGTGTCGGCCACCGTAGCTTCTCTATGTGCTCCGAAAGGGAGGGGTGAGCGTTGGGTGATTGCAATTCACAACCTCACCGCTAGATGCCGCTAAAATTCACACACTGCACCTTTAAGGCAATACTAAGATAGCATTCAGGGCCTGAATTTCGTTTCCGAAAATGTTTTTTTTGTTTAGAAAATTTCATTTTTAGACAGTTTTTTAAATTACATTTATCTCACCTAAATGTTTGCTCACTTCATTAGGGCCCAAGCCCTGAAAGGGCGAAGGCCCTATTGTTCTTCTAAGGAAAAACATTTTTTTTCGACTTCTCGGGCACTTTTGGGGCCCTTACCATGCTCAAAACTTTGCACACACGTTGGAATCTGCGGCCATCAGGGCCGGGCCAAAGCTGGTACCCAGGCGTGGCAGGGGGGCTCGACAGCGCCCCCTTAAGCTGGGTCGGAAAACTTGGTCCATATATCAAACACACTTGCACGTAGATGTATGAAACTGGGTACACATATAGACCTCATCGGGCCGAACAACTTTCGTGCTCTAAGTTATACGTTAGCCCAACAGGAAGTCGGCTATTATGGGTTGTTCGGAAAACGCATGCTCTGGAATTTGATATACTCCTCCTAGGCGATTCACCTGATCAGTGCCAATCTCGGTCAGCATGAAGTCAAGACATTGAAGATGCTAAATTGCGAGCGGATTTTTGATATCTCGAACGGTTTGGCCGTGGCGAGGAGACGAATTTATGGCGAGAAAAGGGAAACAGGAAGTGTGTTATAACTTCTGCATACATTGATTCATTTTGATGAAACTTCAGCTGTGTGTTTGTTGTAAGAGGCCGATCACATGGATGTGACTATTGTGAGTCAAACTTATAGCGCCACCAACTGGCAGCAGGAAGTGTGTCATTTTCAAAATGCTTTGAAATCACCATCTTATTTTTACCCTATTTGCTTCAAACTTCATCAGTATCATGTCAAAACATAGCAGATGTAAACCTGGTAAGCACTTCTTGATATTGTAAATATTGTTGCCATGGCAACACATCAAACTATAATATTCTTTTTCAATGCTTTTGAGACTCTTACAATGCTTCAAATTGCATGAAACTCGACACACACATCAGAGATGCCGTCCAGTAGATACGGGCAAAGACTTAAAAATGGGCGTAGTGGTGGGGCTCAGTAGCGCCATCTTTTGACAAAAGTGGGGGGGTTAGTTTTATCTACAGTCACCAAACTCGGTATATATATTGTTCTCTTTGAGCTGGACAACTTTCTAATTTACAGTCATTAGCTCCGACCAACAGGAAATCAGATATTTAGGGCCCGATGTGTGAGGACCCTATTGTAATTGTTCAGCCTATTATTCTTCTTCTCCAAAATTAATCACATTTTTGAGGGCCTAAACATGCTCGAAAACTCATGAGACTTTGCACACGCATCAGAAGTGGTGAAAATTTACATCTGATATGGGTTTCAGAATTAGGTGGGGCAAAATGGTTCGATAGCGCCACCTACAAAATTTCAATTAAGCGCCATTCGCGCTACATGTATGAGTATGAAAATTCGGTAGACACATTTAACAGCCCAATACCTACAAAAAAGTCCCTGGGTACCAAATCTGAAAACCCAACAGGAAGTGAGATATTTTGAATTTTCTCTGCAATATTGTTGCAAATTAACTCCTCCTGGAGATTTAATCAGATCAACATCATATTTGGTCAGTCTAATCTAAAGGCCTTTGCGATGTTAAATTGTGAAGATCTTGAGTTTTCGCTGAAGGGCGTGTCCGTGGCGGCCTCACAAAGTTCGATGTTTCACCATGAAACAGGAAGTTGTTGTAACTCGGGCATACAATGTCCAATCTGCCCCAAACTTCACATGTTTTATTAGAGTCCTGGCCTGAACACATCTACATGCCAATATTCAGTTACAGTCATAGCGCCACATGCGGGCAAAAGGAAAATCCTTGTTTTACACTGTGATTAACTCCTCCTAGAGATTTAACCAGAACAACATCATATTTGCACAGTCTAATCTAAAGGCCTTGGTGATGTTAAATTGAGAAGATCTTGAGTTTTCCATGAAGGGCGTGTCTGTGATGGTCTGACAAAGTCTGATGTTTCGTCATGAAAGAGTAAGTTGTTGTAACTCAGTCATACAATGTCCGATCTGCCCCAAACCTCACATGTTTGATAAGAGTCCTGGCCTGAAGACATCTACATGCCAATATTCAGTTAGTCATAGCGTCAGTTAGTCATATTTTGAATAATCAGGCTCTGAGTTTTTATAAACTCCTCGTAGGAGATGCATGGAATCGACACCAAACACAGTCAACATGAAACAAAAACACTGAAGATGCTATATTGGGAATGATTATAGGATATCTCACACGGTGCTGCTATGGCGAGGGATTAAAGTAATGACAAAAAGGAAAACAGGAAGAGTCTCATTTCGTCTAAAATCATTGTATGTTTGGTTATTGACCATGAATGAATTTTAAAATGAATGTACTATATTTTAGATCAATATATTGGTTTTCTTTAACATTTTGTATTTGGACACATATTCTCTGAATTATACATAATTTATTTCTATAAATAATAATACTAACAATAGAAAAAAACACATTTGAGTTTGTTTTTCAAACAATGAAGTGTGTGTAATTTAAAAATAAGAAGATTAATGCTTTTTGTTTGAGGACAAAAAAATGAGAGCCAATGTGATATATAGAATAACCAGAAGATGGGAGTATAGCCTTATTTATGAACCAGGTTAGATAAGTCCTTGAGAACAAAGTTTTAATGATAAAACTATTGATTAGTTTTACCTACAGTCACCAAACTCGGTACATATATTGTTCTCATCGAGCCGGACAACTTTCTAATTTACAGTCATTAGCTCCGACCAACAGAAAGTAAGATATTTTGGTTTGAGTGTGGATTTTTTTTAAAAATCAGCCTCTGAGTTTTTACGTTCTCCTCGTAGGCGATTCATTCAATCTCCACCAAACTCGGTCAACATGAAACAAAGATACGGAAGATGCTAAATTGCGAACGGATATTGGATATCTCAAATGGTGCTGCTATGGCGAGGGATCAAATAAGGACAAAAAGGGAAACAGAAATTGTCTCATATCTTGTAAAATCATTGTTTGATTTAAATTAAATTAAGATTGTATGTTCGGTAATTTAACCTGGATGAATTTAAAATGAATGTACTATTTTTCAGAACCAATATATTTATTTCTTTAAAATATTTCTTCTGAATCTCACTCTCTCTCTCTGTCGGTCTTTCCCCCTATCTCTCACTCTCTCAGGCTCACTTTCTGTGTGTGTGTGTGTGTGTGTGTGTGTCACTTTCTCTCTTGATAATTTAACCCTTTCATATCATAGGCTATCACAAATAACTATCACTTTAGTGTGAAAAATAAGTAAAAAAAATAAATAAATAAAAATGAAAAATATATACAAATACCTTGAATTAAATACTGGCCTTCTGGACTTACAAAATTTTGAGCCGCAAAAGTTGCACATATTTAAAAAGTGACCTATTATATCCTATGACATTAAAATTCATCTATATTTAAATGACATCATGGGTGTGGCTTGTGGTCATAGTGGCACCAGCTGCTGCGGTAAATGTGGCATATTCGAGCGATTTTAAAATACTCTCCTGTTTAAATGCATATTGCCTGTCGTGCACAGTTGCCCTGAAGCCACCGGGGTGGCGGTGCCACCGGCTTGGGCCCGTCATCGCTGCTTGCAGCTTTAATTGTATTTGTGATTTTACAATGGGGTCATTTTGTTGCGCAAGAGTTTACACAACACAAAGAAGCTTGATTTCAATCTTTGAATTAAATTGAAAAAAAAGTAGCACAAATAAATACAATATAATACAGATGACTAGGCAAGGCAAGGCTTTACATAGAAAAGGTATTAAAATAATGATAAAATAATCACAACATATGCATAAGAAATAAAAATCCTGAATCGCTAAATTCGGGGCGTCCCTGTCTGGTATGGGAGAGATTGAGAGTCAGGTTTGTGATTTTACACTAGATCTTTTTGGCGGTGTCCAGTGTCTTTTCGCTCTCAGAGGTAACAACCCCAGCTGCAACGTGCACCACACCCCGTTTAATAAATAAATTGAACATGGTCACAGTATGTTAGACCAAACCATGTGGTTTTTATGTTATATTCTTTAATTTGGATTTAAATAACAGTTATAATATGTCAAAAGGTCAAAAAACTAGTATTCAGAAATACTACAGAAACTGAATAAAGTAATCAAATGTAAAATAACACTGGATAGTCTTTTAGTCCTGTATAAATAAATAACTGAATCCTGATTCCTTACAAATAAAGCTATCTTTTGTTGTTTTATCAACATTACTGACAGACACATACAGCATTAGACAGCTGTCACTTTAAGAGCTAGTGCGCGGATCCATTATACTGTTACACATGTTTATTTAAGACATGACCGTTTGTGTTTACGAGGATACTCGCCAAGATCGGAATTTTGACATCATTTTGTGTGTTTTTGACTGTTAAAACGCTATAATCCACGAAAAAAAGAACTCAGTTTGTTACTTGCGAGCTGTTTGTGATGCGGCTTTATGTATGTGCGCAGAGAAAACCATCTCTCAGTGAGCGAGTACTGAATAGTTTAAACTTGACTGTTTGACTGTTTAAATTGGTAAAGACTTGCAAATGATAAACTTTAGTGAAGATGCAACACTGGCCCGATTGTCCAAGTGACAATTCCGTCAACTGTCCCGACTCCCGAAACGCGAGAGTCTAGTATAGCTGCCATCAGCGCGCTTGAGAGAAAGAGACAGAGAAGGTGCAGCACCGCTGAATCACTCGCGGTTTGTGAAATTGCGTCTCGCAGAAAGTTTTAAGATGACTGATTTGATTTTGTAATCTGTGTGGATTGTAAAGTGAATGAATGTTTGCGGGAATTTCCCGCATTATAAGCACGAGACCTGCGGGAATGATTAAAATTATGCGCAATACCTGCAATCCCGTGCCAAAATTTGAGCCCTGGCATTATATGTGTGCCTGCCAATCAACATTAGAGCGCCACCCTCAGGCTGAATAACGCAAAGACGTTAGACCTCTGCTAAAAGTGTGTCTGCATGTGTTCAGTGATTAGAATATAAAGCTTACAAAATGTTTATCATAAACTAGCGCTAAGACCCAGAATCTGCCCTACTTAAATTTACAGTCAGGAGCCGCTACTGTCTGTTATTATTAAAACTACTGGAAATATTGGGAAGCACAACCAACATTTTGTGAGTAACAGACAGGATTAAGATGAAGTGATGACTGAAGTTACATACAGTGTAAGCTGTTAAAGCTTTTTTATATATTTATACTCTATCACAGCTTAAATGCAGAGACAGCTCTAAGTAAACCATCTGTAGGTTGATTCCCTGAAAAGTGTGCAAACTGTACAGTATTTTCTGGCAATCCTCTCCTACTTGTAAACACACTTGTCACAGAAGTAGCGAATTCTGTTTAATTATTATAATATCCTTATGTTTTATATTCTCATTTTATCTTTACATTTGCTTTTGTGCTCTTGTCAGTTCCTGCACTCTCTCTCAGTCATTGTGGTGTTGCTGGCTCATTGTAATGTGATCTTGCTGACTGTTACCTCCCCTCAACCCCCACTTTCTCCCTTCTTTTCTCATTTCTGGTGAGATTGAAGGATGGTTTCTGCCTGATCTTGATACAAAGTCAGTTCACTTGGTGGCCATCTTGGCAGCTCTTCCGGACAACTGTTGTAATGCAAATACAGCTCCTGTCTACTTGAAATCTGTGTGCACTTATAATGCTTGTGTGATTTTTACATCAAAAACGGTCATAATTTAGAAATAAATGGCCATGCTATTTCTGAAATGATCTTTCATGTAGTGTGTAATATAGCTGTTTGTGAATGTAAAAGGTCTGCAAAGTTAGAGTTATTGTCTCCTAAAAGAAAGAATAGATTCTGAACTGCCTGAAACGAGTCGTCAATAATTCCTGCACGAACCTAGGTTTGTAAAACATTTGTATAATGGGATATAATCAAATGCTGAGGAAGATCCGGAGCTGAAATTCAGATATGGTAATGGCCAGCTGGTTTCCGGCACGTGACCAATCACAACAGACTGGGCCATCTGACCAATCAGAGCAGAGCAGACCAATCACAACAGACTGGGCCATCTGACCAATCAGAGCAGAGCAGACCAATCACAACAGACTGGGCCATCTGACCAATCAGAGCAGAGCAGACCAATCACAACAGACTGGGCCATCTGACCAATCAGAGCAGACTCTCAGAAAGGCAGGGTTTAGAGAAACCGAATCCTTTATTGAACCGTTTCAGACACTGTGAGAAAAGAGGTGATGCTGCAATGAATATATGGAGAAAATTTAAGTGTTTTCGACCTTGGATGCATGTAAACATTGTAGGAGACCTCAGAAACAAAATTAGGAGCCTTTAAAATAGCATAATAGGGGCACTGGGACACTGTACAAATTGTGAATAAAAACAGAATGCAATGATGTGGAAGTTTCAAATTTCAATATTTTATTCAGAATACAACATAGATGACATATCAAATGTTTAAACTGAGAAAATGTATCATTTTAAGGGAAAAATAAATTGATTTTAAATTTCATGGCATCAACACATCTCAAAAAAGTTGGGACAAGGCCATGTTTACCACTGTGTGGCATCCCCTCTTCTTTTTATAACAGTCTGCAAACATCTGGGGACTGAGGAGACAAGTTGCTCAAGTTTAGGAATAGGAATGTTGTCCCATTCTTGTCTAATACAGGCTTCTAGTTGCTCAACTGTCTTAGGTCTTCTTTGTCGCATCTTCCTCTTTATGATGCGCCAAATGTTTCTATGGGTGAAAGATCTGGACTGCAGGCTGGCCATTTCAGTACCCGGATCCTTCTTCTGCACAGCCATGATGTTGTAATTGATGCAGTATGTGGTCTGGCATTGTCATGTTGGAAAATGCAAGGTCTTCCCTGAAAGAGACGACGTCTGGATGGAGCATATGTTGTTCTAGAACTTGGATATACATTTCAGCATTGATGGTGCCTTTCCAGATGTGTAAGCTGCCCATGCCACACGCACTCATGCAACCCCATACCATCAGAGATGCAGGCTTCTGAACTGAGCGCTGATAACAACTTGGGTTGTCCTTGTCCTCTTTAGTCCAGATGACATGGCGTCCCAGTTTTCCAAAAAGAACTTCAAATTTTGATTCGTCTGACCACAGAACAGTTTTCCACTTTGACACAGTCCATTTTAAATGAGCCTTGGCCCAGAGAAAACGCCTGCGCTTCTGGATCATGTTTAGATATGGCTTCTTTTTTGACCTATAGAGTTTTAGCCGGCAACGGCGAATGGCACGGTGGATTGTGTTCACCGACAATCTTTTCTGGAAGTATTCCTGAGCCCATGTTTTGATTTCCATTACAGTAGCATTCCTGTATGTGATGCAGTGCCGTCTAAGGGCCCGAAGATCACGGGCATCCAGTATGGTTTTCCGCCCTTGACCCTTACGCACAGAGATTGTTCCAGATTCTCTGAATCTTTGGATGATATTATGCACTGTAGATGATGATAACTTCAAACTCTTTGCAATTTTTCTCTGAGAAACTCCTTTCTGATATTGCTCCACTATTTTTTCCACTATTGGTGATCCTCTGCCCATCTTGACTTCTGAGAGACACTGCCACTCTGAGAGGCTCTTTTTATACCCAATCATGTTGCCAATTGACCTAATAAGTTGCAAATTGGTCCTCCAGCTGTTCCTTATATGTACATTTAACTTTTCCGGCCTCTTATTGCTACCTGTCCCAAGTTTTTTGGAATGTGTAGCTCTCATGAAATCCAAAATGAGCCAATATTTGGCATGACATTTCAAAATGTCTCACTTTCAACATTTGATATGTTATCTATATTCTATTGTGAATAAAATATAAGTTTATGAGATTTGTAAATTATTGCATTCCTTTTTTATTCACAATTTGTACAGTGTCCCAACTTTTTTGGAATCGGGTTTGTATATGCCCAATGCTATAATTGGGCAACATCTTTACATTTGAAATAAGTGTTTCATGTGGAACACTTTTGAAAACTTTTACTACCTTTTTTTACTGTTGATTATAAGAGTGTTGTTTATAAAATTATCTACTCCCATTGCAGCTGAGCATTGTCATGTCAGTTCAACGCACAAATAACAACTTGACATTGCACTCTCACAAAAGCTTTCATCATAACTAATAGTGCAAACACGATATAAATAAGAGATTCACTGTGCAGTGTAGACAGCCTCATTGATTATCCTGGAAATTTTGTTAAAAGTAATCTAATTGAATCACAATTTAAAAGAAACAGTGTGAAGTTGAATGTTTAGTCACAGGCTTGATTTACTGACGCATAAACAGCAATAAAAGATTTTGTGACAAAGAACGTCTGACTTACATATCAATAATCACTGATTAGGCATTAGATTTAAGACAGTTTGTGGCATTACTGTCAGTGTTTGCAAAGCCTGTGTCGGATTGTGAATGGTTTACCTAAGAATCCATAGTGAAATGAACCAAACAAACAAATCTAATGCTCTACTGAGACATTCACATAGTGGAAAATAAACAGCCTTTGGAAAGCAATGATAATTTTAGTCCAGTGATACTTCTTTATCTGTCCATATCACTTGATCATATCACTAAAGTGCCAGTGGACGGGCCAAAAAGGTGATGATGAAGAAGTAGGCATTGATCTTGTCTTGGTCTTGTGCTGATGTATTCATCTCTATTACATAGTAAAAATCCAGAAGTAGAAAACGAGCTGTGTTTAGACTAATAAGGTAGTTTTTAGTTTTTAAACTTACAGGAAGTTTTATAGCACAGTGGCCTCTTATATGTCAAAAGATCAGGGAAAATTTGATTTGTCAGTTTATGACCAAATTGGCTATAACTGCAATTACATTGGTCCAACTAATGTGCGTAACTAGAGCAAAAAGTGCTGGATATTTACAGTACATTATTCAACTAATTTCTAGCTGCCTTAAAGGGATAGTTCACCCAAAAATGAAAATTAGCCCATAATTTACTCACCCTCAAGCCATCCTAGGTGTATATGATATTATTCTTTCAGACGAATACAATCGGAGTTATATTAAAAAATGTCCTGGCTCTTCCAGTAAATGGCTGCCCAAAATTTGAAGCTCATAAAAGTGCATCCATCCATTATAAAAGTAATCCATACGGCTCTGGGGGGTAAATAAGTGCCTTCTGAAGCGAAGTGATGGGTTTTTATAAGAAAAATATCCATATTTAACACGTTATAAAGTAAAATATCTAGCTTCCAGCGGAGCGCCTTCCGTATTCAACTTACGGAAAAAGCGTAACTGGTGCGACGATGACATCGGACGTAGTGTAAGCATTATGAATTACGAGAGGTGTTACACTTTCTGTGCAAGTTGAATACGGAAGGTGGTCCGCCGGAAGCTAGATATTTTACTTTATAAAATAAAGTAATATAGTTTTAAATATGGATATTTTACACAAACCCATCGATTTGCTTCAGAAGGCCTTTATTAACCTCCGGAGCCGTATGGAGCACTTTTATAATGGATGGATGCACATTTTTGGGCTTCAAATTTTGGGCTGCCATTCACTGTCATTATAAAGCTTGGAAGAGCCAGGACATATTTAAATATAACTCAGATTGTATTCGTCTGAAAGAAGAATGCCATATACACCTAGGATGGCTTGAGGGTGAGTAAATCATGGGATAATTATTTTTGGGTGAACTATCCCTTTAATATTGATCTGATTTTTAACCAAACCAAACTTCTTTGAGTAGCTGAAATGAACTAATTCTAACCTCACTTACTATTTAGGATATGTGAATAAGGTAATTGTTTCTTTTAATTATAAGGAGGGATGTATTATTAAACATTGTGGTTCATCAACCAGTGGCATGAATCCTTCATATTTAGGGCCGGATTTAGTAAAGAGGGCAAATTAGCATGAGAGCGCAATCCCATAAAAGCGCCGATGGGAGTGGAAAGTTCTGCGCGTGATCTACTGACGACGAACAAATTAAAGCACACAGACGCAGCCGGATCATTTCCATAATGACCAACACAATCTACCAAGAGCAGCGCAAATTAGTGTCTGGTTTTAGACGTGCTTTTTTTGGGCGGTAAATACTGGCACAAACACCAGTAAATTGACGAGCGCAAACCTTAGTAAATCATTTGCATGATTCATTTAAATACTCTCCTCCCATAAATACTGCGTCTGAAAGGGAAACTCCTACAAATGCATATGCAATAAGATCAGCCGCAAAAATAACCCTGTCCACGCCTTTTCAGCGCTAATTTCTCACTGCGTGTCCTTAGTAAATCCTGACAGTAGTTTTTTTAATGTCAAAAGAGGGTTTGCGCTGGCGCAAGCTGTTAGGAAATCCTTTACAGCTTTATGTTTTTGACTTAATGTCATAAAGCTTGATATACATTTCAAACAGCAGTAGTAATAAATGATGTAATGTTTCAAACCGACTGGTATTCACCGTTTTGTGAGCTTTGATTATAGGAAGTCTTCTGATGTCTAATTTATCTCCTGCTGTAGACGAGAGGAGAAACTTTCTTTAGGGTCACATCTTCTGCCAAATAAATATTCATTTGTTTGTGTTTGTTGAAATTAGGTTTTTCACATGTATTTATCTATATAGCGCTTTATACAATACAGATAGTTTCAAAGCAGCTTCACATTAATAAACAGGAAAATAACAGTGTTACAGTGTTAAAATAATCAATCATGAAACAAATTCAGCTGTAAAGGAGAATACAATAGTGCAAAGTTAGTGTCATTATCCAGCTCGATTCAGTTCATATGTTCTCATCCAATAGTTTCAGTGCAGTTAAATCGATAATAACATCAGTGAATATCACTTTTCCTATACAGCCTTGGATTTTTGTGACATTTCGTGCAAACCAAACATACTGCAAAGCTTGAGAATTTGGTTTGAGTATGTTTTCTCTCTTGTTCTCACTGTAGAAATATCGGTATCAGGATGAAGAGACTCCGCCCCTGGAGCACAGCCCCGCCCACCTGGCTCACAGCAAGAGCGCTGAGATGCTTCACATGAGCGATAAGAACCTGGCTGCCATGGATTCCATGCACAGTTACGCCCCCCACACACACATCTCACCAATAAAGGTATGGATACTCACACAGACACACACATACATGTTGGGTTTTCATGTTTTATGGGGACATTCCATAGACGTTTCTATACTGTACAAACTGTATATTCTCTCCTCTTACACTAACCCTACCCCTAAATCTACCCATCACACAAAACTTTCTGCATTTTTACATTTTCAAAAAAACATAATTTACTATGACTTATAAGCTGTTTTCCTCATGGAGACAAAAAAATGTCCCCACAAGGACAAGGATTTCGGATATTGCCATCTTTGTAGGGACATTTGTCCCCATATCGCCTGAACCACACACACATGTTGGGTTTTATGGGGACATTCGATAGATGTAATGATTTTTATACTGTACAAATTGTATATTCTTTCCCCTTACACTAACCCTACCCCTAAATCTACCCATCTGTATTTTTAGATTTACAAAAAAAGATAATTCTGTATGATTTATACGCTTGTTTCCTCATGGGGACCAAAAAATGTCCCCACAAGGTCAAAATGTACTGGTATTACTATACTTGTGGGGACATTTGGTTCCCATAACGTAGGGAATACCAGGACCACACACACACACACACACACACATACAAGGATTATATGTGTGTACAAGGAATACTGTACTGTACACCTCTCAGAGATGTTATTCTTCACATTTTTATAATTCAGTTGTGTTTTATTGAAGTGCAACTTTCTAGATGTTTCTCTTATATATTTAGGAGAAATAGATGCAGCCAGTTGTTGAAAAACCATAAGAATGTACCGCTATTATTGTAGTATTATTTATGCATTTTTAATTATGGATATTTTAAATTAGCTTTGATTTTATATTTTTAGTTTAACCTTTAATTTTACTTTAATTTTAGTCATTTTTGTACTACAGATTAGGACCGTTTTGATCACACTTTCTCAGGTGCAATGCACTTATTGTGTTGATGTTGTTGCAAAACATGTGCGCTGCTATTGAGGTGAGATACGGGGAAAGTTAGGCACAGGTTTGGTGCTGTGGGTTGGTTTAAAGGTTGGTTAAGGTGTAAGGGAGTGTAATTATAGATGTAATTACAGAAATTAACTATTGTAATTACATGCAGATATTTTTAAATATAAGTTCAATGTAAGAACATGTATGCACACAATAAGTGCATTGTATCAAATGATTGATTTAAATGTTAGCACATAGTAGACACTAAAGTGGGACCCTTGTTTTATTTCAGTCAGTTGCCAAGAAAGTTTTCATTTTTCATCTAATAGGATGTGTCCTTTATTTTATTTTATTTCAGCTTTATTTCAATTACAACAATAACAACACTGAAATTGAATGTGGATAACAGCTCAGATAACTTGGGCAACTAAATTCATATTTTATTCATATTTGGTATTTGTACACTTGAGTACAGTTGCAGCAAAAGCCAGAGACTTTCCATATGCTCTCCATTTTGATCTCTAGTAGAAACAATTGCGATGTTAAAGAGATCTCATTTGAGATGTTCCTTACCAACACACACAGATAAACCACTGCATAATATAATAATACATATTCACATATTCATAGGCTATCTACAGTTCTCCACTGTGCAGTGTGTGTGTGTATATATTCTCTGTTCTCTTTGCCTATGAGAAAATGTTCATGCTTTCCAATTGTTATCCACTCAATCGATTCATTGTGTTTGTGTGTCTGTTTCAACTCTCTCATGCCCTGGTCTACTGCACTATATTTCTCAGTGCCGCTTCTCTACTATTTTTTTACTCTCCTCTTTCTCCGCCTGTCTTACTGTCTCTCCGTCTGACCTCTGTGTTCATTCCCTGCATGGTTTCCCCATTTCCTCTGGCTTCAGTAGGTGTGTGTGTGTGTGTGTGTGTGTGTGTGTGTGAGAGTCAGTTCTACACACCTCTGCTGTGTGTGTAGGCTGATCAGGCTATTTCTACAGCCTCCACTGGCTCTCAAGCACAAGAAACACACACACACACTTTTGTAACATTTTAAGTGTCTTTACTGTCAATTATGATCATTTGAATGAATCCTTGCTGATTCTTGCTGAAAATGACGTTTAATTTTTTAATTGAAAAACTGATTTTTATCAGTATTAGCATTGATAAACATTGACTGTGTATGCAAATACTACGTGACAAAATAGTGATGCTTATAGAGAGATTGAAGAAATGGTGCAGAAAACAACACATTTCCCAAAATACTGACACACAATATACTTATGACATTAAGACTGACCTTGTAAATAATTTAACACGCATAAGGGACACTAGCCACCATTTATGACTCAATAATCATATTAGTATCCACGCCAGATGATGAACAATAATTCACTACCTAGAGTCAAACATACAAACATGTGTAACATATGTTCTTACTTATGCATCTTAGCAGTTGGCTAATGTGTTTTGTGTCAAATCACTTTAGCATGAAGCTCATTTACATGCTTGTGTTCTGTGTGTGAAGGGCGTTTGGCTGGATATGAAGGTCAGAAACCAAACCACTCCTCCTCCTAGCTTTCTCTCTCTCTCTCTCTCTCTCTCTCTCTCTCTCTCTCTCTCTCAGTGGTACCATCTGTCTTCATGTGAAACATGCCTGTGAAACACAACATGCAAACATCCACATATATCCCTTGGTTAATTTTACTGTAGAGCTTTAATAATATCAACAGTATCAGTGCATTACAAACAAATCAAAATCATCATTATCATTATCCATGCTCATTATAATGGGTGCAGATGTTTGCTTTTGATTATGAATGCTTACTAAACTATACAATTCATCATGGAAAATGCACGTATTTTCAAAAACATGCTTAAGACCAAATGTAATTGTTTGTATTATAATAATTATAATATAATTATAGAAAATTGATGCATTGATGCAGTTCAATCAGTGCATTTACTCTTTTGTATTTAAACAAATATGCAGTAAATGCAGTTAGTTTAATAAAGGTGGAGATTTGTAAGCAATTTTTAAAAATATTGTGTTTGTAGTATAATCCTGATATGGGATGTAGCCTATGTAAGATGTACAGTACATGTATTTTTAGTACATGTATGTCCTAGCTGTGTGTATATTTATGAGGAACATGCTGTTCACTTTGCATGACACACACACACACACACACACACACACACACACACACACACACACACACACACACACACACACGCAGTACGAATCACTGTCATGTGGTCATATGACACATCAGATCTCCTACATGCCTCTTTATGCTATTCCTGTAAGTATTCACCCAGTTCATAAAAGACAAATAATTCTGTATCTCCACAAAAAGCTTCATATCACATTGGTTTGAATAGGATACAGTGAGGTTGGATGATGTAGCTGAAAAAATGCCTTTTGTTTTTTTTTCTACAAAGACCAAGGTTGACATTATTTCTGAAACAATAATATTAATATGGTTACAAAATTGTTACCAGATGTATTTCTCATCCTTATTATGATATGTGCCTTGATATTGATGCATGATTTTTAAATCAGAGAAGCATTGCTACCAAGTAGATTCCAAAAGAACTAAAATTCTGTTAAAAAATTATCTAAAAATAATTGTCATGTTTTCCGCAGATTGTTTTTCACTACAATATTTGTACAGGTACCCATCAAATGAACTGAATAATCCTTATTCATATTATGAATTAAGAATTTTAAATGAGTAAAAAAACTAGAGCTTAATAAAATATTTTGTATAAATCTTAATGGAACAAGGGAATGGACTATATTGTTTATGTGATTCGTATTCATAAATTAAATTTTTTTTAAATAAAACACTTAAATAAATTTTAAAATTTATACAAAATGTCTTTATTAGCTCTAGTTTTTTTGCTCATTTAAAATTCTTAATTCATAATATGAATAATATGTAAGGGTTATTCAATTCCTAATTAATTTGACTATTAATTGAAATGAGTAAATCTTGAAAAAATGCTTGCAAATTTTGTATGTACAAAAAAAAGAAGCTAAAGTCTACAATCTACATTAAATCTTCATGTCACAAAGACCTGAGAAGCATGAAAATAAGAAGTATACAAATACATAGCACGCACAAATATTAAATAAAATAATTCTGCATGCATCTCCCCAAATGATGAATGTGATTATGCCTTAGAATTTGGCCAGAAGAAAACATTTTAATATCGTAATTATGCTAATTTTCTTTTGGAATAGCACATATTTTGCAACAGACATTGGGAGTAACCTAACCTTCAAATTTGGATTAGTATTTCAATTAGTTGACTTACATCCTTAAAATATTGATTCAGGAACTTCGGTCACATAGTTTGGGGAATATTCACATATTCACAATTAACTACGACTTTTGCCTCAATAAACTCCTTATTACTGCTTATTAATAGTTAGTAAGGTAGTTGTTAAGTTTAGGTATTGGGTGGATTAAGGGATGTAGAATATGGTCATGCAGAATAAGGCATTAATATGTGCTTTATAAGTGCTAATAAACAGCCAATATCCCAGTAATATGCATGCTAATAAGCAACTATTAATAGTGAGAATTGGACTCTAAACTAAAGTGTTACCAGAACTTTTACTGCAACATATACTGCTAATGTACTAATAAGGTGTGATATTTGTGCATATATTTGGGTTCAAATAAGAAATAATTGACTACGGACTGTAAAACTGATGGTCCACTTTAGCATTCTACTGCTATTAGGCCGCATTTACATTACATTTCATGTGACCTAATTCCGATTTTTTTCACGGATCGGAACATGTACAGTAAGCAGGAAAAAAGCACATGGATTCCGATACTCTCAGATCAGTTTCAGGCCTCATTTATATGTGGAAATAAATCTGATCAATCTGATACGTGCATTTGCGTCCATTGTGCAAGCAGACAGATCAGATATCCCCATCAATGTGAATCGTACGTCATTGAAAAAGCAACTGTGGCGAATGACGTCAACTCAGGTGGACACCAACAGTGATCACATGACTCTTCACAATGGAGGACGAAGGCTCAACCCAATGTTTTGCTGACCTTTAAAGATGGTGCGGAAAGCAAAAGCTTGTATTATCGCTTCGTCTGCGTCCATTGCAAATCGCGCCATTTTTACTTCCTTTTTGGTCTAAGCTTTTCCAGGTCAGTACGCCTACCTTGGGTTGTTTTGCCAAGTGTATAGTGTAAAAGCAGATATCAGATATGGGTCACTTTTAAAAGCAGATTTAAGCTGGTGATGGTGATCAAAAAAAAACATTGGATAGTCAACAAATCGGAATTGGGCATCAAGACCTGCAGTCTAAATGCGGTCTAAGTAACTTTGCAAGACAAGAACACTCGGCATGTTTGGTTGGATTAAAACGAACCCTGGTGCGATTGCTCTGTTAGTGCGCTTCATTTGAATAAGTGTGAACGCTGCCATCTGAACCCTGGTGCGCACCAAACAAGAGGACCGAGACTCGTCTTTTCAGCGGTCTCGGTCCTCTTGTTTGGTGCACACCAGGGTTTAGATGGCAGCGTTCACACTTATTCACTTCCAAATTAATTCTGGTGCGCTTCGGATGAAATATGAACACAATAGGACCAAAGACATGTAAACGAACCAATAATGGGACATGTCACAAGGCCTGACCCTAAAAAGGACAGTGCTCAAGCACACCAGTTTTTTCTCGTCATAGTCACGATGTTGATCACAGTTATGTACAGGCGTCAGAACCGCGTCTCCTCGCAGCAGATCTTCATTTGTGTGTGTGATGGAGGGATTCCTGCCGCTGTTTGACTCCTTTACACATTTTATAAGCTCTTCACGAGTTCTCAGCTGATCAAAATACCATCATATGTAGCTACGCACATACAGCGAGCACATTTAGACGCACACAGCATTGTTTTGGATGTTCGGTAAGAGCCGTCACAAAATATACGTAATAAAAGCGACCAATCAGGTTGTGAACATATCCCTTTGCCTTTAGGTTCGCTTTTTTTTTTTTTGGCCGGACCAAACGAACCAAGCAAACCGAACTACAACACCGTTAGTTGACATGTAGTCACAAAGTTACTCATAGTTAGTAGAATCTGTAAAGTGGATTCATAATAAAGTGTAACCTTCAAATTTTCTAAAACACTCTTGTGTGTAGAATCGTAATTCTGTACTATTACAGTATTTTCTGGCAAGACATTCACCCCATCCAACCTTTACCCACCTGTTCTTAGTGATATGATATGATATGATATATGATTGATCACGCCGTTTTTTTCTGGCTTTTTGCCGTGGTTGGAAGTGCAACTTTTTGAAGTTGAGTTCATTTGAAACTTTACAGCAGTTTAGAAAGAATGTGTTGAAGTGATACCAAACTGTAATGCAGTCACCAACCTTAATATTTGATAGCTTTGCTTTTATAATCAATATGTCCACCAATCAGAAGCAAGAATTCAGTCATACTGTATTATAGGAGGCTGTAATGTACAGTCACTCAGTCACTGAGGGGGTATTTTGCAGTGATGACTGGCTGACTGTACATTGTCTCACTTATTACATGTATACGCACCAAATTATTAAATAAATGGACAGGATTTTATAATGTTAGAACAAGTGAAGAGTATAAGAGATTGGAAACTAGCACTAGGTTGACTTACAATGGTCAGTTTTAATGGTCAAAATATTGGACAGAACAATCCAGTTAGAATGAGGTATTCTGAGTGATCAGAGATCTAATAAAATGCATAAAGTTTGTTTTAATTACTAATATTTCAATTGTTGAACTTCAACCAAACCTCTGGAGTGTTTGACAGTATTTATGCATCTGTGAATAAAGGAGTAGGAAATTGGAGAGAATGAGACACGCATTCCTTTGGGAATCTTTCAATCACTGAGCTCTCAGGATGGATTTGGGTCAGGGATGAATCTCAAGGGCTTCAGAAGGAGTGAGCCGTCATCCTGAAGCTTCAGGGAATGTGTAATGTGAGATTTTCATCTGCCTGTTGAGAGCTCTTATCTTCAGAGTTTATTTTTGGAAACCACAACATTTTGTACATGTAAAGGATTTAATATGCTGAGAAGCAATACCTGAAGCGCTTTAATCACTCAAAACTGAACAACACCGCCATCTGCTGTTAACGCATAGAACAGCGCTGGCATTTGATAGGCTTCCTACACATTTGCCATACTTTTCCAGACTCAAATTTTCAAACCTCACTGTGAATATTTTCAGACCATATTTAACATAAATGGTTCATACAGCATTATATTTGTTATATAGTACAGTCATCTGTAAGTACTTTTATTTTAATTTTTTTCCCCCATTGGGTTTCTAAGTGATAACATGCACATACATGATGAGGAGAAACTTAAAACACTTTATAACCTGCATATATTCACCTCTGACACATCAGTTTGATACTGTAAACGTGATTTGATGTTGCACAGTCGCCAAACAGTCTGATTTAGGTGATCGATTGCTTCTTTATCTGGTTTGTGTGGCATTTGAGTAAATATTCTTTACGTGAAATTCAAAAGAGAATCGCTTATGGTAAAGACAAACCGTTTAGCATAATGAAAATGTGTTGTGTTTGACAATTACTGGACCACTTTTGCCATGAAAACACTGTGCTTGTATGATGCATTTTTAGAAATGTTTAATTGTATATTTTAGAAATCTAAATAGAGGCAGTAGTCTGGAAAGACAAATATTTTTCCATACTTATCCAGACCTGGAAATTACTTAAATCAAATTCCATACTTTTCCAAACTACGTAGGAACCCTGATTTCAGGATTGAGACAGTTACAAGTTACAACATTGTGTTGTTGTGTCCTTCTAAATGGGAAACAAACATAGTGCAGGCTGTACTTTTGTATTATTGTGTTCGACTTTTCCTTTTATTGCTTTTTACCTTTTCCAATGGAAGGTTAATTCCAGTTATGCAGTACACTGTAAACCCAAATTAAGTTGAAGTAATCAGTTACATTTTTTAAGTTAAGAAATTTAAAGTGAGCAGAACTTGCAGATTTTTATTTTGTACTCATACATTTTAATTGCCCTTAACTTGAAATATTTGAGTAAGCTAATTCATACATTTAACTTAAAATTATCATGTAATCTCAACAAATATTTTTAGTAGTGGCTAGCTTTAACTAGCTAATTCCATAAATGCTAAACTGCTAATTGGTTACACAATGCTTTGGTAGCATTAGCATAGCATAGCACTTGCTGAATGAGGACAGCGATATAAAACATTTAACATCTGTTCTCAAACTAAGCTTAAGCTCCACTCATCGATGGTAACCCTACAAAAAAACCCACATACTGTAACAGAAACATTAAACACTACTAAATCTCACACTTAACGCTAATCTTGAACAAAAACATTATATAACCCTTACTTTTAGCATTTATGCTCCCTTTTGAGTGTCATGGCAAAGCATGCTGGGAAATAGAAATCCCAGCCCAGTTTCAGATAAATTTAAGTTTGTCTAAATTAAAAGAAACAAGTTCATAAAACTCAAAACACATTGAAAAAAATGATTTTTACTGCTTGTTCAAATTGCTTAATTAAAATGAGCTAAAGCAACACAATTGCTATACATTTTGTCCTAACTTAATTTAATTGTGTTCAATCCACTTAAATATAAGTCAAATTGAAGTGTACTTAATCCGTTTGTGTTGAGATTACATGAATGATTTGTGTTGCATTAACTGAAACTGGGCGGGGCTTGTTAGTTCCCAGCATGCTTTGCATATGGCTAAATCAAGAGAGAGTAAATGTTGTTATTTTATAGGTAAAAGTGTTATTTTATGTATTTTTGTGCAAGATGAGAAAGGGGAGAATTGATTGTGTTTAATAGTGTTTAATATTCAATTATGTTGGAATTATTAGAACAATTTAAATTACAGTGGGTTACCATTGTGGAGAAGAGTGGAGCATAACGTCATAACGGCTTTGCTGAAGGAGCTTTTAATGCTTAGCATTTAAGATGCTAATGTGTGCTGTTACTAGCTAAAAGTGTGTAAACTAGCTAGTGCAGTATTATAATTCAGTTGTGTAACATTAAAGTATATGAAATTGAAATGAATGAATGAATATATGAAATTGAATGCCTGAATCATGTCAGGGAGCCATATAAAATTCACTTTGAGACTACTTAATTGAGTCACTTAAAATGTATTTATTCCATGATGTTGAAGTTACATGAACAAATTATGTTTGTTTAACTTAATTGATTCATGTGGGACAAATTTTTTCAGTGCAATGACACAATTCAGATTACTTAAAACGTGTCAGTTTTGAGAAAAAAAGAAAAAGAAAGTTCTAAATACTCATAAAACTTAATTTGATTGGACTCATTTGTTTAAGTTGGCTCTACTCAAACCAATTCATTATTTTGAGTGTTAGTGTTTACAGTGTACCTGTAAATAATAATAATAATAATAACATGCTTGTATAATAATTTAAGAAACTATTATACTATAATCTTCATAGAAATCATCAAATTCACTGCTACATTAAAAAAATTGTCACTTGTGAATGATGTCAAATTACTATTTTTTTGTTAGTCAAAGAGATATTACAACAGACTAACAGAGTGGAAAGTGCATTTGAGGACAAGAATATCCTATACATTCACAACACACTAAAGCCGTATTCCCAAGAAAACATGAAAACTTTTAGAAACACATTCTGCTGCACACTTTCTAGAATATTTCTTAGTAAACTGTAAGTTTTTCATTTTGCCGGGGACATTGTAAACATGGCAACATCAAAAATTTGCTCCATGTTCACTTAATTGTCATAAAAGAAAACTATGATTTAACAAAATCTGTCCAATACTGTATATGAATACATATGATGGGGACATAAAAATGTACTGCATAGTTTGAATGAACCTGGACATTTCCTCCTCACTTCCTGGGTCTGTATTCACTTTCCTGTTTCCTTTCCTAATCTAATTTACACCCGTTAGAGATGCACAAACAGCACCTTCAGGACTTTATGTCAGTCTCCTGGATCCCATTTGCTTTAACTTCCCCAGTTCAGAGCCTTTGATGGGATGCAGTACACTAGCCATATTTCTTTTCAAATATCAGCTAATATCAATCACAGATTTGCAGCATTTTCTTATAGCATGCATGCAAAACATTCACAGTTTCAAAATTTTCCAGTAGAAAAAATGCAACACGATCTCCTGGCACTGCGTATCTATAGCACGTTCATGCTTTTATTTGGCGTGCTCTTTATATGCAAAAGTTGTGCATCTGGCATGCAAAATTTACCTCTTGGGTGTGTATAGTTTGTATCATATGCACACAAAAAGTGTGTATCATATGCACGCAAAAAAGCATGTGTCTCATTTCTACATATAAAGAGCATGCAAAATGATCTATGTCATATAGATACGCCGTACCAGGAGATTGGGCTCAAAAAATGGTGTAAGAATGTCATTAAATTAATTCAATACAATGATTCTTTTACTAAATTCAATTCGTCATGAAATCAGAAATTTTTACAAACAATTCTGTTTGACTCAAGTACATTTAGACTATTATAGTAATTATAAAACCATATAGTCAGTGTATTAAATTTATATTACTGTAGATATCAGATTCAATGCTTCATAATGCATAATTATGATGCATGCATTTTTACACACTTAAAGGGACAGTTCACCCAAAAATTCTCTCATCATTTGCTCATCCTCATATTGTTCCAAACCTGTATGAGTTTCTTCTGTTGAACACAAGAAGATATTTTGAAGAATATGGGTAACCAAACATTTGATGGGACCATCAACTGATTAATTACCCATATTCTTCAAAATATCTTCTTGTGTTCAACAGAAGAAACTCATACAGGTTTGGAACAATATGAGGATGAGTAAATGATGAACCATCCCTTTAATTGTATCCACCTTATTTTGCAACACAGAAGTAATCTGTTTTCTGTGAATATGCGAGACTTCTGATTCATTAGCAAGTAGAAGAATAACAATGTGAAGTAAACGATAAATCTATCTGCGCTGCAAACCAGTGTGCTTATGAATACGATAATACAAATAATGCCATACAAAATACCAGTTTGCAATATCATAACTGTCTGTCTTTGTACATGTAAAATAGCTGGAAGTGGATGACAGCGGAAGCCTCGCACATTCAAGCTACAAATGCGCCTGCTCTTACGTCTATCAAAGGCTCTGATTTAATGCTTTTTTATCCTATGGTTTTGTTGTTGAGTTATCCGCCCTCCTCTCCTCTGTTTTTGTTTCTTTCACAGCCAGTGTTGCTGTCGTCTGGTCAAACCCCTCTGTACACCTCTGCAGTCTCCACTCTGGTAAGAACACTAATGTTTGCTGCCCCTGCTGTCCGGGAGGCAGAACTGCACCTGTAGGCTGCAGTAACTGCTTCTGTCTGTGATCATCACATCCTTTTTCATGCCATTTCATCAGTGACAGCCAGATCACATCATTATAACATTGAAATAACCACAGAACCGATCATGTTTTAATCCACATCTTGTTGGTTTCATCTACAGCAGTGGCTCTCATCCTTTTTTACTCAAAGCCACTAACCATTGTCTAACACAATATATTTCCTCTGGTATTTCTGACAACGCTGCTTGTTTTTATGTTTTATATTAACAGAAACTTTGGTGATTCTATAAGTCAAGTTAATGTTTATAATAACTTCATGCCTTATAGTTACATTTAGCACATTCTTGGGCAATAATATAGTTTACAAGAGACAAGAAATTTGAGATTTGCTGTGTAGTGTATATATCACCTTAAGAGAGTATGTTTGCTGTAAGTTTACTGCATGAAATATCTGTGATGATGGGCCAAATGACATCTCACACACACACACACACAGACACACACTCTCACACACATACACACACACACACACACACTCATACACTCTCTCACACACACACACTCTCTCTCTCAAACATACAAACAAACACACACACACACACACATACACTCTCTTTCTCACACACACACACTCTCTCTCAAACACATACAAACAAACACACACACACACACACATACACTCTCTCTCACACACACACTCTCTCTCAAACACATACAAACAAACAAACACACACACACACACACACACACACTCACTCTCAAACACATACAAACAAACACACACACACAATCACTCAAACACACGTAAACATACAAACACACACTCATACACATTCTCTCTCTCTCTCTCACACACACACACACACACACACACACACACTCACAAACACATACAAACACACACACTCTCACACACTCATACACTCTCTCTCTTTCTTACACACACACATACACACTCAAACATAACACACACTCTCAAACACAAACAAACACACTCATACTCTCTCTCTCTCTCTCTCTCTCTCTCACACACACACACACACTCAAACACAACACACACACACACACACACACACACATACAAACTCACACAGTCTGACACGCTATCTTTCCGGGGACTCTCCATAGATGTAATGGTTTCTATACTGTACAAACTGTATATTCTCTCCCCTTACACTAACCCTACCCCTAAACCAACCCATCACACAAAACCTTCTGCATTTTTACATTTTCAAAAGAACTCATTCTGTATGATTTATAAGCTTTTGTACCCATGGGGACCTCAGTTTTGGTCCCCACAGTGACACGAGTCCCCATGAGTCTGTGTGCATTCAGGTTGAAGTCCCCACCGGGATAGAAAAACATGTCCACAAACACACACTCACAAACACACACAAAGACACACACACACACACACACACACACACACACACACTCTCACTCACAAACACACACACACAAACACAAACACTCACACAAAACAACACACACACTCTCATCAAATAGAAATTACAGAAATTGTTGTGACAAATGGATTGCAAACAGAGATGGCGTTGTAACATAAAGACTCATTTTTTACAGTTGTTTTCTGTATTGCATCAATGTCAGGTTGTTTTCACAGTATCTTCCTTCATATTTCTATATGGTATTTCTCTGTCGCCTGAAGTCATCATTTTCTCTGTGCTGTCATACCACTGCAGTAATATCAGCAAACTCATCCCTCTGCTGCAGAGTATCAACTTTACACAGACACACACACACACACACACACAATCCATACAGGTACTTTTACTGTATATTCTCTCTGCAGTTTCAGCCTATTATTTCTGACAGCTCGTATCTCTGCACAGAACAATGTTGTTTCCTTCTAGATCTGCTTAACGTCTCTCACTAGCATGCAAATATTCTTTTAACACGTTTGCTCTGTGTTGGATGGCCAGACTTAAGTTTTTATTAAAATTTTATTATTATTTTTATTATTTATTGCCATATACGTTCAGTGTATTGAATTGTATGCAGTGCCGGTAAGCCTCCTGTAGAGGGCAGTGTGCTGTCATGTTGTAGGTCAGCTGTTGACTAGCAGGCCTTTGACTGTCAAACAGGGTTCACTAATATCTACAGGATGTGATTGGCCAGTGGCTGTAAACTTGAGCTTGTTATCTTTCAAAGAGTTACGTTTGATTGGCGCATCTACTTTGTTTGAGATGTTTCTTCTGAAATGCCTTAAAGGTTACAAAAATAGACACAAATACAGCAATCGTTGAGACAGATAAAATTAGATCACTTGGCTCTGGAGTTGTCATCTCAGACTTTGGTACAGGTTGAGACGTAGAGATCTCTTTTGCAATAGTCTTTTCTTCACTTTTGAGACGAATATCCAAATGAAACTTCTTGATCAATGAAGGGCGGGACTTGATTGATTTTGTCCATGGGGAATTGATTGTATGTTTGTTGTTTGCTATTGGTGGATCTCATGTGAGTGACAGGTTTCCCCGCCCTCGTCATCAGAGAAGAGAAGAGTTTCTTTCCACTAGTCTGAAAAGAAGACATGTGATGGAGGCAAAATAGCTACAAATCTCAAAATTCACGAGTTCATGAAAAAAACAAAACAATGGTTTTGCCTGTAGTGCCTTGTCTTAATCTCAATGTTGTCTAGGAGAAACAATTGAGATATAAAATAGATTTTACTGGGAGTATAGGATCTTTCCCATATAGGCACACACAGACACACACACACACACACAGCACTCAAACATTTTAAACAGGAGGCTGAGACAGTTAGACTGGTATCCATAGCAACGGAACTGCTGCTGCTGATATTAACATGTTTGAAGTGCCAAGGAGGCAAGGTAAATCTTCCTAAGCCCCGCCCCCACTCTCTCTCTCTCTCTCTCTCTCACACACACACACACACACAGCACTCAAACATTTTAAACAGGAGGCTGAGACAGTTAGACTCTGGTATCCATAGCAACGGAACTGCTGCTGCTGATATTAACATGTTTGAAGTGCCAAGGAGGCAAGTTAAATCTTCCTAAGCCCCGCCCCCACTCTCTCGCTCTCTCTCACACACACACACACACAGCACGCAAACATTTTAAACAGGAGGCTGAGACAGTTAGACTCTGGTATCCATAGCAACGGAACTGCTGCTGCTGATATTAACATGTTTGAAGTGCCAAGGAGGCAAGTTAAATCTTCCTAAGCCCCGCCCCCACTCTCTCTCTCTCTCTCTCTCTCTCTCTCTCTCTCTCTCTCTCTCACACACACACACACAGCACTCAAACATTTTAAACAGGAGGCTGAGACAGTTAGAGTGGTATCCATAGCAACGGAACTGCTGCTGCTGATATTAACATGTTTGAAGTGCCAAGGAGGCAAGTTAAATCTTCCTAAGCCCCCCCCACTCTCGCTCTTACACACACACACACACACACACACACACAGCACTCAAACATTTTAAACAGGAGGCTGAGACAGTTAGACTCTGGTATCCATAGCAACGGAACTGCTGCTGCTGATATTAACATGTTTGAAGTGCCAAGGAGGCAAGTTAAATCTTCCTAAGCCCCCCCCCCCCACACTCTCTCTCTCTCTCTCTCTCTCTCACACACACACACTCACTCGTTTTCCATTTCTAAATGACAGGCTGTAGGATGTGAGGTGCTGAGATGAGGAGAAAGCACACTTACACACACACAGCAGGGTACAGGAACCAGCAAACACCGAACACTCATCCACAGAGAACATGGATGGGTGATGAGTACAAAAGAATTATGTAATTATAGATAGACAGATAGATACAAACCCGATTCCAAAAAAGTTGGGACACTGTACAAATTGTGAATAAAAACAGAATGCAATGATGTGGAAGTTTCAAATTTCAATATTTTATTCAGAATACAACATAGATGACATATCAAATGTTTAAACTGAGAAAATGTATAATTTTAAGGGAAAAATAAGTTGATTTTAAATTTCATGGCATCAACACATCTCAAAAAAGTTGGGACAAGGCCATGTTTACCACGGTGTGGCATCCCCTCTTCTTTTTATAACAGTCTGCAAACGTCTGGGGACTGAGGAGACAAGTTGCTCAAGTTTAGGAATAGGAACGTTGTCCCATTCTTGTCTAATACAGGCTTCTAGTTGCTCAACTGTCTTAGGTCTTCTTTGTCGCATCTTCCTCTTTATGATGTGCCAAATGTTTCTATGGGTGAAAGATCTGGACTGCAGGCTGGCCATTTCAGTACCCGGATCCTTCTTCTACGCAGCCATGATGTTGTAATTGATGCAGTATGTGGTCTGGCATTGTCATGTTGGAAAATGCAAGGTCTTCCCTGAAAGAGACGACGTCTGGATGGGAGCATATGTTGTTCTAGAACTTGGATATACCTTTCAGCATTGATGGTGCCTTTCCAGATGTGTAAGCTGCCCATGCCACACACACTCATGCAACCCCATACCATCAGAGATGCAGGCTTCTGAACTGAGCGCTGATGACAACTTGGGTTGTCCTTGTCCTCTTTAATCCGAATGACACGTCCCAGTTTTCCAAAAAGAACTTCAAATTTTGATTTGAAAGTTTTCCACTTTGCCACAGTCCATTTTAAATGAGCCTTGGCCCAGAGAAAACACCTGCGCTTCTGGATCATGGACCCTTACGCACAGAGATTGTTCCAGATTCTCTGAATCTTTGGATGATATTATGCACTGTAGATGATGATAACTTCAAACTCTTTGCAATTTTTCTCTGAGAAACTCCTTTCTGATATTGCTCCACTATTTTTCGCCGCAGCATTGGGGGAATTGGTGATCCTCTGCCCATCTTGACTTCTGAGAGACACTGCCACTCTGAGAGGCTCTTTTTATACCCAATCATGTTGCCAATTGACCTAATAAGTTGCAAATTGGTCCTCCAGCTGTTCCTTCTATGTACATTTAACTTTTCCGGCCTCTTATTGCTACCTGTCCCAAGTTTTTTGGAATGTGTAGCTCTCATGAAATCCAAAATGAGCCAATATTTGGCATGACATTTCAAAATGTCTCATTTTCAACATTTGATATGTTATCTATATTCTATTGTGAATAAAATATAAGTTTATGAGATTTGTAAATTATTGCATTCCTTTTTTATTCACAATTTGTACAGTGTCCCAACTTTTTTGGAATCGGGTTTGTAGATAGATAGATAGATAGATATCTAGTTCTGTCGTCTGTCGCTTTAAATGCTTGAGTCCTTTAAAGCAGGATGGATTCTGATTGGCTGGCGTTCATCAGCTGGGAAAAAAGTGATTCCAACGATATCGTTTCTCTGTGCCATTATGGTTATAGTTGTGGAGTGCTATTTCTTTTAAATTTAGAACGATTTTTAGAATAACTTTATCATTATCATTATCGTCCTTGGCCTTAAGACTACTGATACTGATTAAAGTTTGTACACACAACTTCATTTGAAGTCTGATTCAGAACAGTGACTTCTTGAGTCACTTTGTGCGATTAATTTTCTCAGAAGAGTCATTTGTTGATGAATTGGACTTCACGGGTCACACTGTATGTTTGTTTTTGAGTGCAGCCAATGAGAGGACAACACAATAGAAATGAGTTGGAATTAATTCCCTATTTCTTCTGCCGCTGTAGATTCAGCAGGAAACACTGGGTGTACAGACATTACAGTGTTTGTTGAATCAAATTTGTATATCATGAATTGTATACTCTTTTGTAAGCTCATGGCAAGGAGTAAAAAGCAGAGAAAAATGAATTAGGTGCATGCCTTTGTATGCATATGAATATGTGTGTGAGTGTGTGGGTGTTGTTATTGCTGCTCTAAACAGTATACGGACAGAAGCAGCTCTGTTGCGTAACAAACTCTGCTGTGACTGGAACTCTGATTGGATGCCGGTTGGATCATTTGCATATCTGTATAGACTTAATGGTGAAGCACAAATTGCATTGTGTGTGTAAAAAAGCATCTTGGAAAGAGTGGAATTAATGAATTAACCTACTGTTCTTTTATAAAAGATAGTAAATAAAGAGCTGAGATCATGAAAAACTAGAAATGGTTTGAAGGAGAGTGAGATGTGAATGGACTACGGGGGAAATGATGTTAGATGAGAAAGAGAGCAGGAGCTGAAGGCATGAGTAAATGATGGAAGTGAGGATCAGTTCAGAGGGAAATTGAGGGAGTTCATAACTGGCTCTTGTTTACAAACCCCTGATACTGTAGACTGCTGTTTCTGCCTGAATTTAATTTTGCCCACTCTGAAAGGTTCATGGGATTCAAAAGATTAAGAATGAACCACTAGGCAAAAGGCAATTTCAAACTGGTAATGCATTAAATTCATCACACTTTAGTTATTGTGTTAAATGCTCAGCTGAGAACTCATTTCTAAATCTTAATATTTGTTGGTCAGGCCAGTTTGTTTTAAGAGAACGTTTGTTACAGTGATTTTACCACAGTTTCGGAGTGATGTTAGGCACAACTTGAGCCTCGGTTACCGTTGCCTGTTCCTTTAAAAGTGCGTCACTAATGGTGTGTCCAGGTGGCTAAACGGCGAGTCTGGGCATCAGTTCACCAGTGTGTATGCCAGCCTGCCGTCTGTGTGCCAGCGAGGGCACTGAAAGGACACTGCTTTCCAGAATCACCAATGATATACACTCAGCGGCCACTTTATTAGGAACACCTTGCTAGTACCCCCTTTTGCCTTCAGAACTGCCTTAATTCTTCGTGGCAGAGATTCAACAAGGTGCTGGAAACATTCCTTCAAGATTTTGGTCCATATTGTCATGATAGCATCACTGCAGATTTGTCGGCTGCACATCCATGATGTGACTCTTCCGTTCCAGCACATCCCAAAGCTGCTCTATTGGATTGAGATCTGGAGACTGTGGAGGCCGTTTGAGTTTAGTGAACTCAGTAGCTAATTTTCCATCCAAAGTTTCCATCCAGTGAATCGAAGAGAGCAAAATAATCACTTAATGATAAACTGGCGCTAAATATCACTAAGAAAAGAAGAAGCCACTGTATATAATAATTTTCATAATGAATGTCTTGTGTCTCAGAGCGCGCGGATGAAATGCAATAAACGTGCTATCTGGCTTTCAGAGGCAGATGCTCCTGTTTGGAAATGCAATCGTGTAAGAGTTCTGGGAGGGAATTATACCGAACCACTCTGACGACAGACTTTGTTCAGATATTTCAGATGCTGTGCAAAAAGATCGTTCCACTGGTTAGTCCAGTTATGCCGTCCCATCGTGCAAAGTCGCATGATTTGTTTTGTTGCGCATCAAGGAATTTATTCAATAATTGTGTTTCCATCATAGTTTATGCACGTTTTCTTATCGGATAAAAATGTATCCGACTCAAACGAGCTCACATTTTTAGAATTTATGCGCATCTTGGCGTTTCCATCCAGCAGTTTTTGATGCAATATCCTAAAATGCGCATAAGGTGGATGGAAACATAGCTAGTGTGATGTTCAAGAAACCAGTTTGAGATGATTTGAGCTTTGTGACGCGGTGCGTTATCCTGCTGGAATAGCCATCAAAAGATGGTCATAAAGGGATGGACGTGGTCAGCAACAATACTCAGGTCGGCTGTGGCATTTAAATGATGCTCATTTGGTACTACGAGCCCCAAAGTGTGCCAAGAAAATATCTCACACACCATTACAGCACCAGCAGCCTGAACCGCTGATACAAGGCAGGATGGAGCCATGCTTTCATGCTGTTTACGCCCAATTCTGACCCGACCATCTGAAAGTCGCAGCAGAAATCGACACTCATCAGACCAGGCAACGTTTTCCAATCTTCTATTGTCCAGTTTTGATGAGCGTGTGTGAATTGTAGCCTCAGTTTGCTGTTCTCAGCTGACAGGAGTGGCATCAACAAGGCATTTTCATCCACAGAACTGCCACTCACTGGATATTTTTTCGGACCATTCTCTGTAAACCCTAGAGACGGTTGTGCGTGAAAATCCCAGTAGATCAGCAGTTTCTGAAATCCTTAGACCAGCAACAACCACGCCATGTTCAAAGTCACTTAAATCACCTTTCTTCCCCAATCTGATGCTCAGTTTGAACTTCAGCAGATCATACTGACCGTGTCTACATGCCTAAATGTATTGAGTTGCTGCATGTGATTGGCTGATTAGATATTTGCGTTAACAAGCAGTTGAACAGGTGTACCTAAGAAAGTGGCCAGTGAGTGTATACACACACACAATGCTATACTACTGTATTAATTATAGTATATGAATTATAAAAAATTCATAAAAAAAACATCGCTATGCTGTATGAAATTATGCATGTTACTGAACAACCACCTAAACACCCTAGCAACCACATAGCAACCATTCGGAATACCTTAGCAACTGTATAATAACACCATTGCAACCACTCAAAACACCCTGAAGCCAGTTTTTCACAGGCAGCCACTCAGATCTTCTTTAGAAAATGTTGAAATGCAGTTTTTTTATTTCATTTCTTTTGCTCACCATCCTATGCCAGCTGTAGGTACATTATGCGGTCTGTGTGCATGTGTGTGTGTGTGCATGTGTTCAGTATTCACCCTTGCTCATCGCCCACCACAGGTTCAGGAAAGCTCTTTATGTGTGTGTGTTTGGAAGTGATTTGATTACCTTTTGCTACAATGATCTCCTCTAGGCGCTACACTCGGCACTCTCTCAACCTCTTTTGCATTTTTTTCACCACGCTTTTACTAAAAATCTTGCTGTTGTGTGTGTGTTTTTATGTGTGTGTGTGTGTGAAGCTTCTATGTCTATTCAAAGGTTCTTGCTCACTAATGAATGTTTAAAGTTGTCCCCGCAGCTCTGAGGTAATTACTGAAAAGACTTTTGCTGAAACAAATGGTCTGGGGGATCCAACGCAATAGAGAGAGAGTGAGAGAGAGAGAGAAAAGTGGGTGGTTGAGATGAAAATGGAGGTAGAGAGAAGGACTGAGATAAAGAAGGAGAGGAGAGGAGAGTCCATGTGATTTCTCATTTAGGTGAGCCTTTCCACTTGGAGTGTCTTACGTAATACTTGTGTGTACGCGCTGGAAAACAGTTGCAGTGAAAAGCATTGTGGGGCATTTGTGTTTCCTTAGGTTAAAGCAGTTCAGCTGGCATGCAATTTACAGTGATTATTGTCACATGACCTCATTACTTTACATGTTTAATTCAGCAAGTGACATCCAGTTATGATCTCGGTTATTCTATTTCACATGTTATGTTAGATTTGAAACCAATTTTGTGCAAAAAGACTAACTTTTGGCAGTATGAACAAATATTCTGTGAATTAGGTTTCAGAGTCTGAATTAGCCATTGTATCTAGAACACACATTTGGACAAACTTGGTTTGCAAAAGGTTCATATACTCACTGAAAAAGTGAAACTGTGTCATTTATTTAAAGTGCATTTTTATTTTGGTCTAATAAAAAATCATGGTTTTGTTCAGTTTGTCTAAAAGCAAACACTCCCCATAGAACCAAATAAAAGAAACATTATTTTTGCTTGACACCAGAACACATGCTGAATAGATTCACTGACTGCAGAAATTATTGTGGGTTTTATTATTTTTTTTAACTTGATTTATTATAATAATGTATTAACAAAATATTTTTTGTGAAAATTCTGCTCTCACTATAGCTAATTTTTTGTTTTGTTTTTTATGGTGAAATTAAGTAGTAAAAGAAATATTATATTGACCAACATTAATATTAATATATTAAATAAAGACATATTATATTGACCTACATTAAGTAAAATTTTGGCTTATGTCTAAAGAAAAAGTATATGGTCTATATAATAAATCTTTTTATTTTGTATGAATGTTTTTGTCTGCGAAAAGTTTTTGATTAATATTTTTAAAAAAAATTAAGGTTTGCATCAATTTGAGAAGAACTAATACATTTGGCTGTAACAAATTAGAGTAAGTTGGTCTAAAGTATAATTTTTTAGGACTCTGAACACAAGCTTCATATACTGCTTCCTTTAAAAAATACAGTTTTCCATTTTAAATACATCCTTATCCTTTGTTTTATTTTCATCATTGCACTCTTTTCATCTTTCTCTGTATTTACCTTTGCCGTCCATTAACCTCTGACACTCCCATCATTATGCATAAGCATTGTGCATCTATCAGATATGCACAGAAAGACGATGCATTGCATTCTGCTGACACTCACGCCTCTTCTTCAGCACAGCCCTCCAACCTTTATGCAATATTTACGTAAGGGGAAGCAGTTAAAAGCAGGTCATTATCATAGGTCTTATTTCCCAAAGGACATTTCTGTCGTGTTCCAAGCTGAGCTGGATAATTCAGTCCTCTCTTGGAATGCTGGGTGTCTCCTCAATAGTGAATATGAACCAATGTGATGATATATCCTAGCATGTGTAATACTCTGGAGTGCAGTTATAGCTTCAATAGAATCAGACTGCAGACCGGAAATATACAATAGAGTACTGCTGAGTATTTTAGCACACCATTACAGAAGTGCTGTGAAAGTACAGTGGTACACAGGTGGTTTCAGAGGGTAATAGAGTGCTGCAGTGATATTTCTGTAAGCCAAAACGAGTTCGCATTTTAGCACTTCCAGTTCCAACATCCTGAAGTCAATGGGTTTTTTGAATGGGTTTTTGGTTAAACGCCTGAAATAAGGTGTACACTGAGCTTTTATTCTACAACGTAAAATACATACAAAACATAAAATACAAATTGTGTTTTTTAAAGGGGTCATGAACTGCATAGTTTTATTGTTTTATAATGTTTCCTGTGGTGCACTTATAATGTTAGTATGATTTTTACATAAAAAATGGTCATGATTTAGGACTAAAAGGCATTTTTCCTACCCTGATTTTAGCCTCTGATCTGAACCCTCTGTTTGAAGGGGCGTGTCTGCTGTGAGACTTCAGTGTAAATGCCCACTGCTGTGATTGGCTGTTGTGAGACTTCAGTGTAAACGCCCACTGCTGTGATTGGCTGTTGTGAGACTTCAGTGTAAACGCCCACTGCTGTGATCGGCTGCTGTGAGACTTCAGTGTAAACGCCCACTGCTGTGATTGGCTGTTGTGAGACTTCAGTGTAAATGCCCACTGCTGTGATTGGCTGCTGTGAGACTTCAGTGTAAACGCTCAGTGCTGTGATTGGCTGTTGTGAGACTTCAGTGTAAACGCCCACTGCTGTGATTGGCTGTTGTGAGACTTCAGTGTAAACGCCCACTGCTGTGATTGGCTGCTGTGAGACTTCAGTGTAAATGCCCACTGCTGTGATTGGCTGCTGTGAGAGTTCAGTGTAAACGCCCACTGCTGTGATTGGCTGCTGTGAGACGTCAGTGTAAAGCCCACTGCTGTGATTGGCTGCGGTGAGACTTCAGTGTAAACGCCCACTGCTGTGATTGGCTGCTGTGAGACTTCAGTGTAAACGCCCACTGCTGTGATTGGCTGCGGTGAGACTTCAGTGTAAACGCCCACTGCTGTGATTGGCTGCTGTGAGACTTCAGTGTAAACGCCCACTGCTGTGATTGGCTGCTGTGAGACTTCAGTGTAAACGCCCACTGCTGTGATTGGCTGCTGTGAGACTTCAGTGTAAACGCCCACTGCTGTGATTGGCTGCTGTGAGACTTCAGTGTAAACGCCCACTGCTGTGATTGGCTGCTATGAGACTTCAGTGTATTTTGTTATTGAGAGGAAAGCGCGCAGCACATATTTACATATTCAACTAAGTGTATCACTGGTTACATATTTCAAACTTATTTTTACCTCTCAGCGAACAACGAAAAAGAACAGGTAAACTCATCTACTCACTAGCCCACAGCCTCAAGCTTAATGGTGGTGACGCTGAAGTCATGTGACAGTGGTTTAGTTCGTTCATAGCCTGTGTTTCGCTTTTTACTTCTGCTGATTGTATTTAGGCTTCAAAATTCAACATTTGAAAAAATCCTTGGCTTTTGTCGAGGACAACAGTTGATGCTAACTTCCGGGTTGGCCTACAAAAATGCGTCATCGCTGCAGCGCTCTATATCACAGACCTTATTCAGAGCAGAGCCATGACAGGTATGAAAACGAGGCAGTGAGGGATAGACCGTGTTTACCATGGCATTCACTGTAAAAAATCTGTATAAAACTCCTAGATTACTTATAATTTTATATAGAAATTATAATTTCTTGAGTTTTTTGCCTACTGAAATTTCTTGGGAAAAAAAACACAGAATGGGACAATCAAAAACGCATTAAATAACAGTACAACCCACTGAAGAGATGCATGTCTATCCCTCACAGCCTCCCTTTCATTCCCGTTAAAATTCCAAGATGGCGCTGCTGTGAATAAGGTCTATGGTACCCTTTGGTATTAATTTGCTTAGCAGTTAAATAATATGACTTTTCCCATACTATACTGTGTTAATAAATTATACATGGTATTTCAAAGAATGTAATAATCAAATACGCATTATAGGCTACATTCAGAAAAATATTATTGCCAAACTATATTTTTGCCCAACAAACGGCCTGACGTCTAGGCTAAAACAAGGCAAAATTTGGGCTGTCAGTGAAAATCTAATAGACGTCTAACCATAGCCCAAGAATAGACTAGTCATCAATTAGACATCTAATGAATGACTACATACGTCTAATAGACAACAAAATGATTGCTAAAGGATTCTTTTCACTCAAATATAAGGTTCTCATAAATGACAATCCATCCAAAACGAAATTATAATTAGGTTTTATTTAGAAAAAGAACATTAACAACTTAGACAACTTAAGACTTGCATGGCTTGTTAGAAAAAAAATTCTGCAATGTGACCCGCTGAAATGTCACGGTTCCTACACACGATAACAAATAATGTATTTAAATAATGAACACGTCAAAACGAACACACATACTTACAAGATCAAAGTGGGAATTTGCTTTAACGTTTGCTGTTGCTCGCCCGTTGCTCTCTCTCCTGTAATTTTTTTTTTTTTTTGAAAATGGCGGAAAGTTTATCGCGAGATCTGGCAACAATCTCTATTAATTTTTAAAGTCGCGCGTTGCCAGCAATCATGTCTCAGTAGGGCTAGTTGCCATCTAGCGGTTGAGAATTGTAATTACATTTTTATTGAACTTAACATCCAATTCAGAGCTAAATCGTGACAAATCGACCATGTCATGATCACTTGTAGATATCATTGACATTGTGAACATGATGGGATATAACCATCTCATCCGCTTCCTGGCCAAAAACTACAATTAATCAGTTTTGACTATAAGTGGGCTACAAATAGCCGGTCTGACTAGGAGCTAAATCGTGGCTACGCAAAGCTTACGCATAGAACATGTGAAAGAAAATAAACTAAACACCTTGTAATCACTGTTCACTTTGCTTACATGATGGAATATCATACATCTCGCAAGTTATTTTGGCCAAAACGACATGTAACCAAATTCAAGGTTATTTTGTTTAAAAGTGGGTTACGCATAGCTGGACTGTATCGGGTCTATAGTTAACCGAGACGGTGAAATGACGGCTATTGCTTGCTGGGGTAGCCTCTACGCTGTGGGCTACGCGTCGATTTTCATTTATACTTCTGCGTCCTTGTCCGCGTTGACGTCCAGTTACACATGCAGAGGGAGCATGTGTAAACCCCTGAGGGAGGGGTTCTGGCAGACCAATTACAGCGCTTGCTTGAAGCATTGTTACATTTTTGGAGAGGTGCACGTCAGGGTACGTCGTAGGCTACGCGTGCAACACAGCCTACGACGTAGCTACGGCGTACACTCGATACAGAAGTATAAATTGGGCTTGCCACTGTCACATTTAAAGCGCAAGCGCGTCTCTCCTCCTCCTCCTCCTCCTCCGCCTCCTCCTCCCGCGCGCGCTGGTCGGGTTTGGAGAGCTGCGCGCTGTCGGTCGGTCTGAACGCGCGTCGGTGTTCAGCGCTCGGCCAGGATGTTTGTGTCCGTGTGGTACGCCAAGAAAATGGGCCGGCGTTTCATCAACAACGTCCGGAAAGCTAAAAAGCAACGCCATCGGATCATGGTAGGAAATGACGCCTTTATAAATATTCTGTCATTTGATTTTCCTGGCTGTTCATCCCTAGAGCCAGAAAACGCGACGGAATGTGTACAGTGTACATGACTTCTGTTGGAATTTCTAACCTAATTTGGAAACAATATTCAAGGATCCTAATGGGATATAATAAGATCATATACTGGATTCCTACAAGATTTTGTATAATGTGTTTATTAGAGCTCTTCTAATGTTAGTTAAAGGGGATAACAGGAGTTTTAAAATCATGAAAGATTTGGTTAGACTTTATTTTAAGGTGTCATTGTTACAGCGTAATTATATATTTAAGTACTGTACTTACTATAGGGTTAGGGTTTGGTTGAGGGTTAGTTGCATGTAATTATGCATAATTTACTACAGTAAGTACATGTAACATATGTAACAAAGACATTGTAAAATAGTGTTACCAAAGATTTTCTTTAAAATCCTTTTTCTGATGTTATACAGGAGCATTTTTGCATTCCTATGGGAGTCATAATAGTCCCACCGGGAACTATGTGTTATAAAAGATGTTTTTTTTTATTTTTATATATATATATATATATATATATATAAAGATAGAATGTATAAAATGGACCTTTGAGGAATGCCACTAGTCAGAAGCATCCATAGATCGGTCTGTTCACAGCAGAGCTCAGAAGAGCCTTGTGCGTCAGAAGTTGCAAAATGTGGAAAGTTAAAATTAGGGTGTCTGTGTGTGAAATGGTGCTTCCTTCAAATGTTCCAGCAGCTTAAATAATAGATGAGATGATTAATGAGACGGGAGGGATTAAATAAAAGTTTAAAAATGGGGCACCTGGACTTGCCTCCATGTACGGTAGTACATTTATTCATTTTATCCAAAGCGACTTAGAAATGAGGAATACAACAAGCAATTCTTCTTAAGGAGGCAATAACACAAGTGCTATACATCGTCCAGAATAATACTAGCTAGAACATGGAGGGATTATAGTGAAATAGTGAAAGTAGAAGATGAGTTTTCGTAGTATGTCAGAAATTGGGTGATTCTTTTATACAGTTATTTAGTAGTTCTTTTACACTTCAAAACGAATGTATATACATCAACACTTCATGATATTTGTATTTGTTTGTTTAGTATGGGGAACAAATATTCACTATCTTTTGCCTCAATAAACTCCTAATTACTGCTTATTAATAGTTAGCAAGGCAGTTGTTAAGTTTAGGTATTGGGTAGGATTTAGGGATGTAGAATATGATCATGCAGAATAAGGCATTAATATGTGCTTTATAAGTACTAATAAACAGCCAATATCCTAGTAATATGCATGCTAATAAAAAACTAGTTATTAGTGAGAATTGAACCCTAACATAAAGTGTTACCAATATTATTAATTGGATTGTTTTTAAAGAATCAGTTTATTTTGCTGGGGAAAAGTGTTAATTAGCAGAGGAGAATATGATAGAAGAGGACTAGAGACTGTATTATTATAGTAAAACTTGTAGTACTCCATCAGTGGCGGATGAAGAGAGAGAAACACAATAATAAGTGCAAGAACAGATTGCTTGTGTGTTCCTGCCCTGGAGTGTGTGAGTGGGTGGACGCGTTTTCTCTTCTCATTGGCTTGTATCATAAATTGTGGGTGTCATTTCTGTCTGACTGTTTTTGTGAAACGTTCTTTTATTTATGAGACATGCAGTCAGAGAAACACTTTTAGAAACAGAGAGAGGGTTTGCTGCCACAGGTATGTCATCATTCAATGACAGTAGGACGGCCCAAAACATACTCCACACAAATAGGCAACATTCACATTTATGTTCATTCATTTAGCAGACGCTTTTATCCGAAGTGTCTATTCATCTTGAGGAGGCAAAAACACTGTGCAACATCTGTGTTTATTAGCTACCTAACCTTCGTCCGTCATTGCATTCTGTAATGTGGTAGACCGCAATTCATAATGCAGTGCAATCTGGGTAAGACCTACATGCTTTAATGGCATTGATATTTGAATGAAACTATCGTCTTAAAGTGGGGGTCTAATGCTATTTCATGCATTCTGACTTATTTACACTGTTAAAGAATTGGATTCTCATGGTAAACATGGCCAAAATGTAAAAAAAAATGAGTTGGACGTATGACACTATGACACCAAATACACTCCTTCAGGATTCGAACAAGTTTCGGAAAGTTTTTTTCGAGTATGGCCCTCTGTGACGTCATAAAGGGCGGAATTCCTTGTATGGGCACATCTCCCGGATGAGCACACACACACACACACACACACACACACACACACACACACACACACACACACACACACACACACACACACACACATACATATACATAAACCAGAGTGAGAGCAAGAGCACGTCCATCAACGAGCTTCATTCGGGTTACGGGAGCGCAAAATCAACAATGTCACTAAAGAAGTGTGTTTCTGGTTGTGAGGGAAAGATAACCTTGTTCAGCTTCCCAAATAACCCAGCGTTAAGGAAACAGTGGATGCAGTTTGTTTTTCCGGAGCAGCAACGGAGTTCTGCAAGTGTGTTTGTTTGTTCCCGGTCATGAGTCGAAACCGCAGGCGGTGAGTGAAACTGCATCAAATGTGTGTGTTTTGTTGGCAGTCGGCGCACAAGTGCATATAATGTCAACAACACGAACGTATAGTGAATTGAAAGTTATCCAGGGATAATGCCATGATGTATTGTGTATGTGTGTGTGTGTGTATGTGTGTGTGCTCATGATTCTTTAGCTCCGCCCACTGCACTCCTCCACAAGGCTGTTTTCAAGAATTGGTACATCGAATCTGTCTTTTATAAATATAATAAAACTAAAGACTCTTCAGAGATATGAAGGATGCAATACTACTCTATAGGGACTCAAGATTAACATGAGACTGGCAGAAACTGTGTGTGCTATGCCCCCTTTAAAGGTTCTTTATATGGTTCCATGAAGAACCTTTAACATCCATGGAACCTTTCCATTGCATGAAAAGTTGCTTATAGTGGAAAAAGGTTCTTTAGATTATTAAAATGTTCTTTACACTAAGAAAATTATGGTTCTTTTAAGAACAGATCACTCTTTTTTCAGATCACTCTAAAAATGCTGGGTTGTTTTAACCCAATTTTGGGTCAAATATGGACAAACCCAACCGTTGGGTTAAAAATTTTATTTAATTTCAAACTTTAACCCAACGACTGGGTTTGTCCATATTGACCAAAATTTTGGTTGAAACAAACCAGCATTTTTTAGAGTGCTGGAAGGTTCTTTATGGAAGCAAAAATGGTTCTTCTATGGCGTTGCTGCGAAAACCCACTTTTGGAACCTTTATTTTACCAAGGTTTTATAATGGCCACAGCCCCTCAAAAGTGCATGATATGCATGTTCAGTGGGACTGAACGCTTGCAATGAGTAGGTCAATCATATTATTAAAAAGGGATAGTATACAGAGACTTCAAGACATGCTTTTAAAAGTTCTGTTAACTTGACATAATGCTCATGATGCATGCTGAAAAAACTGTACAAAGACATCTAGTGCGTGTTTATATGGACTAACAATTAAGAAATAGTGCAAAGTGCACTGCTTCAGTGTGAATGTCCCCAACACATTTCAGTGCAGATTGTGTTGTGAATTTGCCTCAATGTAATGCAAGCGTTGCAAATTAAAGGATGAGGCTGCAACAACACACATATTAACCCCTGTGTGAGTGTAACAAATGCTGCGAGTTGGGCACTCGTTATTAAGACGTCACGCATTCAAGTTGGAAAAGTAATAGGAAGCTTTTTACACTCAAAAAGTCTGAAAGTATGTCACTGACATGAGCAGTAGGCAGGGTCAGAACACAAACTCAAACATCAATCATTAATCCAAGTAAGTAGCATTCTCATTATATGTGCAACCTCGACAAATTAAACTTCTCAAAGAAATAAAACAAAACAAAACCAGCAAATACCCATTGGGTTGTTTATTTAACCCAGCATAGTTGATTCACTTTTACTATAATACTAGCTTATTTTTTTTTACTTCATACATGAATTAATGTCTTACAGATTAACTTAAATCCTCTAAACTTTTTTATAATACTCGACACAACCACTGGCTTGCATGATAATTCCTTTATTTTTGATCATATTTTACAGTATAGCATATTTTATATAGTTTTTAATACATATTGCCTACATTTAAGCTCATTTAACAAATATCAGAAGTAAAAATTAAACATTTAGAAGTAATTGAAGTGTAATCGTCCAGTCTCTGTTGTCCCGTTTCCACCGTAACGGCGCTGGATCTCGTGCCGGAGCTTGTGTTGTGTTCAGCGGGGGAACTTCTAACTTTAGACCGCCACCCTGCTTTTCTCGTAGCCAAAATATAAATTTATATTTAATTATAGATAAAATAAAATGTACACAAACCTATATTTTACCGAAGACATGCACCAACAGACATGCTCTCTCCTGAAGAGGTCGCAAAAAGCCAGTGATAAATAACTCAACCCCTAGGCTGTTACGTCTGACCCAGGATCTGGGTAACACAAAAACTACCCAAACACTGAAGAAATAACCCCAAAATATGACCCAAAAGGCTCAACCCAGGATTTGAGTAGAAAAAATAACCCAATATTTTTTAAAGTGCACTTTTTTTCAGCACTGCGTTTACTTGACTTGGGTCAATAGCCCTGTCCGAAAATTTAGTGCTAACCCTATCCCAACCCCTAAACCTAACCCTACTCATAAATTGAGATCCCTAAAATCTGAGTGAAATGATAGGTGAATAACACTGATGTAGAACCTAACCTTGGTTGTAAGTCTAAACTTGTCCCTCAAATCTGATTGGTTGACTGGAATGTTGTTCCAGGATCAACAAATATGTCGATCCAGGAACATGTTGTACTTGGTGAAATCAGGTTCTGCATACGCAACACAATTTTCAACTAAAAAATTTTAAAAAATGTATGCGTTTTGGCCCGCTCATTTACACAACGGCGTTTTGGGGTCCTGAAAATGCAAACTTTTGAAAATGAGTTTCAAAGTGCACGTTTTTGAAAATTAAACTGTCGTCTTTGTGTAAACCACAAAAATGTGAATTTTTGAAAACGTTGACATCATGTGCATATTACGTGTTCAGTGTATAGGTGCGTAGTGTTTCTTTACAAAGTGACATTGCCATCTACTGGCCTGGCAGCAGAATACAGCATTTTTAATCATTTCCACGGATCCATGTGAACGGGGATCGTTTTGACAACGTTGTCGTCTGAACTCAAATTTTTTCAAAAACTAAAAAGGAAAAACTTTTAAATTTTTAGTACATTGTTGCCGTAAAAACGTACCCTGAGACAAATATCAGGTATAAGCAAAAGAGAGAGAAAGAGAGAAGCTACATTCAATATGCTTTGGTGAAAAACACCTTGAATACATATGCAAACCTGCATAAAACCATGTTTAAAATTTTATTGCATGCATTGCAATGACTGCCTGTATGCACACACATCTAGACTTTAAGTTTCATTTCAAGACAGATCCCATGAATGCCTAACAAACAAATATTATCAGTCCTTGCCACATTCTGATCTGTATTATTATTAACTCTTGAATCATTACTCGGTAAACACTTCATTAAATAACATAGGACTGTGGTTATATAGTGTTCTTTTCTGATGGTTCGAATTTCTGGCAGTTTCAGGTGGTTGTGCGAGGTGTGGGAGGGGATTTCATTCTTTTTTTCCTCCCAGCACACACACACACACGCACACACACAGAGCCTCTGAGTGGGAGTTTATATAAGTAGATTTTGTTCAGATGTGTGTGTGCCGTTTCTGCCCACTGCTGTGAAGCAGCACCGTCAGGTTCGCATGCGTTGCCAGTTTTAACTTCCCAAACAAGCATGTCATTCAGAAGAACTCAAAACAACCAATATTCATACAGCTCGATAAAGTCATGCTCTCAGATCTGTCAGACTGTGTAGGACCCTTGAAGCAAGTACAATGGCAATGTGTGTATGTTATAGGTGCCGTGTGCAGCGTGTCCTGTTTTCTGTTTTGACAAGCATATAAAAGAGCAGGCTTTTAGACTGATTATAGTTTAATTAATTTTGTGCATCTCATTTAATGGATTAGTTGCTCTCTGACTTTGGATTAATTTGTTGAATAAATGTTTATTGTACGTGAATGTTAATCATTAACTCTCCATGTAAATTGTTTTTAAAGCAAAGTGTGTCATTTTTTCTGGGCTAGTGTCTTTACACACTTTTTCTGGAATGTGTAAAGTGTGTGAAGTGAGCCATGCATAGGAAGATTTTCTCTTTAAAAAGTGTAATCTGAATAGCTTGAACATCCCAACCAGCCTAACATACTGTAATGTAGCAGCATTTGCTTTTGGACTAATATTACCCACAAATCTCTTGCATACAGAATGAGTTTATGGTTTTCAGGTGTAGTAAACTGATGAGGAATGTGATGCTGAAGCAGTTTTAACTTAACCTCACAAGTTTATAAAAAGATTACTTACTACATAAATTATATGCATTTACTTAAGTGTGAACTGAAAGTGTGAACACTTAACTTGGATTTAAGTACATATCGTCATTTCATAATTACTTCTATTGTCTTTATATGGTTAAAGTGTACTGACGAGTGTACTGAGAAGCATTTATGGTAAACTAAAATATTCATTAATGTAATTTCTATGAAACTTGTATGTCTTGTATTTAAATATATTTGTAACTGCACATTTGCAAAGAAATAGCAATTTAGTATATTTAAATATATTAACTTTTAAATAATACACTACAGTATCAAAGTACTTTACATGTGCTTTAGTATGTTAGTCAACATGTCGACAACAGATTGTTAAAACATAATGGTTTAAAATACACTTTAAAGTAAAACCTTTAATTAGACATTATTACATAGTCATGAACGTGTACTCTCTTTAAGTACTTTTAAATGGCCTTTTATTTAATTAACATTATATTGTCTGCAAGTACAGTAGTGGAGTAGTAGAGGGGATATTGTTTTTTTATGACCCACAAAATATGAAGAAAATGTTTTTAATAATATTTTAAATGTGAAGGAAAAACAAAACTCTAAACATTATCAAATTACAGCTACAGGTTTTATTTTACTATGCAAAAAAAGGCACAAAACAAAAAAGCTGACAGGAAAAAGCATACATTGACTGCTAGGGGTGGGACAAAATATCGATAGGGCAACATATCGTTACGAGAATCGATACACTGGCGCCACATATCAATATTTTAATTAATAAAATAAGGCGCTCTAAATAGATTTTCCTACTCCCAGTGTCACTACTTCATGGCTCCTCGAGGTGGCGCTCAACACGTGAACATAAGTTAACTAGCCTAAGAAAAAGAGGTTTTTAACGGGATGGCGGAAAGCAGTGTGAGTGAAATAATAGATGCCCCAGCCACATTTACGTCCAAAGTCTGGAAAACCTGCACTTAACCTTTTCACAGGCATTTTGTTTTCATAGTTAGACAGATATTGTGATATATTATCATAGGATTGTCTAGCAATATATTGATTATCGCAGAATTGCGGTATCGTGATATTATCGGTATCGTGAGCCATGTATCGTGTCGTGAGGTACCTTGTGATTCCCACCCCTAATGTTTATGATGATACTCGACAAGACGGGCATTTTGTTTTCATAGTTAGACAGATATTGTGATGCATCATCATAGGATTGTCTAGCAATATATTGATTATCGCAGAATTGCGGTATCGTGATATTATCGGTATCGTGAGCCATGTATCGTGTCGTGAGGTACCTTGTGATTCCCACCCCTAATGTTTATGATGATACTCGACAAGACGGGCATTTTGTTTTCATAGTTAGACAGATATTGTGATGCATCATCATAGGATTGTCTAGCAATATATTGATAATTGCAGAATTGCGGTATCGTGAGCCATGTATCGTGTGTCAGGTCGCAAATGCGATTATTTTTTGATAATGTGCGAGTTAAAATTTCACACGGTCGCATTGGTGCGAGTGCACAATGCTTTTGCACTTTGGCTGGCGCTGAGCCAGAGACGGACGTGCTCATCGCTTGATGACAACTATTCAGTGTTTTCAACCACATAAGGTTTATTTTACATTTCACTCATTTAAATACACAAGTACTAGCAAAACAATACATTTATAGTTTGTAAAATACACAGTGATGTCTATGAAAGCGTCAATAACAATCCATTGACGACGTGATATATTCATATCAGATACACATTGTGTAAGTAACTATAAAGTTTACTCTATTCTTCTCCCACTTTACCGGCCACTTACTTTCATGTATTTCAGGAGAAGTGGATGAATTGACGTGTTGTAAATCTGACAGATCCGATTCTCTGAACTGCGGCGCAAACTAACATGGTGACGCCCATCACGCATTATAGATCAACTAACATGATCATTATATTTTTCACCAACAAGTTTTTTCAACAACAAAACACGTTCACTTACATGTATTTGAGAATCGGGATATCAGGTAGTTGATGACATAGCCAGCAAGTTTGTGAATATTTTGAATAAAAAAGGAAATCAAAGTGATACATCTGAATGAGTAGAGCCCTGTGTATCGTATCGTGACGTACCATGTGATTCCCACCCCTATTGACTACAACATAATCAGTTATTAATATTTGTTGGTTCTTGTCTTTGCATGTATTCTTTGTATAACAGCCTGACCAAAAATGTTCACACAGTTTGGCATGTTTCATTGCATTACCTCAAATAAAACAATTGACTTTAAGCACAACTATGCAATATGCTTACAAAATTTTTAGTAATATTTGGATAAAGGGTGAACATAGCCAGACATCACTTTTGGCCACTACTGTACATTTTTATATACGTTTAAGATTGGAAGCACATTCAATACAGTTAAGCACACTTCTTTTTCTCAAGGGAAGTCACAATTTTATGATTTTGTTATGAGCTTATGTAAAAAGTACATTTCCTACTACCAGTGAAGTGCATAGAGCATAAAATGTGAGTAAATGTATGCAAACATGCCAGCATAAATGTGTCGCTATCTTGATGTTGGCCATTTTGGTTTGAGAGAAAGCAAGCTCCATGGTGACCGGCTCCCCCTCACTGGGAAAAGTACAATGTGCTGAAGAGAGAGATGATTGATGGCATAGATTAAGGGGAGTGAGACAGAGAGTGGGAGGAAGTGTTGATACATAGAAAATAGATGAGAGAACATGTGCATTGAGAGAAGATGTGCGGTGTTCAGAAAGAGCCAGTGAATAGCAAGTGAGATTATCAGCATTCAAAAAAAAAATTGTTGAATGCAAGGGAAGACGTTATTGATTGTTTTATAATGACCAGTTCCAATGACGTGTAGTGTTTGTTAGCGCCATTGTTTGAGAAGGTACTTTGGCTTTGTGACAGCATATAGTATGCCTCAAAAACATCACAAACTGATCATACAAGTAATACATTTTATTATTGTGCTGTATTTTCAGAATTCATATGATTGCGTTGTACCAGAACCACATTCAAGTGTTTATCTTCATTTCCATCCTGAGTGGCGAGCATTAAAATTCAACAAGCGATACGATGAAGGTTTTTCATCAGTGATAGCAAATGCTCATTGGCTCTCGCCTGTTTCATCACTGATTGCGACATGTGTTTGGGGTGAATGAGATGAGAATGAGATATGCGCACCTAGACCGAGGAGGTGAATGTGATTTCACCAAGTGCAACTTGTTCCTGGATCAACATTCCAATCAACCAATCAGATTTGAGGGACAAGTTTACAGTTTATGTCAAGTTTTGGCTTACAACCAGGGTTAGGTGCTTCTACATTGGTGTATCATTTCACTGGCTATGTTTACATGCACACCTTTTGTTTCAATCGGAATTAATTCATTTCGATTGATGAATCCGAACGTAGTGTTTACATGAATGATAAATAAAGTGATCGGGTTGATGTGTGCGTTTTTATGTCACAAGCTTCTAATCAGAATTGATTTTTTGACGTGCACACTGCACAAATATACATAGTTACTATACATACTATTCTCCTACATTGCTTCTTTTCTTTGTTTTAAAGAGCAGACTTAATATTGATCTATTTCGGGTCCTGATTAGGACATGACGAGCACATCACGAGAACCGTTATGCCGTGCTGTGCTGCTTATATTTATCAAACAGCAAAAACACCCCTTCCTGCTCCTAAAATAAAGTGTCTGTGGATAAGAGTGTGACTGATGGGATGTTGTTCTGCTCCACTTCACAGACGATGAGTGGTAGGAGAATTTTAGAATAACACGAGTCATTTATGACATTGTATTAAACAACAACTGCAGCTCGTTTCGCACGTCATAGTTCATTACGCCATTGCTACGTCATTGCACATGCACAGTCCTTTCACAGTTCCAGTTTTCAGTCCGATCAAGTGTTTACATGTCCTCTCAATCGGATTAGAAATGGAATAAACCACCCCTTACAATCCGATCAAAATTTCATTCAGATCAAGCTCAATCGGATCGATTAAGGTGTTTGCTTCTCAGTCCGATTGAGCCGTCAATCCGATTACTAATGGATTATTTGGTTGTATGTAAACGTAGCCACTCTGATTTTAGGGATAAGTTAGGTTAGGTTTAGGGGTAGGGTCAGCCGCAGCTCGTCTGTATGGGTATCCAAACATAGATCTCTATATACACTAAATTAATAATAAATTGTAAATGTATTCAGAATTCTGCAACAAATATTTTTCAAATTTTCTAGACTTTTTAAGTTGTGAAGTGAGCAGGATATATTAAAATGAAGCGCATGGATTCGACAGGCATGTATTCATGATAGCCGGTCTCTGAGCCCTCCCCAGCTCTGCAGCGCCCCACAAATTTCCAATGTAAATCTGTGGTGAAAAATGGAACTGCAGCGCGCTCTCATAGAGAGCCATTGAGGCAGATTTCTGGCTGCCCCACCTATATTCACGTGACCTCACGTAAACCTCGCTCCAGACCAAGACGATATCAGTCCGCTTCAGATATGTGTCTGCATCTGGTCAGCAACTAGTTGGCATGTCTGTTCTTCCTATGTGGAGTAGCGTATCAAATGAATGAAAGTATAAATCCTTTATTTTAAACATGCTCATGTGAATAGCCTTTATATACAGTAGTTCTGTTGTGTTTGTTTTATGTTTGTTCCGAGAATAGACATGATTTTCCTCACTGGAATTCCTACAATAAACTTGCAATATTCTAAAACAACATCTGAAGCAATAAATACTACATGAAGGCAATTCTAAGATGGTATTCTTTGTGTTAGTCGTGTGTACTAAGTCTGTCAATCATCATTAGAGCACCACACGCCACCCTCAGGCTGAATAACGCAATGACATTAGAATTCTGCCCAAAGTTAGTCTATGTTCAGCGATTAGAATATAAAGCTTACAAAATGTTAATTATAAACTAGCGCTAAGAGCCAGAATCTGCCCTACCTAAATTTACGACCAGGAGCCGCTACTGGGTAGGGTTAACACTACATTTTCAAAATATGTTGATCCAGGAACACGTCTTACTTGGCAAAATCACGTTGACCCCTATCCAGGTGTGCGTTTCCCAAAAGCATCGTTAGCCAGCTATGGTAGCAGGTTCCGTCGTTATCAGCGAGTCGGTATTTCCCGAAACCATAGTTCTTCTAACGAATATTCGCAAACAGCATCACAAAGTTGTGTGCCTTCGTCCTGTGGTTAGAATCATAGTTTCTTGTTTGCATGACATATGGACTTAATAAATCCTTATCTTGAGCAAAATAAGCAAGCTGACATTCAGTACAATCTATATCTTTTATTTCAAATATATACAAATGTCATTTACGTCTTTTAGTTTGTCAAGAGATTGCGCAACGAGCCTATGATTGAATCTGGAAATAACGCAAAATAACTGAGAAAAATGAGAATTAGTCCTCAGATGCCATATCCGTATTTTATAACAAAAAATCTTCAATCTCAAACTGATGCATTAAAAGAAGTTATTACTCCAACCTGCGTGACATCATTAACCAATGTGGTTGAACGACAAATTTGCAACAATACGGTTTGGGGAAACAGTCGTGACTAGCTAGTTGATTTCTTCAATGATGCTTCGAAAATTCTGTCATCATTTAGTCACGCTCAAGTTGTTCCAAACCTGTATGAATTTCTTTACGGGTTTGGAACATCTTGACAGAATTTTCATTTTTTGGTGAACTATCCCTTTAAACGATTTTATTGCACACCTTCCAGCCAATCAGAATCGAATATTCAGACAAAGCATGGCATAAATAAATATATTGTATATATGAAGTATTCATATATATGTTTTCTATAGCTGTTGTCAGTATTATATGTTATTATACATTATACATAATATATATTTTATATTATTATACGTTATGTTTCAGCATCTACCCAAACACACAAAAAGTATGTTTTATACGTGTAAATATTACATGCAAAAACCTATGTATAAACGAGATCAGGTTGCTTTACCACATGGTTATTTTTATGTATGTATATATATTGACTTTGAATTAAATTTACAGCACAAATATATATAGGGATAAACTCATACCATCAGAAAATTTGGATTGTAAACATAGTGATGAACATAAGTATTTAACCAAATATAAAAAACATCACCTACTTCAGTGAAGTCATGTAGTTGGGACATTTTATGTGTGGCATTAAACAAATCACATCTTTAACTAGTTACTTTCCAACACTAGTTGGCCATCACTTCCTCATGCTTTCCTTCTGATTACACTTTCATAATCTTTTGTTTTTTAATAAGTTTTGTTCTTTTTCACCCTCATATCCTCTCGTCTCCCATCTGCTCTTCATTTGTGGCTCCTCACATTCCCCTGGTTGGCTCTCTGCTCATTTTGCTAATATCTACTGCACTCGCTTCAAGCTTCAAATCCCTCCGAGGGTCTCGCCAACGCCTGCTGAATAACAGCTGATGGTCAGCAATATTAGAGTATGTGTGTGTGGCCTGCATTTGTATGTGTATATTCAGATTTTTTCAGTGTCAGATGAACCTGCATGAAATCTAAAAGGTTTAGTCAATATTTAAGTAAACATTTAATCAGTGTCTGTAAAAATGCTACAGTAAAAACCCGTTAATCTGTTCTCTTATATAAAAACTGTAATAATCCGAAATGTATTTTTCTAGCTAGCTATGGAGTTTATGGGCATTGAATGGCTTGTAAATGTAATGTTAATGTTAAGAGCTGCGTTGAGATCCCCATATCTATGAGGCTCAACTGTCTAACTCAAGGCCTCAGACTTAAGTTTGCTACATTCAGGAAGTTTACTTTCTTGGAGCAGATAAAATAAAAAGGGAATTCATATATCTGACTTCTTGTATTCATTGACAAAAATGTAGCAGTAATGTGCAGTAATATTGAAAATTGAGGATGCAACGCATCGTGATATCGAATCAAATCATTGACATGATAATCATAATCGAATTGAATCATGAGAGCAGTGAAGATTCACACCCCTAATGAAAAGTCACTGTTTTGGTCAATGATTTCAGCCCTCCAAAACCATTTCAACCGAAACCAAAAATTGCATTCAGTAGCTGAAATTTTGGTGCGTCATTAGTTACAGTGAGTATGATTTAGCTGTCAGTTGCTGACCTGCGCCTCATCTCGCCACGGCCAGCAGACTGACATCATGTTTTTTAACAGCAAAACTGCACACCACAAACACACATAAACACAAACTCACACATAAGCACATTATTTTTGACAGTGGCTAATATAAATGATATATGTTGTATAGTACCCTGACGATGATGTACCACCCACCATCATTCCTCGCTCTCTCTGTTATGTAATGACTCCAGGGTAATGTGAGGAATCAACATCAAGCTCTCGCGTCACGTTCCTTTCAACCCCCCGCGCATTTTCCCATTTCTATCTCACTATACTGACCCTGTGTAACTAGAGCATTACACTTTCTTTCTTTAGGTTCTGCATTGTTTCCCGTCCCTATAGTCTGTGAGCTTGTGTCTTTATATTTGTATGTAATGAGCGAGTTGTTTCTGATATCTTACAAGGTGAATCAAAGCCTAGCAGTGATATTATATATACGCTGACAGAATGATTATATGACATTAAAGCATGGGAACAGCACAAATGGGATTATCTTTAGGCCTGGACTTTCTGGGTTGGCCATAATGGATATAGTGTATTTGTTAGAATGGTCATAACGTAATTGTGTGTTGACTACAGTTTATTTTGTACTCGCTGTACTATTTGGAATACAGCTTGCCAAAAACACTGCCGTTTCCATCGTTTTATATCCATCCATCCACATCCATCCATCCATCTATCCACCCATCCATCCAATCATCCACATCCATCAATCCATCTATCCATCCACATCCATTCATTCATTCACATCGATCCATCCATCCATCTACATCTATCCATCACCCATCCATCTATCCATCCATTCATTCATCCATCCATCCACATCAATCAATCGAACATGCATCCATCTACATCTATCATCCATCCATCCATCCATCCATCTACATCTATCCATCACCCATCCATCTATCCATGCATTCATTCATCCATCCATCCACATCAATCAATCGAACATGCATCCATCTACATCTATCATCCATCCATCCATCCATCCATCTATCGATCCATCCATTCATCCATCCACATCGATCCATCCATTCATCCATCCACATCAAACCATCCATCCATCTGTCATCCATTCAATCATTCACATCCAACCATCCATCAATCTCCATCCATCCATCCATCCATCTATTCATCCATCCACATCCTTTTATCATCCATCCATCCTTCCATCCAATCATCCACCTATCCATCCATCCATCCACATCTATCATCCATCCATCCACATCCATCTGTCCATCCACATCCATCCATTCATTCATCCATCCACATCCTTTTATCATCCATCCATCAATCCAATCATCCACATCTATCATCCATCCATCCATCCATCCACCAATCAATCTATCCTTCCATCCACATCGATCCATCCATCTGTCCATCCACACCCATCCATTCATTCATCCGTCCACATCAATCCATCCATCCATATGTCCATCCATTCAATCATCCAACTATCCATCAATCCATCCATCCATCCATCCAACTGCTTTTCCACTGTAGGCTGGCGGGAGGAAAGTTCATGAGTTTTTGTTCGTTTATTTATTTATTTATTACTTTTCCAGAGCTTGAAATCACAAATTTAAAATTCCATGTTATTTTCAAATAACAAATGACTATAGGAACCCTGTCCTAGTCTCACGATGCCCCATCTGTCAATTTTTCCTGGTAAAATTCCTTGGAACTCGTGTGACATCAAGGCTTCCGGAATGCCTGTGTTATATGCAGCAGATGAGCCATTACACAGTCCACTGACATCAGAGTGCTGTGTGACGCAGGGAGGCGTGTGGCTGAGCTAAACTGCCAAACGCCTGTACAACCAAATTGAGTGTAGGAGTACCTTGTTACCATGCAAACGTATTCATCAACAGACCGGGAGAAACACAGAGAGAACCTTTTTTTCTTCTTGTGATTTACGAACATACTGCCTGCAGTAACGGGAAGTTGTATATTGATGATGATGATAATTATGACCTGGTAGTATAACGACAAATAGAAATCAATGTTTCAATTAATGGCTACAAAGCAGAGAGTAATTCAAGGTGGCGCAGCAGCAGCACGTCATCTCAGTTTTGTCAAAGGCAAAATAGCACAATGGCGTTTTTCCACGACAAACTAACAAGTGAATACAGCACTTACCTTGAATAATCCTCATTAACTACAACACTGTCAACTTCCTGCTTCCCATATAGGTGCTGCTCTGTGAACGTACCAAATGAGTGACAGGCAGAAAGATCGGTTAAATAAAGAATCTGACCGCAGCCCATGGTCACAATTTTTTTTTGCAGATTTCAGAGCCCATGAACTGCCATAGAGACTGGTGTGATTTCAGAACAATGGGATCTGTCAGAAAATAGGGATATTTTATAAAAAGTCATTTACAGCACCTGTACAGTAGTCTAAGAAATATAATTTGGAAATTAATTAGAATTATTTAATTATATCATAGTTTGAGCTTTAAAGGAGTAGTTCACTTTAAAATGAAAATTACCCTATGATTTACTCACCCTCAAGCCATCCTAGGTGTATATGACTTTCTTCTTTCTGATGAACACAATCAAAGTTATATTAATAAATATCCTGACGCTTCCAAGCTTTATAATGGCAGTGACGGGGTCCATTCAGTTTGAAGCTCAAAAAAGTGCATTCATCCCTCATAAACGTACTCCATACGGCTCCAGGAGGTTAATAAAGGCCTTCTGAAGTGAATCGATGGGTTTGTGTATGAAAAATATCCATATTTATAACTTTATAAAGTAAAATATCTAGCTTCCGCCAGACCGCCTTCCGTATTCAACTTACAAAAAAAAGAGTAACTGGTGCGACGATGATGTCGGACGTAGTGTGTAAGCGTTTTGAACTGCGAGAGGCGTTACACTTTCTGTGTAAGTTGAATACGGAAAGGCGGTCCGTCGAAAGCTGGATATTTTACATTTAGCCTATAATGTTATATTTCAAATAAATCCTGTTCTTTTGAACTTTCTCTTCATCACGCAAGTCCTGGCTCATTGCCATTTTAATTCTCTATAGCAACTTGCCATAAAGCTGCATTAAAACTATACGATATAATTGTATACAACACACCCTTTGGATCATGCTTTTGAATTATTACCATCTCATCATCGTTAAAGAAAACAAAAAACAATTAAAGCAATATATAACCAAACTTTTGTACCAGATGCAATAGGTCTTCTGAGAATGTTGTGTATTGTTAATTGTATTGTGATTGTATGGCGAGGCAAAAGACAAATTTTAAGGTTGGACAATAAAGTTCAACTAACTAACTAATATTAGTGCATATATTTGGCTAATATAAAACATATTCCTACGGTGCTGTATTCTGGTTGGTCAATACAGTACAGCGTTCCAGCCATACAAAAGTACACTATGTACTTTTGTACACTATATTGCCTATAGTTTTGGGATGCCTGCCTTTATATGCACATGAACTTTAATGACATCCCATTCTTAATCCGTAGGGTTTAATATGGAGTTGGTCCACCCTTTGCAGCTATAACAGCTTTAACTCTTCTGGGAAGGCTTTCCACAAGGTTTAGGAGTGTGTTTATGGGAATTTTTGACCATTCTTCTAGAAGCGCATTTGTGAGGTCAGGCACTGATGTTGGACGAGAAGGCCTGGCTCGCAGTCTCCGCTCTAATTCATCCCAAAGGTGTTCTATCGGGTTGAGGTCAGGAGTCTGTGCAGGCCAGTCAAGTTCCTCCACACCAAACTCGCTCATCCATGTCTTTATGGACCTTGCTTTGTGCACTGGTGCACAGTCATGTTGGAACAGGAAGGGGCCATCCCAAAACTGTTCCCACAAAGTTGGGAGCATGAAATTGTCCAAAATGTCTTGGTATGCTGAAGCATTAAGAGTTCCTTTCACTGGAACTAAGGGGCCAAGCCCAGCCCCTGAAAAACAACCCCACACCATAATCCCCCCTCCACCAAACTTTACACTTGGCACAATGCAGTCAGACAAGTACCGTTCTCCTGGCAACCGCCAAACCCAGACTCGTCCATCGGATTGCCAGACAGAGAAGCGTGATTGGTCACTCCAGAGAACACGTCTCCACTGCTCTAGAGTCCAGTGGCGGTGTGCTTTACAACACTGCATCCGACGCTTTGCATTGCACTTGGTGATGTAAGGCTTGGATGAGCTGCTCGGCCATGGAAACCCATTCCATGAAGCTCTCTACGCACTGTTCTTGAGCTAATCTGAAGGCCACACGAAGTTTGGAGGTCTGTAGCTATTGACTCTGCAGAAAGTTGGTGACTTCTGCTCACTGTGCGCCTAAGCATGCGGTGACCCCGCTCTGTGATTTTATGTGGCCTACCACTTCGTGGCTGAGTTGCTGTTGTTCCCAATTGCTTCCACTTTGTTATAATACCACTAACAGTTGACCGTTGAATATTTAGTAGTGAGGAAATTTCACAAATGGACTTATTGCACGGGTGGCAACATATCACAGTACCACGCTTGAATTCACTGAGCTCCTGAGAGCGACCCATTCTTTCACAAATGTTTGTAGAAGCGTCTGCATGCCTAGTGCTTGATTTTATACACCTGTGGCCATGGAAGTGATTGGAACACCTGAATTCAAGGATTTGGAGGGGTGTCCAATACTTTTGGCAATATAGTGTATATTCATAACAACATGAGCTGCCTGGAATGAAGAAAGTGATCAGCATGACTGATATTCAAAATGGTAAGCAAGCGCTGCTTTGTTTACGGTTTGTATATCTGCAATCCTAGTTTTGGTTATTCACAATGAGGTATGGGCTCTTTATTGCTTAATTTTTCAACAGCTTTGAACACGGTTTTTCTGATTTTAGAGCCAGAACTGTTCATTTTATAAAGGGTATTTTAAATGCGACAGTGTGGTGAGGCTAGATTGTTTCAGTAACACGGTTCTGACCCGCATCCTGCAGCTAGACTTTCCCTAAAGGCAAAGCACAGTCGAGTGTTAAATGACAGTTAAATGGCAGGCAAGGTCGGTGTGAAACCAAGGGCTGCTAAGACCTTTACTAGATGCTTCCACCACAGAAATCAGTCAAGCAGAACAAAGTAAGATTATGCAACCGTTCCCATTTAAAAAGTTTGTGTAAAGCGTAGTGTTCTGTATTTGTGCATTAAACATAAAAGTATGGCTTGAAGTTGTGTATGTAAATTGTTTGGTTTGAACTTTTCATAGTCTGCATCAGTGCTTTAATATAAAACAAGAGCAAGAGCCCATATAAAAGTGATCTTTTATAATTCTGGTTTGGGTGGCTGTCAGTGAAAGCAGATTCCATTATTATAACTATTATAACTGTCCATAGAGAGAACAGGAAATGATGAGGGACTTGCATCTCATGTTTGGCACCACAAGCTCTCAGTACTTACAATACAGTATAAAAAAATTGTGTGTGTGTGTGTATACAGTACTGTGTACAATCCCAAAATCCATGCAGTGCAACTGTGAGAGTACACTCAAATTTAGGGGTCATAGCAAGTTAAAAATTTATTGATTTAAATAAACCTTTTAAGTTGAAAACATTATTTTGATAAGTTCTGTTGACATAATAATGTTGAGCATTACATGAACTTAATATTGAGTGTAATTTAAACTCAAATTTCCATTAGTTTTAACAACAACAACAAAAAAGTTTAACAACATTATAACCTAATAAAATTTGTCTTGATAACTTTGGGTGGTGGATTTCTAGGACTGGATATGGAAAATAAATATTGAAATTAAGTTTCAATGAAGTTGTTATTTTATGTGTTTTTTTTTTAAGGGAAAGACCTGTTAGCACTTAATGCTGTTATGTTTGACATTTTAAAAGAGTTTCTGTTATGTTTTTGTGGTTACCATTGTGCTGAAGAGTAGAGCTCGGGGTTATGGTTGTGGGTGACAACATACACACAACATTGACTCTATGAGCAATGACTGTGCTAATGCTGGTGACAAGTAATATCTTATTTATGCATTAAAATGTATTTAGGATGTGACATTCTAGTTGTTGATGTCAACTCAAATAGATAAATTGATTACACTTTATTTCAATGGTCCACTTTCTACTAAGTAACTTTGCAACTACATGTCAACTAACTCTCATTAGAGTATTAGTAGACTGTTAGTTTAGGGTTTAGGTGCTAGTAATAAGATGACATGTACTTGCAAAATTACTTATAGTTAGTAGAATGTCTAAAGTGGACCATATACTGATACATTTAAGTGGCTCCAGTGCCACAACGCAATAATTTGGAATGACTTAATTTGTGTGAGTAATAAACTTGCTACAAATAATTAAGTTCCTCTAACTCGATGTAGTTTGTTAGTTGAACATAATTTCATTAGAAGTTGCCATAACTAATAAAGATTGATTCAAACTGTATTCCTCCCTCTCTGTCTCGGGTGAGAGCATCATTAGAACAGCAGTATTTGTTGTGCCTTGCTCAATAGCTCACCTGGTACAGCACTGCACTTGTGATATGAAGCACTCAGGTGCTAGTCCCGTGAAACACGAGTCATGATAAAAGAGCCGAGTAGAAGCAGGCTAAATGACATGGTTGCTTCAGCAAATGTGTAGTTTGCTTTTCTTTACATTATGGTTAGGTTTAGGGTTGAGTTTAGTGTGGTGCTTTATTTTCAAACGCAATAGAGCATTAACCTTTTAGCGTCACTCAATGCACACTGAATTGAAGACAACATGCTCATTTTACCTATTAAAGGCAGCTTAAAGGCACACACACACATAGAATCTTAGTTCTGTTTGCTCTAATTTTAGCAGTCATTGCTGACTTTTATAGACATGCATTACATCATGTCTCCTCAGTTGGTTCACTTATTTCTAGAAATATTCCTTGGTCTTTATTCTTTTTTGTGACATAGATAAATTGCAGGCTTAACAAGCTGTCTAAATAAGTGAAGAGAGATGGAAAGGAAATGAAGATGTAGAGTGTGGATAAATGAGCAGATGTTTCTTATAATGAGAGGACGAGTCTGATTTTGTGGTGTGGAGATGAAAGCGTCTGTTTGTGGGAGGGTGAGAACAGCACAGCTGTCTGCTGCTCACTGACCTTAAAGGGCTCATATGATGGTTCTAAAAAGAACATTATTTTGTGTATTTGGTTTAATGCAATGTGTTTACGCGGTTTACGGTTAAAAAAAGTCATTATTTTACACATACGGTACATTGTTGTTGCTCCTCTATGCCCCTCCTTTCTGAAACGCGTCGATTTTTACAAAGCTCATGGTTCTGAAAAGCGCGGTGTGCTCTGATTGGCCAGCGATCCAGTGCATTGTGATTGGCCCTAATACCTTAAGTGTCTGACGGAAATGCCAAAGAGTGAAGTTTTTTTTTTTTAAACTACATTTTAGTCTCATCTTTTTTCGTCAACGATAGTGCATGTTTATGTAGTCACAGTTATTAGTTTAAGGACGTTTGTGTCATCTTGTCTTGTCTTAGTCATGGAAAAAAAAACATTTTTTGTCATATTTTCGTTAACGAAATTAACACTAGTCAGAGCAAACTAACAACTTTGAATTAAATTGGTGCGGTATCCTGTTATAGATAAACATCTACCATGCCTGTTGACAGTTCTGTGGGAAGGGAATGAAAAGTGCTCACATCCCCTGCACAGCCTGGAGCATAACATTTATATCCATGATCTGCCATTTTCGCTATATTGTCCTCATCTTCACAATACCTGCAGAACTTCTGATGATTCGGCTGTGCAGGTCCACATTAATACTGCCTGGCCTTGAACATGGGCTGGTATATGCAAATTTGGGGGGCGTAAATATTAATGATCCCGACTGTTATGTCACAGTCTGTGTTATGTTGGGATTCGCCCATTTTTCAGTGGTCTTCTGCACGCACAAGATTTACATATGAAGGAGGAAACAATGGTGTTTGAGGCTCATGGTGTGTCAGTTCCATGTACAGAACTCTTATTATTCAACTATGCCAAGGTAAATACAGTTCTCCATTCTATGCCACCTTTAAGAACATGTACTTGGCATTAGGGTTAAAGGGTTAGTTCACCCAAAAATGAATTCATTAATTTCTCACCCTCATGTCGTTCCAAAAGACCTTCGTTCATCTTCGGAACACAAATGAAAATATTTTTGATGAAATCCGAGAGCTTTCTGACCCCTCCATAGACAGCAATTTATTAACACTTTCAAGGCCCAGAAAGGTAGTAAAGACATTGTTAAAATAGTCCATGTGACTCCATGATGACGCAAGAGATGCACTGCATTTACAACGTAAACTGCGTAGGAGACTGACACAGGCCAGAAATTGTTGAATAAAGTCGTTATTTTTGTTTATTTTTGCGCACAAAAAGTATTCTCGTCGCTTCATAAAATTAAGGTTCAACCACTGGAGGCACATAGACTATTTTATCGATGTCTTTACTACCTTTCTGGGCCTTGAAAGTGTTAATTAAATTGCTATGGAGAGACAGAAAGCTCTCAGATTTCATCAAAAAGATCTTCATTTGTGTTCTGAAGATGAACGAAAGTCTTACAGGTTTGGAACGACATGAGAGTGAGGAATTAATGACATAATGTTCATTTTTGGGTGAATTAACCCTTTAAGTTTAGGGTTAGTTGCATGTAATTATGCATAATTTACTGTTATTACTACAGTTAGTATATTAAACATATGTAACAAGGACACTGTAAAATAAAGTGTTACCAGAAACATTTATAAATTAACTAAAATATTTTGTAAATTGACTGTAAATGCACACATATGCCCATATTCAGTTTGAAACATCCTTATATTACCTGCTGGGAGAATTGTTCATCACACTTATTAATAATAGATTATTTTAATCTGCTTCACATCATGCATAACTCCCCAAACATGGTAAAATCACAAGTAATCGCAAGTAATCATTTGAAAATACCAATATTGTCAGTTTGTAAAGACCGCTTGAATTGAGAGCTGGGTAATAAAACTTGGTGGAGGAACAGACAGAAAAAGAGAAATGAAACGAGGAGAGAAGTAATGGTGTGAGAGTAGGAGGAGGATTTCATGCTTTAGCTACAGAGCATCTTCTCATGCTAATCAACAGACGACTGCAGCACAACAAATCAGCAGAAACCAGCGAACGACCGAGGGAGAGCTGAGAGGAAGATGAAGGGGAATACGGTGCAGAGAAATCCAGTGGAAAAACAGAGAGAGAGAGAGAGAGAGAGAGAAGTGTGCAACGTTACCACCCACACGCCACAATTCAATCCAGCTTCTCATTTCCCATCTTCCTCTCTAAATGGAATATTCAAAATATATTATTGTATATTATGATATTATTATAAGTGTATATGAACAGCATGCTGTCAATTACCAAAAACAGTTTGGCTCATCCATTAGTTTCAAGCAGTTCTAATACACTTGCCCTTGCGAAAAAGAAGTGCACTTTAGCATAGTATACAGTACTTTTATACTTACTAGTGCCCTAAATACTTATTAATATACTTTAAAAGAACATAAGTGTGAACTGAATGTAATATTTTCAGACACTTTATTGCATGTTAATTGCAATTAGATAAAGTGTATTATAGTTTAAATTTATATTAAATACAATTAGAGTTTACAGTGCTTTTTGACCAACTTAAATAAGTACTTAAGTACATTTAATTTCATAATGACTATTATTGTCTTTGAAATATGGTTAAAGATACTGATGAATGCACTGATGAGCATTTATGGCAAACTATAATATACTTTCATATTATTTCTTTTTAAATATATTTGTAATCACACATTTTAAAGATGATGTTGCAGTTTAAAATAACACTACAATTAAAATTATAATCAAGTACTGTAACACTATTTTACAATGTTACATATGTTACATGTACTTGTGATATACATAAGTTCTGGGTAACACTTTATGGTTACACTTTATTTTAAGGTGTCATTGTTACAGTGTAATTATATAAGTACTGAGTAATATTTAGTAACTACTTACTATAAGGTTAGGGTAGGATTAGGGTTTGGTTGAGGGTTAGTTGCATGTAATTATGCATAATATTACTATGGTAAGTACAATATGTAACAAGAACACTAAAATAATGTGTTACCCACTTTATTTAGTGTCCCCATAGTTACATGCAACTAACCCTAAACCAAACCTTAACCCTAACCCGGTACTTTATTTTACAATTTCAGTTAAACGTTACATGTAGTTACTATAGCAATAACTATAAATTATGCATAATTACATGCAACTAACCCTAAACTAAACCAAACCCTAATCCTAACCCTATAGCAGGTACATGTAGTTAATTAATATAATTACAGTGTAATAAAGACACCCCTAGTGTAACCCCTAACCCTAATTATAGTACATATTGTTAATTAATATTACTCAGATGTATATTAGTTACACTTTAACAAGGATACCTTCAGCCATTAATGAGTCCATCGTGGACAATATATATATATTTTTTTAAATAAATGTCATATCACTTTCTTCGATATAAAATGTTATATTTTTTGGTATTTTTGAATTTATTTACCTCTAAAAGTACCATATTTGTCATGTAAAATATGCTTATTTTTGTTATATATATATATACTTTTTACTTCAGTAAAAATGTTCATTCCAGTAAGTTGAAACAGCCCAAACCTCAATACTGGGCATACTTTGGTGACATCTGGTGACATATGTTGGTATAAAAATAGCATAATAGCAAAAATATCAATACCCACTTTAGTACTCACTGGCTGCATATAGGCTGAAATCTATAAACCAATGTTGTAAAAAAAACTTTCACAAGTTAAAATTGTAGAATACAAAGATGCCAAAATATGCTTACAGACAAATATGACCATGCTACAAGGAAAAGACAAAGTTGGAGACAGAGTAATCAATTATTTCTAACAAAAAACATCAGTATAACATTAGTTATTTCAATAACTCAAAAAAGTAAATGGTAACAAACAGGTAAGAATAAACAATGTACAATATGTTTTTTTTTTTTTTTTTTGGAAGCATCAACAAATCTTGCAGTTTAAAAAAAAAAAAGGTTTTAGGCTCATTCAATGCTTTGTTTGTGGATTTGTGTGTGTGTGCGTGTGAGTGTTTGCCACATTGAGAATGTTGTATAGGCTTACCCATTCATTTATGTGTATGTATGATCTGCTTTGTGTTGGATTTATTGTGCTGAATTATAGTATTTCCCATTCATTTCCTATGGGTGCCCACTTTTGTCCACGAAGGAACAATTAAGGAGCCAACTCTTGTACTGCTCAGATTAAGGAAACTATAGAAAGGAAATAATTTGCCCACATTTGTCCTGAAGGATCATTTAGTTCAAGTTCAGTTTATTTCTAAAGCTAGTTTAAAAAAACGGCCACAGGCCGACCAAAGTGCTGTACAACAGTGAGAATAAGAGAACACATAAATTAAACAACAAATAGATTAAGAACAACAAAGAACCAGACAAAACTACATATTAAAAGCCAAGGGAAAAAATTAGTTTTAAGACAGGATTTGAACTCGGATAAAGTGGAAGCCATTTTAATATGATTAGGAAGATTGTTCCAGAGAGTGGGGCCAGCCACTTCAGAGGCTCCCCTTGTCTTTAGTCGGGTTCTGGGGATCTGAAGGAGGAATTAGCCGTCCAGTCTTAGTCCTCTCACAGGAGTGTAGGGGTGGAGTAGGTTTGTCAAGTAACAAGGTGCTAGATTATTTAAAGATTTATAGACAAGTAGTAAGATTTTATACTTTGATTCTGTAATGAGTGGGCAGCCAATGTAGGGATCTCAGAAGGGGCGCGACGTGATCGAATTTTTTACGTCCCTTCAGAAATCTAGCTGCTGCATTTTGAACTACTTGTAGGCAAAAAATTTGGGTCTTTGAAATACCGAAATAGAGGGAGTTGCAGTAGTCCAGCCGAGACGTAATGAAGGCATGGATAGCAACCTCTATTTAGCGTTAAAATAACCTCAAGGTCTTCACATGTGCTTTAGTATGTTAGTCAACACATCAAAATAAGTGTGCTTCTTTAAAGCATGACAAAAGATTATTAAAACATAATGATTTAAAATGTATTTTGAAGTAAAACATTTCATTTGACATTATTAGAAAGTGCACTTTTTAAAAATGTAAGTGTGTTAGGAAACATAGTCATGCAAGTGTGCTCGCTTTAAGTGCACTAAAGTGGCCTTTTATTTCATTAATATTATATTGTCTGCAAGTACAGTTTTTTTTTTTAATATACTTTCAAGAATTGCTACAAGTGCACATTCCGTACTATATATATGTGTGTGTGTGTGTGTGTGTGTGAGTGTGTGTGTGTGTGTAATGGCCTCATAATGGTTAAAGCGCAGTGGCCAATCCTTGACCCCCTGGGTTTGTATAAAAACTCGTAGTTGAATTCTGTGAAGCAAGTGTACTGGGAGGTTTAAAAGCAAAGACATAGGGATTGTATTTTATGAAAGTGCTTACATGAATTCTTGATTATCTGAGGACTGCTTTTCCAGGTAGATGAATGTCTGGTGATGTGTTACCAACATAATTCCTGTGGGTGGTGTTTGCACCATGCCAGATAGTTACGCCATGTATGGATACTAGCGGAAGTTAGTGAGTTTACTTTTTAGCTTTTTTCCAAGCATTTTTCTAAATTCTAGTATAGCAGTCTTTTGAAACGTGTGATAGTTTTAAATGTGTATTCCATTTACCTGCTATGATTCCGGTGTAGGTGTATTTACTAAAATCATGATTCCCATTCGTTTAAACACACTGAGGAAAAAATGTGAAGGGCTGATTAAAAACAAATTAAAAAGTGCTCTGGTTTCGTTAATTATAGTAAATAATGGCAGCAGCTGCATTTGAATGAAACAAAAGAGAGCGCGTCCACAGTGTAACATACAAGAGACATGAAAGCGTCAAATACCCAGATGAATGGTCATTAAACAGCATTGCTATTGACGATAGACATTATCTGAATCTCACGACTGACCAATCAGAATCAAGCATTTCAGAGAGACGTGTCGTAATTAAATACACTATATTGCCAAAAGTTTTGGGACGCCTGCCTTTATATGCACATGAACTTTAATGACATCCCATTCTTAATCCATAGGGTTTAATATGGAGTTGGTCCACCCTTTCCAGCTATAACAGCTTTAACTCTTCTGGGAAGGCTTTCCACAAGGTTTAGGAGTGTGTTTATGGGAATTTTTGACCATTCTTCTAGAAGCACATTTGTGAGGTCAGGCACTGATGTTGGACGAGAAGGCCTGGCTCGCAGTCTCCGCTCTAATTCATCCCAAAGGTGTTCTATCGGGTTGAGGTCAGGACTCTGTGCAGGCCAGTCAAGTTCCTCCACACCAAACTCACTCATCCATGTCTTTATGGACCTTGCTTTGTGCACTGGTGCGCAGTCATGTTGGAACAGGAAGGGGCCATCCCAAAACTGTTCCCACAAAGTTGGGAGCATGAAATTGTCCAAAATGTCTTGGTATGCTGAAGCATTAAGAGTTCCTTTCACTGGAACTAAGGGGCCAAGCCCAGCCCCTGAAAAACAACCCCACACCATAATCCCCCCTCCACCAAACTTTACACTTGGCACAATGCAGTCAGACAAGTACCGTTCTCCTGGCAACCGCCAAACCCAGACTCGTCCATCGGATTGCCAGACAGAGAAGCGTGATTGGTCACTCCAGAGAACACGTCTTCACTGCTCTAGAGTCCAGTGGCAGCCTGCTTTACACCACTGCATCCCACGCTTTGCATTGCACTTGGTGATGTAAGGCTTGGATGCAGCTGCTTGGCCATGGAAACCCATTCCATGAAGCTCTCTACCCACTGTTCTTGAGCTAATCTGAAGGCCACACGAAGTTTGGAGGTCTCTAGCTATTGACTCTGCAGAAAGTCCTCAGCATGCGCTGACCCCGCTCTGTGATTTTACGTGGCCTACCACTCCGTGGCTGAGTTGCTGTTGTTCCCAATTGCTTCCACTTTGTTATAATACCACTAACAGTTGACCGTGGAATATTTAGTAGTGAGGAAATTTCACGAATGGACAGCACAGGTGGCAACCTATCACGGTACCACGCTTGAATTCACTGAGCTCCTGAGAGCGACCCATTCTTTCACAAATGTTTGTAGAAGCAGTCTGCATGCACACACACACACACACACACACACAAACACACACACACTCCTCCCTGTGGCTGCATGGAAACGTTCATCTCTCTCAGATCCATCTCTCCTTCTCTCCACTGGCAGTCTGACCCGTGGGGCAGTGAGCTCTTGAATGAGTTTCTGTCAGCGCGTGTAGTTGAGTGTGTGTTAATGTGATCATGTGGGCGGCTGCTGCGCCCTGTAATAAAAGGCAGTAGTTTGGAACAGAGCTGGAAGGCATAACTGTGTGTGTGTGTGTCTAATCACATTTATTGGAAAGCAATAGAGATGCTAGCCGATGTTACAGCTGTAAATTGCTTGTAGTGTGTTGAGAGTTGTAATAGAGGGTAGTGCACCTTGTAGTACAGCTTATCATCAGTAGATGTATGTGCTGTTTGCTGTTACATTGTTTCAGTGGAAAGACCTGTAACACTGTTCAGACTCATACAAATCATGGCTGTTTGGAATGGAATACTGGTGTACTGCAGTGTGTGTGTGTGTGTGTGTTTATGTGTATGTGTGTGTGTGTGTGCGTGCATGCGTGTGCTTGTGTGTGTGTTTGTGTGTGAGTGTGCGAGTGTGCATGTGTTTGTGTGTGTGCGTGAATGTGTGCATGTGTGTGTGTATGTAGGTGTGTGTGCATGTATGTGTATGTGTGTGTGTGCGTGCTTTGTGTGTGTTTGTGTGTGTGAGTGTGCATGTGTGTCTAATCACATTTATTGGAAAGCAATAAAGGTGTGTGTGTGTATACATTTCAAACAATATGTAACATTATTGCCACATGTTGCGTGCTACTTTATCTAGGAAAAAAAAATGTGTGAGTTTTGGGTCAGTAAGTTTTTCTTTTATTTGAAAGAAATGAATTTATTCAGGATGCATTACATTGATGAAAACATTTATAATGTTACAAAAGATTTCTATTTTAAATATTTCAAAGAATCCAGAAAAAGATGTATCACAGTTTCCTCGAAAATATGAAGCAGCACAACTGTTTTCAACATTGATAATAATAATAAATGTTTCTTGAGCATCAAATCATCATATCAGAATGATTTCTGAAGGATCATGTGACACTGAAGACTGGAGTAATGATGCTGAAAATTCAGCTTTGATCACAGAAATAAATTACACTTTACTATATATTCACATAGAAAACTGTTATTTAAATTGTAATATTTCAGAATAGTACAGTTTTTACAGTATTTATGATCAAATAAATGCAGTCTTGGTGAGCAAAAGACACTTCAAAAGTTTCAAAAACATTACAAATCTTACTGACCCCAAACATTTGAACGGTAGTACAGTAGGTCATCAAGGAATCGCTTGCATACAGACAAGTTGCTTACTGTGCACAGTGTATACTGCATCCTGCAACACAAGTGCAAGTAGTATCGTGGAATAGACATTATGTCTAATAAACTCTGTGCTAAACATTCCCTCTCTCTCTTTCTCCTCCAGGCCAACTCTCCACCAGTAGTGGTGAATACAGACACACTGGATGGCTCACCTTATGTAAGTATTATGCAGAGAATGCATATTTTAGTCTTTAGGTCTAGAAATAATTAGTGGTGCAGATATGAAAAGATGCCTCAAACCTAGAACAACCTAGCAACGACCTTAAGAATGCCCTAGCAACCACTCACAGCACCTGAGCAACCACCAAAATGCTCAGTATAGAAACTGTAGAAAAGTCCTGTAGCGGTAAAAACTGTAGAGGTGTTGGTAGTATGCATACTTCCATAATTAGCTGAAGCAGCCTGAGAAATACAGCATGATTTGAGCTAAAGAGGAAAACATTTATGATACAATTGTTGTTTTATTGCTCTTTGGAAATGCGTTTAAAAAACATAATCTAGACAGAGTTTTGGAAAGTTTCCCATTAAAGTAGACTGGCGCCATATTTGCATTCTTGTTACTGTATACGTGTCTTAATCTTGTCTTGAAGGGACTGACATTGCACATGTGTTGTCTTGTAGGTAAACGGAGCAGAAGGAGAGATTGAATATGAAGAGATTACACTGGAAAGGGTAATTTTACAAGCAATTACAGTCTTGTATTACAGCATGATTATGATTATTTAACTCTGCCTTTTCCATTTTGCCATGGTGTTTTTTATATTTTCATTATGAAGTAATATTTTGTAAGGTTTGTAAGTAAGATTTTAAATATCCCTCGTGAAAAAGAAGTGCACTTAATTGTATTGAATGTACACTTGTAGTTTACTTCAAACCTTGAAAGTATCATTTTTGCACTTGCAGATTACAGATAATATTAATGAAATAAAAGGCCACTTAAGTGTATTTAAAGAGAGTATATTTTCTTAACACACTTTAAGAACAGTTTTAAAAAGTGCACTTTGTAGTCATTTCAAATTAAATGTTTCACTTTAAAGTACATTTTAAATCATTGTTTAAATAATCTTTAATCGTGTTTTTAAAGAAGTGCACTTATTTTGATAAGAGGTGGACAGTAGTGAAGTATTTTTCAAGTGTCTGTACTTTATCAGAGTGTTTTTCTTTGGCAAACGTTTACTTCACAACATATCCAAAGCATAATATTGTACTTTTTACTTCACTACGTTTCATATTGAATATCATTTAATACTTAATTAGATTGAAAATGTAGTACTTTCTTACTTTTACTCAAGTAAAATTAATTAATAAGTAAGAAAGTACTACATTTTTAATCTAATTAAGTATTAAAGGTAAAAAAAGAAAAGAAAAACACTGATAAAGTACATATACATGAAAATGTACTTGAGTAGAAAGTAAAAATACTTCACTACTGTCCACCTCTGACTAACATACTAAAGCACAATATAAAATACTTGATTATAATTTGAACTGTAGTGTGTTATTCGATATTACATTACAAATGTGTAATTACAAATGCATGACATACAAGTTTCAACAGAAATGATATTAAAGTATATTTTAGGTTAACATAAATGCTTGTCAGTACATTCAGGAGTACACATTAACTATATTTGCAAAAAACAATGGAAGTAATTATGAAATTACAAATAACGGTGTACTTTAAAGATGGCCTCTAAAGTTCAGCTAATAGCATTTAATATAAATTGAAATTCTAATATATATATATATATATATATATATATATATATATATATATATATATATATATAATTTTTTTTTTATTTAATTGCAATTAACATGCAGTCAAGTGTCCGAAAACATGACATTCAGTTCACACTGAATTTTCTGTACTTTCTGTACAGTATTCTTAAGTGTACTTCTTTTTCACAAGAGATTCTATCAAGTAAATAACATGTTTCAGTTTTAATAAATTGCCAAAGCTAAATAAATGCATGTAAATACATGTTGGCACCCATAGCAGAGCTTCAGTGTATACATATATGAGGGACACAAATGTCTCTTATTTTGTAGAATGACCCAGTCGTCTCTGTATGTGTGTGTGTGTGTGTGTGTGTGTGTAGGGGAACTCTGGGCTAGGCTTCAGTATCGCCGGAGGGACTGATAACCCTCATGTAGGAGACGACCCCAGCATCTTCATCACCAAGATCATTCCAGGAGGGGCTGCTGCACAAGACGGGAGACTCAGGTAACACTCATACTGTATGTAGTTTGCATATACAGTGGCCCCAAAAAGGTTTTATACGCTTAAATCATATTTACACATGTATGAATGATATTGCAATACGTAATACGTATCTTTAAAAGCCTTTGGCTTGCTTAGTTGGGGTTTAAAAGACACTTAAAATCGACATGACACGGAAATCTTTTCATCCCTATTGTAACGTATATTGAGTGAAACGGCAAACGGAAAGGAAAATCTAGGGCGGGGCAAATTGATTGGATGTTTGTGGTTTGCTATTGGTGGATCTCATGTGAGTGACAGGTTGCCCCGCCCTCGCACCAGTAAACACGTCACAAGGAAAGAGAAGAGATGTCGCTGAGAAGTTAGAGAGAGGGGAAGTTATTCTGAGTAAAGATTGTGAGGACACATGATTTAAAAAAAAAAAAAAAATGATGTTCACAGATAAACAATTTATAATAAATACTCCAATATTCCATAAAAATAGGAATTGTCCATTTTGATTTTATGGTCACTTTAATACTCATTCATACTGCATTATCTATTATAAATATATATATATTAGTGGTGTCAAAATTCGCGTGTCAACGCACGCAATTCATTTTTTTCAGTTTAACACGTTAAAAATATTTAACACAATTAACGCAGCATCCATTTTTTCTGTCATCCTTTGGCTAGCGTTACATTATATGATCATGCTCTTATTCATGCAAACGTTTTTAAACCATTCAAGCGTGACAAGACAAAAGAGAACGCGTCTGTGAATGTCCAGTCTATGTGACACACACGATGCACAGAAAGACGTGCGCCAGTATCGAGCGTACAGAAAGTGAGCCAGAATCCAGTTCTCTTTCGCACTTGAACAATAACACAGAATTATGCCAAAATGCCAAGTATGCCAATTATTTGTCAAGTATCCTCATAAGAGCAGTCTTAAATGAGTTAAATGAACTTAAAGAGTTGTGAGGAAATGAGATGTCCGCGTCATGTTCGTCAGCGGCAGATCTTAAAGGAACAGCAGCGACTAATGATGTCTGTCATTTAAAGTTAATCAAAGAATATGGAACAAACAACAAAGAAAATTGTAGCTTTAATAAGGATTAATCTATGTTTAATTTATTATTTATGCAGTTAAGACTGTAAAGTGTTTGACAACTGTATTCAATTTCTGTATATTGATTATGAAGGCCACAGGTAAATATGACATTTATTATAATGGGTTTATGTAAAGATTGTTTTAAGTCCACTTAAATTAAAAGTTGTTATTTTTTTAAAGCCTAATAAATGTTGAAATTGATATAGCTTTCAATTATACTGTAATGTTGAATGTCTATCATTAATGTTTAAAAAAAATCAATTTCATAGAGACATCAGTAGCAGTATCAGTGATACTGGCCTTCATTCATAAAAGGTGCCATTACAACAAATATGTAAAATATACTGTCTTTAAGTTGTTTCTACATTAATTTGGAGAGTAACTATGAAATTATTACAATATAAAAATATTAAAAACTCAAATGTTTTTTTTTAATCGCAGTTAATTACAGAAAAATGTGCAATTAGTTAGTTAATTTTTTTTAATCGATTGACAGCACTAATGTACATATGAGCAATATCACACGAGTAGCAGTGCGATATGGCTGTGATTTGGCCGTAGGTAATCACAGCGTGCTGATATACAGCCATATCGAACGGCTACGAGTGTGATATTGCGTTTATACAACAGTTTGACGGTAAATAAATCAGAAACATGAGAGAGAGATCGACTAAACAAGTGTATTACCTGCATCTGATATAGCATTCATTCTTCAGGTCGATGTCCATAATATCCATAATATCCATTATAAAAAGTTTGAATGTCCGCTGAGGAAAGTGATATCTTTGTTTTGTCCTTTTAAAAGATTTCCCATGACAGCGCTAAAACAACTTCCTAGTTCTGACGTACTCACCATCTAATGGTGTAATAATGTAACTTTCACTGAAGTCCATATCACAATCACTAACGGACCCTTCCTCAATACCAAATACAGCATATTATATAAAATAGTATTTATTGAACATCAATATTTAAATTAACAACAATAGCCATGTGGCAAGCAGCGAGGCCGAGGGACCGTGAGAACGGAGCGAGGCCGGTGGTGAGTGATAATGAGCGCCGGCCTCGTGTCTCACGGAGGAGCTCGGACACATAAAAGGAGGAGCGACGACAGTGAAGGACAAGAGAGGACCAGGCCTGGATTTTATGTTTTGTTTACGTTTTATTATGTGTGTGCGCGATAGTCGTCCGTGAGGAGGCTGACGTTTTTACTTTCATTTTGTTTATTTTAAGATTAAAAGTTTGTTGAACGTTCGCCGGTTCCCGCCTCCTTCTTCCCATAACAACATACAAGCCATTATAAGCATGGGTGTAAATTTCATCTAACAGTTGGCGGGGACAATAAACATAAAATTTCTCAAGGGCGATTTTTGAAGGGGACACAAATAATACAGCCAAAATTGTACTTGTAAGTATATTTGTGGCATTTTGGTGCACTGAAAAATGATCTCATGTCCGTTTTTCTTTTCTGTGTCATTTTATCTGGCCAACAACACAAATTAATAGTTGTTTAAATGAGTTATCATAGGTTCACCACGCGGTAATATAATTATTAAATTATCTTGCTTCTTCCACATAGCATTGAGCAAAACCCAACACGGCGGTAGATTTACAATATTAGCCTAATATCAGTTCACACATAGGCTTATCGCCATGTTAGTTGTAGTGGGTGATTTACAACAAGCTACCAAAACAACAATCGCTAAAACATCGGACTTATAGAAAAATACATCGGTTATCATAATTTTTTGTCATTGCTAATTTATTAATAACTCAGCATCGTCTGTATTAAAAAGAAAATAATCACTTCATCCGATGTTTAAAGTGAATAAAATAGCCTTAACAGACTACTGAAGAACTGTGTTCTCTCCCACCGGACTTGTGTGTGTCTCGGTGAGGTGCGCGGTGGACCAAACCACTGTGGGGCAAGAGAGTGGGGACTCAAAATGTTTCTAAACTTAAAACGCATTTTTGCCCCGTTTGCGTTTGTATTGTTTTACTACTTACACAATTATTTTAAGTATATATAATTATATTATTTACAATACACAATGTTGTTTTTAATGATATTTTTAAGGGTGGACAACCCTCAGATGGGGGGGTCCTGACCCCCCCGACCCCTACCGGCGATTTACGCCTATGATTATGAGACGATAGGAAATAAACACAAGAAAACAATTCAGTCATACGTACAAAAGCAGCGCTCTAGTGCAGGATTTAAGTTTATATTTAAAGAATTAAGGATTTAAAATATAGCCTAAATATAAAGTTGTGAAACTTAATTTTCCCCTTAAGCCAAAGATTGCCCGTTTGATATACCCCAAATGAATTATATCTCATGTTTAACCACCATCTACATAAGAGCCAGCGGCAAATTCCCGAAGGACGGCCTAGAGCTCGCATCTGCAAAAGCATCTGAACAGATTGTAAAATAGGCGCTATGTTTATATAGAAGTCGCATATTTGAGGTCAAAATAATTACATTCTCACCTAAAAAACTCTTAAATCTACATTTCGTGACACAACAACAGTAGTATTTTTTTAAAATATGGTGGATTTGCTCTACCGCCATGACAGTCAGAGTGATACAAACGGGGAACCGGTTCCAGCGCTGATACTGGGGGAATATCGCACAGTTGGAAAAGGCTCTCAACCAATCAGATTTGAGAACCATTTTCTTATAATAACACATTGACCTCCATATTATACATGTGACTTAATAGTTTTATGTTCACTGTATGTGTATATGGACATGAATGCTCACATTCGTAGTCATATACTCACAGTTAAATATCTCTGTGGATGTACTTGTGATGCATTGTTAATGGGACCAGCTGGGGTTCCTGCTAACAAATGCAGTTTTACCCCAGAGCATGGCAGCACATCCACACACACACACACGCACGCAAATTTGCACACAAATTCACTCTCACTGCAGGAGAAATTAAGCAGACAGAAATAGCACAGAGGCGAGAAAGAGAGAGATACAGAAATAGCAGTTTGAGTAGTAACTCTGGATGTAGCACTTTCTTAAAGTTCACCCAAAATTGAAAATTCATTATTTCCTCACATCATTTCAGTGATCCAATTAACACAGCAGTGTGAATGACAGCTCACTGGAGGTGAAGACTGTCAGTGAATAATGACTGGTTTTGGTCATACGGGTTTGTAGCGACATGTGGGTTAGTTAATGACGAGAGAACTATCACATCTACACAGCTTGAGGCAAACACGCGCACACACACTGTCAAACCTGATGGACTGTCAGCTGTTTAATGCTGTCCTGTCCTCTTCCCGGCGGACAGTCGGGTTCATTACTGATGTGCTGGGACCAAACGGACTGTAGCTTGGAAAGACAGAAACATTTTTTCCCCCTCAGTATGATTTTCAGTATGTTGAATGGGAATACTCTCTATTTTTCAGTTAAAGGTTTTGTAAATATATTTTTGTATATCTTCATTCTCATGAAGCATTTGAGTATTTGCATAGTGCAGGCAAATAAATTATTTAAATGTTATTTAAATTATAATCAAATAATTACATGCATTTACTCATCTCACTTGCACAAAAACAGAGTATTACTCAAAATGAATAAAAACACTGAAAAATATTACGCAAACCAGCAATAATTAAATGATAAATAACTCTTTATGTATTTAATCTCACTTTATGCATACTTTATGTATTTAATCTCACTTTATTAGCTGCACAGACATGAATTTGCACTTTCTTCAGTCTGAGGCTTATTGATTTCACTTTTGGTGTGAAAGGGCCTTTACATTTGCCAAAAATAGATCTTTTTTTTTTTTGTTATTAAAAAACAAACAACCAATCCCAGCCCAGGTGAGAAAAAGTAACGCAAAAGTAACAATGCATTACATTCCATAAAAAGTAACTTAAGTAATGGAATTAGTTATTTTTTTAGGGAGTAACGCAACATTGTAACGCATTACTTTTAAAAGTAACTTTCCCCAACAATGCTGATTAATTTAATTAATCACATTTAATTTTGCACATCAGTATTTGCGGAGAAAATCCCCAAATGAAGATAATATAAAGACATTGCATTATTGTAATCCCGCATAAACATTCTATCTCATATTTCCTTTTGTATTTCACAGAAAAAGGAAACTAATATGTTCTAAGTAACAGATGTTTGTAATATTTACAGAAAAATTAAATGCTAAAAATGCTATAATAAAAACATGTTAATTGATTAACTGTAAGTTACCTTATCATATACAGTGGAAATGGGTTGGTTTACCATGAAATCTCACATTATACGTAACTTTTGCTCTAAAATACTGTCAAATTTGTTTTTTTGCAAGTAAAAACTATGAATTACCATATAATTAATGGTGAAAATCAGTAAAAGGACATTCACAGAAGTCCCTGCATGACATCAAGTTACTTACTTGTAATGCATTACAATATTGTGTTACTCCCTTAAAAAGTAACTAATTGTGTTACTTAGTTACTTTTTAAGAAAAGTAATGTGTTGTTACTTTTGCGTTACTTTTTCTCACCTGGGCTGGGCTTGTTTGTTTTTTTGTTGTTGTTTTTTTATAACAAAAAGCAGGAGAAAAAAAGTTTAACACTTCACCAATAAAAACAAAAAAATCTAGTCATTTTTGCTTATGGTTTAACTGTATCATCGAAGGTCAGCAGCAAGACATTGGTCAATATGAGAGATTAAATGCATTAAAATATTTGTTTTATTTAATATATTTAATTATTGGAGGTTTGCATAGTATTCTGATTTTGCATTTGACGGATGTTATTCATTTTTACAGAATTTTTTTGTGCAAGTGAGATTAGTAAATGCATGCTCACATTTAGTCTAAAACTACAATAACCCTCAAGTTTACACACAACGCACTTACGATTTGCCTCAACATTGGGACAAGAGAATGGTCAGTCAATAAATGGGAAAACAAAGTAACTTGCATTACTTGTTTGAAAAAGATATTTCTTTTCAGATATACATTACTAGTTACTTGGAAAAGTAATCTGATTACGTAACTCGAGTTACTTGTAATGCGTTACCACCAACACTAATTATGATTTTCTTTAAATAGTTTTTTCTTACTATTTTTGTTATCAATAATTGTTTTGTTCCATATTCTGTTGTTTAGTTAAAGTTAATTGCATTATATTATCCTGCTGGTGTTCTGTCTTTGTGTGTATGACCATGTTCACCGTCGGTCTTTAACTATTGGTCATGTTTTATGGACAGGCCACTTATGATGAACTCATGTGGCTTTCTACTGTACTGCCTGTATTATTATATTGGTTATCAGTGCATTTTAAGGTAAAAAGCTCACTTTGGTAGTTCGAATATATTGGTATTTAACATTAAATCAGTTAATGAAATGCATGATTATAAGTTGTAAAATATAAAGGCACTAATTTGCCATCCATATAATTTAACAGGATAGTCATACAGTGCAATAAACAGACTAAAATGATTTAAAAGTGATATATATGCTGGGAATATGGTAGCGTGACAAGAGGTGATGCAGAGTGTGGTTTATAATATGTGTGCTCTTGGTCACTAGTATCTTGTGTCGTGGTTTTTAAGGATGAGGGCATGTCATGCAACCTGTCTATTTCAGTATGTGTTTAATCGGACTAGATTCAGATGAATTTGGGTCAAAATACTACAGCATTTGATTATACATACAGCTTTTGTCATCAACAAAAGCATTTTCTTCTCCCTTTTAAAAGCCAATTGAACCTATCCAACCTAAATTGTAGAGTTGCATTTGCATTCAGCATTGTTTCTTACAGATGCCGTGACCTTATCAGACAGACCTGCAGCCCATTTTTCAGTTGTTTTAGAGCTCAGTACGTGGAGATGTTGTTGTAGTCCGTGTAGATTAAAGAAGGGCTTGAGCTGACAAAACTGACAGAAAAAAAATGAACCATCTATTCAGTTTTTCTATTTTCTTACTTGGTGGTCAGTATTAATTAGTGTGCTTAATTATGAATATTTATGAGCAGATATTTCCAGAAAGGTCTATTGACAGTCACTCTCTCTCTTTATATTTCTGGATGACAGCACAGCTGCATTTGCACTTCTGAAAGCTAAGGAATATTTGTGGTGTTTTGTTGAGTTGTCAGTTTCAGTGAAATGTCTTTTGTCAGATGGTGTTAAGCTCTGTGAAAAAATGCTTGAGAAAAGAGCAGTCTACTGTACTTTAGTCACCTGCACCGCTATAAATACGAATGTGGTTTATTGAATGTTTAGACCAAATATTTGTTAAAAGTTTGCATGTTTTTTTTGTCACATTTGATACATGAGGCTTCTATGTCTCATATAGTCCGATGTAGTGAGAATATGGAGCTCATACTCAAGAAGGAAAAAACAGCTCAATATTATTCAGATGCCCAAACTGAGGAAAAACGTGAAATTTGGTGCAGTTGCTGATATAATGCAAAACTTGACAACAAAAAAAGACATATCAAAATACATTTACTCCATTAAACAGCCTCTGAATGTTTTCAGTTTTCAGCAGAAAGACAAAATATTCTGAAACCGATAAACCATCCGATAACATTATCTTTGATGTAGAGGAAAAGCAGCATGCAGGGAGAAATTGAAAACAGAACTTGTTTATTATACATTGAGAAGTCTGTCGTTTGATGCTGGAGCTGACTCGAGGGAGAATGAACGCTTCTGACAGGCAGCCAGCGGACGTGGTTATTGCCTGATGTCGATAATCTCAAAATGACCAAATTTCAGCTAATTTATTTCTGAGTAAATAGATTTCTATTGCCTCAGTGTACAGCATTAGTAATTCTCTGTAAACACACTGTATATTTGCTGGGTGGTTGTGTTTTCTGTAAGGAATAAAATCTCTCTAGACAGTCAAATTTTAACAATATAATTTGCACATAACATCCTGGAGGTTGTCCTGTATGCCAGTGTTGCCATGTCTAAACAAAAAAACTAAAAAAGTAAAAATGTAATATTTCATTTTATAATATGTTAATTGAGTGCATTAGTGCCCACATAGTTTTTTAGCTGTGTTGTTCCAGAAGTATTTTTTTCCATAGGGATTTTTACAAATGTCTTTTAAGTGTTATAAGCCATGAACCAAACCAACCATCTATAAGGTGAATCACAACACTACAAACTTTATTTTGAAGCAAAAAGTACCAGAAAATCAGACAAAAGGGCAAAGATACAAGACTGTGTACTTAATAGCTCTAGTGAGGGAAAGAACTACAACCTATAAATTAAAAATGGAGAAATATAAAATTATACATTTGATATTAGTTGTTGATTATATCTATAAAAGTATATATTTTTTAGTGTGTATATATATATATATATATATATATATATACATACATACACACACACACACACACACACTACTGGTCAAAAGTTTGGAAACATTAAGGTTTTTAAATTTTTTTTTTTAAGTAGTCTCTTAATCTCACCAAGGCAGAAAGAAAAAAAAAGAAATTAATACTTTTATTTAGCAAAGGCACATTAAATTGTTAAAAAAAGACAGTAAAGACATTTATGAAGTTAATAAATATTACAAAAAATGCTGTTCTTTTGAACTTTCTATTCATCAAAGAATCCACAAAAATATTAGGCAGCACAACTGTTTAACATTAGATATAAAAAATATTTTTCTAGAATGATTTCTGAAGGATCATGTGACACTGAAGACTGGAGTAATAATGCGGAAAATTCAGATTTGATCACAGGAATAAATTACATTTTACAATTTATTACCACAGAAACCAGTTAATTTAAATTGTAATAATATTTCACAGTATTAATGTTTTTCTTGTATTTTGGATCAAATAAATGCAGCCTTGGTGAGATTAAGAGACTATCTTAATGTTTCCAAACTTTTGAGCTTTTTTGCCAATTTTTTTTTTTTTTTTGGCACAATTTGCTCACCGTGATTCTCTGATTGCTGTAATTTTCTGTACAGCATCATGGGTAATGTAGTTTTTCACCACAAATTCAGCTGTTAAACGTGATTATTTTAAAAATAAGAAATAATTCAGCTGATGGCCTTCAACAGAAGCAACCTCGTAGCTCACAGTATGGCTGTCTTTAAAGGTTTATAAGATATCTTTAAAAACCAATGTCCCTATGGAGAAAATGAATGGAGTTTTGTGACTTTTGTGACAGCTGTCATTTCAAAGGTTCATTTATGGCCCAGCTCTAGCAGCTTCTGACACGTGTCGGTTCTGATTTCTCATGGGAAAACTACCTTAATAACTTCTTTTTCCTTTCCTCTCCCCATTTCTCTCGCTCTCTCAGAGTAAATGACAGTATTCTGTTTGTGAATGATGTTGATGTTCGGGAGGTGACCCACAGTCAGGCAGTGGAGGCCCTCAAGGAGGCGGGCGCTATCGTCAGACTGTATGTGTTACGCAGGAAACCCATCGCTGAGAAAGTCACCGAACTCAAGCTCATCAAAGGGCCAAAAGGTATGGACTTGTGTTATAATAATAAAACATATTTGAGTATTAAAAATGTACTATGCGATGTGTTAGCAATGTGTTTGCCAACACAACAGTAATCTTGGACGCTGTTCTGGGGTGGATGCATCACACAAAGTAAACATTTTCTTTAGCAGATACTCTATTTATGGGTCTACATTTATTCATTTAGCAGACGCTTTTATCCAAAGCAACTTGCAAATGAGGAACACAACAGAGAGATTCATCTTAAGCAGGCAATAATACAAGAAGTGCTAGCAATACAAAGAATATTTAGAATTTTAGAATATTTATCACTCATTATTAAGTTCTGCAAATATCAAAAAACAATCCGAATTGTACTTAGTGCATCTTTTTAAAGAATGAACTGAAAGTTTTCTTGCACCTTGCATTTCTCTCTCAGGGCTAGGCTTTAGTATAGCGGGTGGTGTCGGTAACCAGCACATCCCTGGCGACAACAGCATTTATGTCACAAAGATCATCGAGGGAGGAGCGGCTCATAAGGACGGACGACTACAAATTGGTGACAAGATACTGGCGGTAAGACGACACATATAAATCACTGACGAGGACTAATACACATGTGTAAAGATACACGGGAGTATTGCTTAAGTCAGTGTTTCCCAACCACTGTGCCGTGGCACAATAGTTATCAAAATGATCAAATTCCAAAAATTAAGTAAAAATAAATGCTACACATAAGAATATATCATGACGCTGTCGGGCCGAAACTTTCTATCTCTATATTTCGTCATTGTTTCATAAAATAAAACTATTGGTCATCCTTTGCGTCTGTATATGGGTTTTACAAATATTTAACCAATAAAAAGCATTTAAATACAAACCCGATTCCAAAAAAGTTGGGACACATTGTGTACAAATTGTGAATAAAAAAGGAATGCAATAATTTACAAATCTCATAAACTTATATTTTATTCACAATAGAATATAGATAACATATCAAATGTTGAAAGTGAGACATTTTGAAATGTCATGCCAAATATTGGCTCATTTTGGATTTCATGAGAGCTACACATTCCAAAAAAGTTGGGACAGGTAGCAATAAGAGGCCGGAAAAGTTAAATGTACATATAAGGAACAGCTGGAGGACCAATTTGCAACTTATTAGGTCAATTGGCAACATGATTGGGTATAAAAAGAGCCTCTCAGAGTGGCAGTGTCTCTCAGAAGTCAAGATGGGCAGAGGATCACCAATTCCCCCAATGCTGCGGCGAAAAATAGTGGAGCAATATCAGAAAGGAGTTTCTCAGAGAAAAATTGCAAAGAGTTATCATCATCTATAGTGCATAATATCATCCAAAGATTCAGAGAATCTGGAACAATCTCTGTGCGTAAGGGTCAAGGCCGGAAAACCATACTGGATGCCCGTGATCTTCGGGCCCTTAGACGGCACTGCATCACATACAGGAATGCTACTGTAATGGAAATCACAACATGGGCTCAGGAATACTTCCAGAAAACATTGTCGGTGAACACAATCCACCGTGCCATTCGCCGTTGCCGGCTAAAACTCTATAGGTCAAAAAAGAAGCCATATCTAAACCTGATCCAGAAGCGCAGGCGTTTTCTCTGGGCCAAGGCTCATTTAAAATGGACTGTGGCAAAGTGGAAAACTGTTCTGTGGTCAGACGAATCAAAATTTGAAGTTCTTTTTGGAAAACTGGGACGCCATGTCATCCGGACTAAAGAGGACAAGGACAACCCAAGTTGTCATCAGCGCTCAGTTCAGAAGCCTGCATCTCTGATGGTATGGGGTTGCATGAGTCCGTGTGGCATGGGCAGCTTACACATCTGGAAAGGCACCATCAATGCTGAAAGGTATATCCAAGTTCTAGAACAACATATGCTCCCATCCAGACGTCGTCTCTTTCAGGGAAGACCTTGCATTTTCCAACATGACAATGCCAGACCACATACTGCATCAATTACAACATCATGTCTGTGTAGAAGAAGGATCCGGGTACTGAAATGGCCAGCCTGCAGTCCAGATCTTTCACCCATAGAAAACATTTGGCACATCATAAAGAGGAAGATGCGACAAAGAAGACCTAAGACAGTTGAGCAACTTGAAGCCTGTATTAGACAAGAATGGGACAACATTCCTATTCCTAAACTTGAGCAACTTGTCTCCTCAGTCCCCAGACGTTTGCAGACTGTTATAAAAAGAAGAGGGGATGCCACACCGTGGTAAACATGGCCTTGTCCCAACTTTTTTGAGATGTGTTGATGCCATGAAATTTAAAATCAACTTATTTTTCCCTTAAAATGATACATTTTCTCAGTTTAAACATTTGATATGTCATCTATGTTGTATTTTGAATAAAATATTGAAATTTGAAACTTCCACATCATTGCATTCTGTTTTTATTCACAATTTGTACAGTGTCCCAGCTTTTTTGGAATCGGGTTTGTAATGTTGTGACTAAACCATTGGCTCCTCAAACTGTCAGTCAAACCTCATAACTCCACCCGCCTTCATTTAGAAGGTGCCACGCACAGTTTGGAGATCTGCTTGTTTGTTTGCAATGCAAGAGTAAATAAGAACTGCTGTTTGAGTAAGTACAGAGTTTTCTTTACTCAAGAAACACTATGTCCCGTTTTTTGTATTTGAAGAGCGGAGAATAGTCTTAGTCTGGTATTTGCCATCAAGTTGAAGCAAATCTAGGCTACTGTTTTAAATATCTTGTGCATAGCTTCATCTTTTGTATCATGAGATTTTGATCATGAGATTTAAACAACAAGAAAACTGAGCACCCATATAGAGACAATAAACGTTATTTCCTGTAATTAAAACGTAATGCGATGCACTGACTGCCTCAGATGCAGCTGTTCCAATGACAGACAAAATATATCTGTCATTCGCTGGTCAAAAACCTCGTAACTCAATCTGAGCTTGATTTTCATAAAATGTTAATATTATAATGACACGTGCAAGTGTCTGACCATAGCTATATACAAAGAAAAAGAAGCGATGTAGAACGCACACTGAAAATAGCAGCTCCAAACTAATTTTATTGATAGCGCAACATTGGTCTGTAGTGGTCAGTATCTATCAAAAGTGGTCCAAGGAAGAAACTTGGTGAACCGGCGACAGGGTCATGGGCGGCCAAGGCTCATTGATGCACGTGGGGAGTGTGTAGAACGCACACTGAAAATAGCAGCTTCAAACAAATTTTATTGATAGCGCAACATTTTGACCATGGTCTTCATCAAGCACAAAAATACACAATGTATTTTTGATAGCTATATAAAGCCACAATACCATCTTCTTCGACAGTGTTTAAAATTCGAGGTTTCCGCCCAACAGCGACGATACAGGCCTGTGTAAATTTGTTGTTTTATCATTATACCATTGTGTTCGACTTAAGCTCGTTTCACATTAAATGTGAGTACTACTTTTAATATAATATCTAGTTTTTATATGCCTTTTGAAGCATGCATGTTTGTGCAATTTTCTTATATTTTTATATAGTGGTGTGCCCTGGGATTTTTACTTATCAAAACTGTGCCATGTCAAAAAAAGGTTGGGAAACACTGATTTAAGCAACATCACATAGCCACTGGCTCTTCAATGCTGCCACCTGCTGGTCACAGGCAGGTTGTGCATATTGGAATGCAGCACAGGAGAAAAGCAGTCATTTTATCTGTAGCGTTCACTTTGAAACATTTAAGTGCACTTCTTTTTCACAAGGGACACTTGCTCCATAACGTCAGTCTCTGCATCTAATGTCAACTGCAGGTGAATAATGTGTGTTTGGAGGACGTGATGCATGAGGATGCGGTGGGGGCGCTGAAGAACACAGCAGAGGTCGTCTACCTCAGAGTGGCAAAGCCAAATAACCTGTACCTTACCAACAACTACAACCCACCAGACCTCACGAGCAGTGAGTACACAGCACACAGAACTATGCTGACTATTTCACAGATTTAACACTGCAAACATAGAAAAATAAACAGTTGTGCTTGAGGATATCTTTACACTTAAATATTATACAAAGATTCAATGGCTAACATTAGTAAATCCAGCTTCAACTCACTCCTTGGTGATTTTTGTGTGTGTTCACCCTTCAGCGTACTCTCCGCATATGGACTCGGACCTTGGACATCCAAACTTCCTGGCCTCGGATTACCCACAAGCCCTCACTCCCACCTCACCGAGCCGCTTTTCTCCTGTGCTGCATGGCTTGTTGGGAGATGACGACTTACCCAGGTAATGCTGTGTGGAAAACTGCAAGCTAATGATTCAGCAGTTCTTGCACATTACAATAAACTGGAAGGATTTAGAATGGAGTTTCATTCATCACCTTGGATGGGTAAATAAATAAATAAAATAAAATAATTGGCAGCAGAGATTAAAAATCAATCAATCAGCTATGATGCAAACAGCAGCAGGAATGTATTGCCAAATTGTATTTGAACATCAGTATTTTGAATTTGTTCACCAAAACAACCAGAACTCATTTAGTAATTTCAGTGCTGACCTTTCCTGTTTGATTTCTCCAAGTTAAGACCAAATAAACACCCAAAAGATTAGAAATGTAAAGGTTAAGCTGGACTCTCATTGTTAAACTAGTAGTTGGTGACCAGTGAGTGACATTCATGGATGGCTAATTTGATCCCAAGGGGTTCATTGTATTATTCACTTAACATATTTATTCTGAAGCACAAGGCCCTTCATGATCAAAAGTAAATTCTTCAAATGAGATCCACAAATATATATATATATATATACAGTTGCAAGAAAAAGTATGTGAACCGCTTGCAGAATCTGTGAAAATGTGAATAATTTTAACAAAATAAGAGAGATCATACAAAATGCATTATTTAGCGCTGTACTGAATAAGATATTTTACATAAACATTTTTTTTTACATATAGTCCACAAGACAAAAAGATAGCTGAATTTATTAAAATGACCCGTTCAAAAGTTTATGAGCCATTGATTCTTAATACTGTGTGTCGTTCCCTGGATGATCCACGGCTGTTTTTGTGATGGTTGTTCTTGAGTCCACTGTTTGTCCTGAACAGTTAAACTGACCAATGTTCATCAGAAAAATCCTCCAGGTCCTGCACATTCTTCAGTTTTCCAGCATCTTTTGCATATTTGAACCCTCTCCAGCAGTGACTGTATGATTTTGAGATCCATCTTTTCACACTGAGGACGATTGAGGGACTCAAACACAACTATTAAAAAAGGTTTAGACATTCACTGATGCTCCAGAAGGAAACACGATGCATTAAGAGCCGGGGGGTGAAAACTTGAACAGGATGAAGATGTCCAATTTTTTCTTATTTTTTTTTAAATATCAATTTTTTTTCATTTAGTACTGCCCTTCAGAAGCAACAGAAGATACTTGCATGTTTCTCGGAAGACAAATTAAGTACAATTTACCTTAATCTTCAAAATCAATAAGTTTTCACCCCCCGGCTCTTAATGCATCGTGTTTCCTTCTGGAGCATCAGTGAATGTCTAAACCTTTTTTAATAGTTGTGTTTGAGTCCCTCAATCGTCCTCAGTGTGAAAAGATGGATCTCAAAATCATACAGTCACTGCTGGAAAGGGTTTAAATATGCAAAAGATGCTGGAAAACTGAAGAATTTGCAGGACCTGGAGGATTTTTCTGATGAACATTGGGCAGTTTAACTGTTCAGGACAAACAGTGGACTCAAGAACAACCATCACAAAACACAAACACAGCCGTGGATCATCCAGGGAACGACACACAGTATTGAGAATCAATGGTTCATAAACTTTTGAATGGGGTCATTTTAATAAATGCAGCTATTTTTTTGTCTTGTGGACTATATGTAAATATTTTTGATGTAAAATATCTTATTCAGGATATTACTAAATAAAAAATAACATGCATTTTGTATGATCTCTCTTATTTAGTTAAAATTATTCACATTTTCACAGATTCTGCAAGTGGTTCACATACTTTTTCTTGCAACTGTATATACTTTTATATGGAAAAAGGACAATAAAAGCCTAAATATATGAGCCACAGATGGAGAGCCTATCACTCACAAACTTTTATACTGAACCAATATTTTAGTCAACTTAATAATGCTTTAAACTAACAATAAGAGTGTAGTATCAGCTCTGTCTGACGCATTATATCTTATTTAAATCCATTCTGCAGAATCCCACAGCTTTTCTTCATAATTAGAGCAGAAAAATAATACCGTATCCAATTTCATTCCTTGCCACTCTCGCCTCTGGCTTGCTCACTGCCGGACTAAAGGACTAAAGAATCATGGAATAACTTTTACAGCTCCCAGATAAAGATAATTATAGCTGGGCGATATGACCAAAATCTCATACCACAAAATGAGTCATTTTTCTAATGATACAGTACTTTTCATAATATAGTAATCCGATCTGAAATTTTGTCATTGTACCAAAACATATACATATAGGTTTTATATTTCTCAAAACCACCAGAAAATTTCTGCAAATTAAATTCAACAACGTTTAAACTCAATCCAGCCTTTTCACCAACCGGTTACACTCACAATACCATATTCGGTTTCTTCGTTGCTCTCAGTAGTGAACATTTTTAGCTAGTCTTACCCAGATGTCAAAGTGGCACAAATGTATCTGCATAGTTTTTCTGCAAAGAATCTATTAAATAGAGCTAAATCTCAAATGGTTAATCATATTGATATGACAATATATGTTGATGATATAAATAATCCCACTATAGTATTATGCCACTTTAAGGGTTCCTAATTTTATTTCGGAAGTCTCTTACAATATTTTTTACATGCATCCAAGGTAAAAAACACTTTATTTTTCTCATAATATACATTTCAGCATCAGCTCTTTTCTCACAGGATTCAGTTTCTCTAAACCCCTCCTTTCTGAGAGCCTGCTCTGCTCTGATTGGTCAGATGGCCCAGTGTTTTGTGATTGGTCCAACGCTCACAGCACGTGTCAAAAAACCAAATGCCCATTAGCATATCTGAATTTCAGCTCTGGATCTTCCTCAGCACTTGATACACAGTGATACGAACAGTAACGATGGCATCAGTTTTACCGTATCCATTCCAGCGTGAGTCTCATCCTTTAGAAGTGCATCAAAGTGGATTTGCTTTGGCAGCAGAAAACAGCGTCTTCTCACCATGTTGACAACACGAACTAAACTCTTCCAGTCTCGGCTACAACTAGTGTTTACCCCTATTCGGTCAGTAATTGTTTCTCGTGGGGTTGTAAGGTATTTTCATCATTGACAGGGGCTAGTCAGTGATTTTATTACCGTCCGAATCCAGAATGTCAGTGTTTTTCTCCCACCACCCGCGTAAAAATCCCTGGCCGAATTACCTACTGTTTGACAAACACCAAGGTCGTGTGGTAATTTAATTGCCGTCCGAATTCACATCTCTGAGTTTTCAAGAATATATCACTTCAAAATCCACTGTTTTTATCCTTTTTGACCACTGCAGAGCACCGTACGCTTGCGCTTTGCGGTAATTGAAATGCATTTTAAAGATCTAGCCTACACTTTTATTACTGAAATGCAGGAAAGTATTTACAAGAGCAATATTTCATCACCGCTCAAAAGAGAAAGAGTAGAAAAGCACGTAAACATTTGAAACGGGCCGTTATTACGGAAACAATTATATACGTTAAAATAACCAAGCAGCATTATGTTTACCTCATGTAAATAAGAGGCTGTATTAACTTATTTCCGCTCATTTCCACATTTTTAAAATAACATCCATCATTTTGAGATAAAACATAAGACAAAAAACATTTGAACCATAATGTGCGTCTATATATCTTCCTATTTTTTAAACAGGAGATTTAAATAATTAAATAATAATTAGGATATTACTTTCCTATTATTAAATTAAATATGCATTTATGCTTATTATACCAAGCATATGACATTTTATTTACAGCATACAGTCATGTTATTGACCACATGAGCAGCGCGTTCCCAGGTGCGCAGGATCACAAAACTCGCTCCTCCACCGTGAATAATTCGCCATCCGAATGCACGAGTTTGATCACTGAGGTGGCATGCAAATTTATTTTTACGGACGTCCACATGAGAAACAATTACCTTCCGAATAGGGCTTTAGAGGGTCAAAGTAGACGACGTTCACGGGCAGCCAATGAAGACCATAGTTTGGCATTATGCAAATGTGTTACAAACCTGCGTAGGTTCATGCAGGAAGTGAGACTGGAATTGCTGACGACTCGTTTCAGGCAGTTCAGAATCACTTCTTTCTTAATAACTCCATTTATCTGGACTTTTATCTTTAAAACTTTGCAGATCTTTTACATTCACAAACAGCTGTATTACACATTACATAAAAGATAATATCCGAAAAAGCATAATAAGGGCACTTTGAGACATTACAGACATAACAGTGTGACTTTCAGATACTTTGAAACATTGTGAAAAGCACTAGACTTGACTAAACCAGCTGTGTATCTAAATCAACAATAGTTTAAAAATAAACATTTATATAAATAAATGTTAGCTTGCTCGCATAAATGCATCACTTACCATATCTGGCTGACAGCACTGTGATACTGTTTCAGGGTAAATCATATGTGAATTTTACTGGCAACGATTATTACTATTATCCTGGAATTCCTTTGTAATGTATCTTTACCTTCTGTTCTTTCCTTGCTCTTGTTCTGTGTCTTAGGGACCCGAGGCGTGTTGTGATCCATAGAGGATCGACGGGTTTGGGCTTTAATATTGTTGGAGGGGAGGATGGTGAGGGAATATTCATCTCTTTCATCCTGGCAGGAGGCCCTGCGGACCTGAGCGGAGAACTGCGCAAGGGAGATCAAATCTTGAGTGTGAGAACATGCAAACACACACACACACGTACTCATGTATCAACAACATAATCTATATTTGAAATGATTTTCACACCATGCTTTTGCATTTTGAGGATTCCAACAGCAGCTGCAGTCCAATCGCATGTCTGGAATCTAGAATTACAGTACAGAAAACAACATGATGTGCCAGTTAATGCTAGCCATGATGGTAGATCAATATGTTTAATGATAAACTCTACGTACAGTCTGTATTTTTTAATGGAGACTGCATTCATCTTTGCCCATGTATCATAAATATACACCTGACGTGCATAGTGTAACAAATGCTCTTTGCAAAAAAAAAATATAATGCTGGGTAACACTTTATTTTAAGGTTACTACATGTACTTACTATAGTAATAACAGTAAATTATGCATAATTACAAGTAACTAATCCTGAACCTAACCCTAACCGTAACTCTATAGTAAGTACATGTAGTTAATTAATATTACTCAGAACTTGAGTAAGTACAATGTAACTACATCACCTTAAAATAACGTGTAATCTAATGCTGCGTATGCTGATCGTCATAATATTAATAAGCCATTTAAAAGACAGGAATAAATTACATTTTAAAATATATTACAATTGAAAACAGTTACTTTAAATGTTAATAATGTTTCACAATATTAGTGTTTTTACTGTATTTTTGATCAAAAAATGCAGCCTTGCGGAGCAGAAGAGACTTCTTTCAAAAACATTTCAAATCTTACCGACCCAAACTGTGTGTATTTATGGAATAGTTATTTTTAGACTCCCATTTTGTACATTTTTTATTATATTAAACATTTGTCATTATTATTATGCCAATAAGTAATATTCAATAAGTATATTGAAATGAAATTTGGTAAGATCCTAATATTCACAGCAATAAAGTAAACTTCTTGTTAATATTGCATTTGCTTTCTTAGGGTGTGTTCACACTCGGCATGTTTGGTTGGATTAAAACGAACCCTGGTGCGATTGCTCTGTTAGTGCGCTTCATTTGAATAAATGTGAACGCTGACATCTGAACCCTGGTGCGCACCAAACAAGAGGACCGAGACCACTGAAAAGATGGGTCTCGATCTGCTTCCAAACGAACTCTGGTGCGGTTCGGATGATATATGAACACAATAGGACCAAAGACATGTAACAAACCAAAAACAGGAAGATGCAACCCTAAAAAGGACAGAATGCTCAAGCACACCAGTTTTTTCTCATCATAGTCGTGATGTTTCCCATCACAGTTTGGTACAGGCATCAGAACCGCGTCTCCTCGCAGCAGATCTTCGTTTGTGTGTGTGACCGAGGGATTCCTGCCACTGTTTGACTCCTTTACACATTTTATAAGCTCTTCACGAGTTCTCAGCTGGTCAAAATACCATCATATGTAGCTACGCACATACGCACATTTGGATGTTCGGTAAGAGCCGTCGCAAAATAGGCAATGCGTCATAAAAGCCGACCAATCAGGTTGTGAACATATCCCTTTGCCTTTAGGTTCGGTGATAAAAATGCCAATCTGAACGCTAAGTGGACCAGGACTACATTTTGTTTTTTTTTTGGTCTGGACCAAACGAACCGAACTACAAGTGTAAACAAACCCTTAATACAGCAGTATTGATACCAGTGCAGCACTTCTGCTGCTGTCTTGTTGAAATGTAGTTTAGCAGTAATGTCACAGTAATATGTGAAGGCTGTAGTAACGTGTGAGATGTGTGATTATAATGATATGATGTGTTTCTCAGGTGAATGGAGTGGATCTCCGGGTAGCTACACATGAACAAGCAGCAGCTGCCTTGAAGAATGCAGGACAGACTGTAACCATCATCGCTCAGTACAGACCAGAAGGTCAGAACACACACACACGTTGGGTTTCCATGTTTTATGGGGACTTTCCGTAGACATAATGGATTTTATACTGTACAAACTGTATATTCTGTCCCCTAACCCTAAACCTACCCATAAAAAAAATATGATTTATAAGCTGTTTTCCTTATAGGGACCAAAACATTTTTGTCCCCATAACTTAAACTTAGGCTGCGTCTACATTAATCTGGATAAATTTGAAAACAGCATTTTCATTTCAAAATGCTCTCCATCCTCACGCGTTTTCCAAAAGTTTCTCATCCACACTAAAACGGTGGAAAAAGCGAAATTCACCTTAGTGTGCGTGCGTAAAAGCTCACTGAGATGATACAGACTTAACAGACATCATGCAGTTATCATGCTATTCTTCTGGCAGGATCTTTTTTTTAGCAAAATATCCCACCATTCACTGATGCGTCCAGGTCGCTCTCCAAGGGCGTAGGTTTGATTTTGAAATTGGTGGGGACATCCCCGGAAGCTGAGGATTCAGGAAATGAATAGGATAATGTATTAAGGTTTTTAGACTATATTGACCTTAACGATATGTTAATTAATGAATTCTGTAATTACTAATAACTAATAAAGACAAGGAGGCAGTTTAACAGAGACTTAACTTTACTCCATTTATAGTGCAATGCAATACGCTGCAAAAAATGCTTTTCTTATTTAGTATTTTTGTCTTGTTTCCAGCCCAAATATCAGAAAAAAATATTCTTAAATCAAGATGCTTTTACTAGATAAAGTAAAATGACATTTTCATTTTTTCAATATTATAGTTTTTGCTTAAAACAAGCTAAATTATCTGCCAGTGGGGTAAGAAAAAGAATCTTGTTTCTGTTTGGGACAGAAACAAGAAACAAGATTTCAAACAGGGTGAAACAGAAACAAGATACAAGATTTTTCTTACCTCATTGGCAGATAATTTTGCTTGTTTTAAGCAAAAACTCACTTCGTTGAAACAAGAAAAAATATCGTATGTCATTTTACTTATCTAGTAAATGCATCTTGATTTAAGAATTTTTATATATTTAGACTGGAAACAAGACAAAAATACTAAATAAGAAAAGCATTTTTTGCAGTGTAGTCAATGTCAAAGTGTCTACAGTCTTATTCCTTGCTATCTGAAGAAGCCAAACACATGTCTGTGTCTGTCATTAACAGAAATGAACTGTTGGCATATTTGTTTCACATCAATAGTGTCCAGTTTGTCCTGGTGGACATGGCACACAGCAATACTGTTAAGTCTCACTTGTGTCATTATTGTTCTATACCATGTCTTCAGTCTCCTAAGATCACTGAAACTTCTTTCAGCCTCAGCTGACAAGGGTTTTAACTCTCACTTTAACAAGACCAAGCAATGTTGTGTTTTCATGTTTTATCCTACCCATCACACAAAACTTTCTGCATTTTTACATTTTCAAAAAACATCACTTAGTGTGATTTATAAGCTGTTTTCCTCATGGGGACCAAAAGATGTCTCGTCTGGTTTACACACACACACACACTCTCACACATCTGGTTTACACACACACACGCATACACACACACTAGCGTTTAGGTTTGCCACTTATCCCGCGATTGTCATATATTGACAAAACTGAATCCCTGAATCGACATGTGACGCGATTGCCGCATCTAGGTTTCGGACGGAGGAGCCAATCGGACAACAGTGATTATATAAATATATTTTAATTTTTGATCGAAAATATTGCTAGGGACAAATCAGTGTCACTGGATATTGGTAGGGACACGTCCCTAGCGTCCCTACTAAATTCTACGCCCGTCGCTCTCACTCACCATTATTATGTTTGGTTTAAAACGCAACTGCTCTCATGTTTTGCCACAAGGACAGCAAATGCGAGTAAATTTTCTGTCATCCTTGCAGGAATGTGATATGAAGAGTGTGAAAATAACATATTTTAGCAACTGTGTGAAATAAGTGAATGGCACATAACAGGCACAATACCGGTATAAACATGAATATCTATCAGTACAATATGTGTCACATGACTAAACATGCATCATCGCTTTGAAATGCCTCCGTTTTCACAGTCCACACTACAACGTGAAAACAGCATTTTCAAATTTAATCTGCTATTGGTGAGTAGCTACTTTGTTGGCTTAAGCCTTTGATTATTATCGAAAGCCCCTGATCTTTTTTTGAAGATTCACTCATCTTATAAACATGGCCTAGTGGAGATGAAAAAAAGAGTAAATGTTGTCTGCGCTCTTTTTTTAAAAGCACAAATATGTTCATTCTTTTAGCTCACCTCAGTTTTAAAGCCCTCATTACCTGTTCCGGCCAGTAGGTGGGACTGTCAGTCAGCAGGTTTCAGTAAACCGGTATTGATTTCAAAGAGCTGATAAGGTGATAATAAAGATGTTCAGCCAAATTGATAACATGGAGCCGCCGCTGACTACCATTCAAAAGTCCGGTAGTGTTGTATAACAGTTGTGTTTGTTTTGGCAGAGTACAGTCGATTTGAAGCTAAAATTCATGACCTCAGAGAGCAGTTGATGAACAGCAGTATGGGCTCTGGAACAACTACGTTACGGAGTAACCCCAAACGAGGATTTTATATCAGGTAAACATACAACACACACACACCACAACTCCAAATTATGCACACACTGATGTACGAGTCACATTTACAAATCTGGTTTACAAAATTTCCAAATCCATTACCCTCCTCTCCTCTGCATCATTTCCTGTCCTCTTTCCACTGTACTGTATGTATACTATGCTCATTTTTTGTATGTATGACCCTGTGAAAAAGAAGTTTACTTTAGCATACTTTTAAAAAGAGTATTTATTACGGAAATAATATACTTTAAAAAATATACTTGAGTGCAAACTGAAAGTAATGTTTTCGGACATTTAATTACATGTTATTTACGAATAAATGTAGTAACATGTAAAATGTGGTAACTCTTTATTTTAGGGAGCAATTCTCACTATTAACTAGTTATTAGCATGCATATCACTAGGATATCGGCTGTTTATTAGGACTTATAAAGCACATATTAATGCCTTATTCTGCATGATCATATTTTACAACCCTTAATCTTACCCAATACCTAAACTTAACAACTACCTTACTAACTATTAATAAGCAGTAGTTAGGAGTTTATTGAGGCCAAAATAAGTGCACGTCTTTAAAGCACAACAAAAGATTATTCAAACATAATGATTTAAAACTTTTAATTTGACATTATTACAAGGTGCACTTTTCAAACGTGTTAAGAAAGTCATGAAAGTCGTGTGCTCTCTTTCAAGATTTGAATAACACTACAAATGCAAATTCAATATAATTAAGCGCACTTGTTTTTCACAAGCGTGGAATTACCAGATGAACTTGCCCAGTAAAATGCCCAGTAAACAAGCTGAGCACACTGTGTAATTGTATCCCATAATCCACTGCACTCAACTTCACCTTCCATCTCCAGTGTGATAACTGAACTGGATACTATATATACTGCGATTTTAATCTCTTTCTCAATATTTACGTGTTCATTTTTTTAACTATTTAAGTTGCAATGTAATGGATCATGTGAGAACTGCCCTAGTGAAAAAACCTATACCAAAATGTATTATGTAAAATATATTTATACTTCAAATCCATTACCATATTTACTGACATTCACTTGAGGCTTACTGATATAAATATTATAATTCAACTTTTTTTTTTAGTACTTCTTTATTGCACATTTATTAATATTAAGCCTAAAATGTGTTTAATATCACTATTTCAGGATAACTAAAGTGCATTAAATTAGTTGTTCCAATTTAGCAGACTTTAAGAATACCAATTTAGTATACCAAAAGTAAAATTATATGGTATTTAAATTAAGTACATAAATATGTAAATGTATTTGTAGTATACTTAGCATAAAATAAATGTATTTCAAATACATTTTGGTATATTTAATTTTCACTAGGGTGCTCAGTATGCAGAAAGAAATCAGAAGGCTAGTATTCCATTCTGAACACTGTGTTGCTTAATTTCAACCCAATTCCATGATTTTCCTTTGATGTTCCTCCTTTTCAACTCGTCTGTCTCTAACTGTCCTCCTTTATCCTCTCTTTTCCCCGTGACTTATGTTCTCTCTCTCTCTCTGTCGTTTGGCAGGGCTCTGTTTGACTATGATAAGACAGCAGACTGTGGTTTCCTGAGTCAGGCCGTGGGCTTTAAGTTTGGAGATGTGCTGCATGTTTTGGACTGTGGAGATGAGGAGTGGTGGCAGGCCTGCAGAGTCAGCCCACAGGGGGATGAGGAGGAGGTCGGCTTCATCCCCAGCAAGAGGAGGTGTGTGTGTGTCGCTGCTTTCTCTTGTGTTATCTCCTCTGTTGTCCTTGAACAAAATAATATTCAAACGGCTTAAAGAGGCTTTTTAGCTTTTCATTCACTGTTACAAGGACGTGCTCTAGAAGCATATCCACGCACAACCCAAACCCAAAATAGTCCGTTTAAAAGAAAGTTCTGAGATAGTCTCTTAATTCATTCCTGTGATCAAAGCTGAATTTTCATTACTCCAGTCTTCAGTGTCACATGATCCTTTAGAAATCATTCTAATATGCTGATTTGCTGCTCAAGAAACATTTCTGATTATTATCAATATTGAAAACAGTTGTGCTGCTTCATATTTTTGTGGAAACCATAATACATTTTTTCAGGATTATTTGATGAATAGAAAGTTCAAAAGAGCAGCATTTAAATGAAATAAGAATATATGTAACCAGGGCTGGATTTACCTCATATTGTGGCATAGGCAATATGACAAAGAGTGACCAATAGTAATGATTGATAAAATAAATAAATAATAATATTAATAAAAATGAGGAAATATGGACATGATATTTCTGTCCAAGAGCAATGATATTTTAAATTGTATTCATTTATAAAGTAACTGTCTTACAGAGTTTTAGCATTAGATTCAAATAATAACAATAATTAAAAATATATTATTTCTCCTTATTGTAATTGACCCCCCTGGTTGTGTGAGCTAGTGTTCATTTTGTCAGCTATTTTTTAATTTAGTCTAAGTCTTAGTCCTGTGTCAAGTGTGCTTTTTAGTTTTTATCATATTTAGTCAACCTTGTCCTGTTTTTGTTTAGTCAGGTTTTAGTTGACTAAATAACTGAGCAACGTAGTCATATTTTCGTCATGCTGCATTGATAATCCGATTATTTTGCTCAAAATTATAATCACAACGATTGTTGTCATTTGATTATTTTTACATTTCATCAGAATTGTTGCACTGTCGCCGATAAGCACAAATCAAGAGAATGGTTTATTTTACCTCATCTAGTTTAATGATTTATTATAGGCTATTTATCATATAGGCCTACTGGTAAAATAAGAAACTTCTCTAAAAAATTAAAACAGTGAAATTCCACATTACTTTAATGTTTTTCTATTAAAACAACAGCAAAAAAGACTTTGTATTGTCACACAGAGGGTGCGAAGTGCAGTTATTCAGCAAACACAATCGCAAATAGTCGAGAGATCCGTGCTTGGATTTATTACAGTTCATCACTGAGAAGGTTTGATGGCAGATTTAGTCGCACAAACAGCACAAGTGAGTCGTGACAGAACACAGATCGACTGAATGACACTTTAATTTAAGCAGAAAATCTAAAAATGGAGATTGCTGAAATGCAGCTTAATTGTTTATTGATGTTTTCAGATCATCCACGCGCGAGAGACAGCTCATTTTAAGTAAAACACTGGATAGAATATATGTTCTTTTAACAGAAAAGCTCTGATTGGGGATTTAAATTATTGAAATCTGGCAGCCGCAAGCATGAACGCTCGAACGCTCCTGATGTATTTTCCTACCGTAAATATATAAAAAATGTATTATTAGTAGTAATATGCATTGCTTTGCTAAGGACTTCATTTGGACAACTTTAAAGGTGATTTTTTTTTGCACCCTCAGATTCCAGATTTTGTAAATAGTTATATCTCAGCCAAATATTGTCCTATCCTAACAGATACATCAACGGAAAGCTTATTTATTCAGCTTTCAGATGATGTATAAATCTCAATTTTAAAAAAATTACCCTTATGACTGGTTTTGTGGTCCAGGGTCACATATAGTCACAGTTATCGTTTAATGACGTTGGTGTCGTCTCGTCTTTGTCTCGTCTTAGTCATGGAAAAAAAGGTCGTCAACGAACATTTTTCGTCATATTTTCGTTAACGAAATTAACACTAGTGTGAGCAGAATGCCTATGCATAAATCCGGCCCTGTTTGTATGTAAAAATTACTTTTCATTATTCTTATGCAAATCAAGCAAGTTTACCAGCTTTACATTGTCGTGACAGAAATAAGAGATTTTATCATACCAGTCTCACATTAATGTTTTATGGCTTTAATCTCGTTTTGGACAAATTCACTAAACAGCCATTTATGCATGTGCTATTTCAGCTGTTAAATAGTTGTTTTAACATTGTGTTCCTCTGGCATTATCAAGAATGTCACTCACTTTGCAAAAAACAAACAGAAACACACCTTGAGAGAGTCCAGAATGCAGTTAGAAAGTCCTCAAAATGAAGGATATTGTGGCTTTTGATATTATATAGTTAAGCAATATCACACAAGCAAGAGTGCTGTTTTTCCCAAATATCAGCTGTTCGGTTTCGATAAAGTACGCCAGATTGTGGTGGTCTGCTGCATTCTCAAAAACCTACAAGATAGTGAATTGTTTGCATGTGGGAATAAACAACAGCATCAGATGGGCACAATTCCTTCTTAGTGAATTCCCCCCTCAGTGTTCATTTTCCTGTTTTTATTTATTTATCTTGTGTCATTCATTCAACCAATCTCTCTTCCAGGGTTGAGAGGAAAGAGTGGTCGCGGTTGAAGTCAAAAGAAAGGGTAAGCTCCATGCTAAAACACAACCAGCTGTTTGCAGTTCATCCCATCCACCCATTTTTCTTTAAATTACTCTAAAAACATTTGGCTCCTCTCCTATGAGATTTGTTTACCTTCTCTATAATCAGTTGTGATAGGTTTAGGCTAGCAGTGGTGTATGTTTGCAGCCCATGGGAGTCTATCAAGGAGTAGTTTTATGAAAGCATTGAAACTCCTGGGCATTGTGAGCTTGTGCTGCCTGTAGATACAGATCACGGCACACATGACTTCAGCACATGCAGACTGCTGTTCTCTTCTGTAGGTTTGCCCGGGAAGTTCATATTTTAAGCTTACCTTCCTTTCTGGAAGACAGGTAGCTTTTTAGCGCTAATGCAAACACAAGGAAGCGCAAATGGTGTGCATTAAGCATGACTCTGATGTTTTAGCTGTGTATTTTAGCATGAAAAAAAAGTTTCCCACTTGCAATTATGGCATTGTGGTGGTATTCATATATAGAGTTCCTAAAATGACATTTGCCAACAAAAAAACTTGACAGGGAAAACGTCCACATGCTCATGTTACTGTTCCTGGTTTATGTCAATCTAGGTTTCCCAGATGCACACAAAAGCCTTTGGACATTCCCCCCCACTTTGTCACAGGGTTAGCTTTGAAAAAGCAGTGTGCCTAATTGCATTCATTGTGCACTTGTAATGCAAATCTTAAAATCATATTTTTTAAAACACTGTACTTGCAGATAGTATATTAATGAAATAAAAGACCACTTAAGTGTACATAAAGAGAGTAAACTTTCATGTTACTTTGTAATAATGTCAAATTAAAAGTTTTATTTTAAAGTACATTTTAAAACACTATGTTTTAATAATCTGTTTTAATAATCTGTCATGCTTTAAATAAGTACACATATTTTGATGTGTTGACTAACATACTAAAGCACATGTAAAGTACTTTATTATAATTTTAACTGTAGTGTGTTATTCAGTATTACATTTAAAGTTTACACATTTAAAATATACTAAATTGCAACTTTATCATCACAAATGTGTAATTACAAACAGATTTAAATACATGACATACAAGTTTAAATAGAAAAAATTACATTAAAGTATTACCATAAATGCTTGTCATTTATAAATGCTTGTCATTCGACAGTACACTTTAAGTATATTTCATAAGACAATAATAGAAATTATTAAATGACAAATAAAGATGCAGTTAAGTCAAATTAAGTGGGTCAAAAAAGCACTCTAAAGTTAAGCTAATTGCAGTTAAAACCCTCATCCTTCCCTCGGGTCATTTTGACCCAAAACTCGTTTTTAAAAAATGTTTAAAAATTGAGTGTTCATCGGAGTGGTCCAAGACCTTAGGACTTTTGTCGCATTTGAACTACGAATACACAAAAAAAATTGAATGAGATTTAAACTAGGGTTACCATATTTTGATTACCGAAAACCAGGACACTCGGCCTGGCAATGAGATACTCAAATGATACTCGAAGTTTACTCAAAGATGCCTTATTAATTTCAATACATTTAAAGTATGCCCCCTCTGTATGGATAGAAAATTGTTATATTACAAAATACTATCTAAAACCAAAATGTCTATGTCCTGGGAAAACAGGACCTTTGGTCACCCTAATTTAAACTGTAATACATTTTCATCTAATGCAATTATGGGCCCTATCATACACCCGGCACAATGCGACTCCAGGCGCAATGTAAGTGTTTTTTGCTAGTTTCAGCCCGACGCAGTTATCATTTTCACATCCTGCACCACATTGTTTGAATAGCAAATGCACTCGTGCCCATCTGTTCGCCAATGGGTGTGCTGGTCTGAAAACGAGGAGTGTTCAGGCGCATTGTTGGCGCGTTGCTATTTTGAGGAACTGAAAACGACATTATTTATTTATAAAAATACGCAGTATTTTTAGCGTTATTTAAAGGGTGCTTTAGTAATACAGTGGGGAGAACAAGTATTTGATACACTGCCGATTTTGCAGGTTTTCCTACTTACAAAGCATGTAGAAGTCTGTAATTTTTATCATAGGTACACTTCAACTGTGAGAGACGGAATCTAAAAATCCAGAAAATCACATTGTATGATTTTTAAATAATTAATTTGCATTTTATTGCATGACATAAGTATTTGATCACCTACCAACCAGTAAGAATTCCGGCTCTCACAGACCTGTTAGTTTTTCTTTAAGAAGCCCTCCTGTTCTCCACTCATTACCTGTATTAACTGCACCTGTTTGAACTTGTTACCTGTATAAAAGACACCTGTCCACACACTCAATCAAACAGACTCCAACCTCTCCACAATGGCCAAGACCAGAGAGCTGTGTAAGGACATCAGGGATAAAATTGTAGACCTGCACAAGGCTGGGATGGGCTACAGGACAATAGGCAAGCAGCTTGGTGAGAAGGCAACAACTGTTGGCGCAATTATTAGAAAATGGAAGAAGTTTAAGATGACGGTCAATCTCCCTCGGTCTGGGGCACCATGCAAGATCTCACCTCGTGGGGCATCAATGATCATGAGGAAGGTGAGGGATCAGCCCAGAACTACACGGCAGGACCTGGTCAATGACCTGAAGAGAGCTGGGACCACAGTCTCAAAGAAAACCATTAGTAACACACTACGCCGTCATGGATTAAAATCCTGCAGCGCACACAAGGTCCCCTTGCTCAAGCCAGCGCATGTCCAGGCCTGTCTGAAGTTTGCCAATGACCATCTGGATGATCCAGAGGAGGAATGGGAGAAGGTCATGTGGTCTGATGAGACAAAAATAGAGCTTTTTGGTCTAAATTCCACTAGCCGTGTTTGGAGGAAGAAGAAGGATGAGTACAACCTTGGTGGAAACATCATTCTTTGGGGATGCTTTTCTGCAAAGGGGACAGGACGACTGCACCGTATTGAGGGGAGGATGGATGGGGCCATGTATCGCGAGATCTTGGCCAACAACATCCTTCCCTCACTAAGAGCATTGAAGATGGGTCGTGGCTGGGTCTTCCAGCATGACAACGACCTGAAATACACAGCCAGGGCAACTAAGGAGTGGCTCCGTAAGAAGCATCTCAAGGTCCTGGAGTGGCCTAGCCAGTCTCCAGACCTGAACCCAATAGAAAATCTTTGGAGGGAGCTGAAAGTCCGTATTGCCCAGCGACAGCCCCGAAACCTGAAGGATCTGGAGAAGGTCTGTACGGAGGAGTGGGCCAAAATCCCTGCTGCAGTGTGTGCAAACCTGGTCAAGAACTACAGGAAACGTATGATCTCTGTAATTGCGAACAAAGGTTTCTGTACCATGTATTAAGTTCTGCTTTTCTGATGTATCAAATACTTATGTCATGCAATAAAATGCAAATTAATTACTTAAAAATCATACAATGTGATTTTCTGGATTTTTGTTTTAGATTCCGTCTCTCACAGTTGAAGAGTACCTATGATAAAAATTACAGACTTCTACATGCTTTGTAAGTGGGCAAACCTGCAAAATCGGCAGTGTATCAAATACTTGTTCTCCCCACTGTATGTGCCTATAGGCGGGTCCACAATGCACGTACACTCTGCTTATTACACACAGGGACGCGCAGCAGCACAAACATGCCAAATATTAAAGATAAAAGGATTCCTCTCTAGAGAAGCGTTCAGTCTTTCCGCTCGCAAAATCTGCCATGTAAATAGCGAATCCACCATGGTGCGAGCGCAACTGGCTTTTAAAGGGAATGGGAGATTAGACTCTGATTGGTTTATTGCACGTTACGCCCAAAACACACCTATGACTCATTAAGAGACTAGGGACAACCCTTTTAGACCATGCGCCGGGTGCGTCGACCGTTTTTTCCATCGTTAATCTAGCAAAAGTGGATTTCGGACATGCCCTAAGTGCACCTGCATCATGCCCTTTAGACCATGCGCTCAGATTGTTAAAATAGAGCCCTAAATGTCTGAAAACATTACATTCAGTTCACACTTAAATATATTGTTTCCGTAAAAAAGTACTCTTTTTAAAAGTATGCTAAATTGTAGTTCTTTTTCACAAGGATGAGTGCTCATTTCATTAATATGATTATGCCAGGACAAATTATGCAATAACTGGAAGTTTACATCTAAACTGGTGTAGGAAACAGTCTAATACAATTTGATAAGCTTTGTACCTTTTATTTGCCTTTTGACAGGACCGAAGTCGAGACAGTACAGGATCACAGGGTGAGTTACAACCTTCTTTTCCCTCATAGACAGCACAGTACAGCCCAGAATACCGATATAGAGTTTCATGTTTTGTTGTTGAATGAATTGCAAACAGAAACTGATGTATGTGTATTTGTTTTCTCTCAGGAAGGGAAGAGGCTGTACGGAGTTACGAGACAGTTGCACAAGTGGAAGGTTGGCTAACTCAACTGAGTCATTTATACGTTGGCTCTGATACAAACCCCAGTGAGATACCTTGATTTCTACAGTCTACGCAGGCAGCAATCTAAATTAAATAAAAACTTCATACTGTATGTGACTCATACTACATATATAGACAGCAACCACACGAATAGCGCTCCTCATGTAAAGTGCACTGGACTAACGCTGAATATTATTGATGTGAAATCAGATATTTCTAGATGTAGCTATTGTTATAGATACTTTTCAGCAGTGGTGTCAAGTATTTGAGTAGATGTGATTAGTTACTGTACTTAAGTATCTTTTTGGCTACTCTGTACTTTGAGTATCAGCAACTTTTAGTCTATATTTGACTACATTTTTGATTATGTACTCCAGTACATTTGTAATGAGTAATGCAATTACTCATTACATTTTGCATGGCACCAAACTTTTTCTGCAGCAATTTCTGCAACAAAAGAAGCGATATCGCCATCTACAGGACATTGAAGGTACTATATCTTGTGCGTTTTGCCCCTACTCACCCAAACTTGTCAACAACGAATGTGAGTGCATTAGCAGGTAGTTGTGAATCGCAGGTGTTTCATATATGAGATGAGGACATGTGCTGCATTCATACCATGTCGTAATAGACATTAGTCAGGTTAGACGCCATATTCAATATAACAGATGAAAATGAGGCTGTGTGGGATAGATATACAGTCTTTATAATGGCATGCATTGTATAAAGGTCCTAGTTTTCACAACATTTTAAATTGTTTTATGGAGTTTTTGTGTACTAAAAATTTTTTTTTCAGAAAGACATTTCATCAGCTGAACAATCGGTATGTTGTTAAACAACAGTACAATCCCATTGAACACACTGTATTTCTATTCCTCTCAGCCTCGTTTTCATTCCTATCAAAAATTAAATATGGCACTACCCTGACTAAGGTCTGTTACCATAATTATGAGATGACAAGTCAGAGCTCTCAAAAAAAGACTTTTGATTTTTGAGTTTAAGAGGCTGTTGTGTCGATTTTAGAAAATTTCTTGTCATTCACTGGCATGTCTTGTTGAGGACTAGTGCATCTTTGAGCCTATATTCAGAACGAGTACAATACTTAAGTACTGTTAAAATCAGATACTCTAAAACTTTTACTCAAGTCATATTGGAATTGGTGACTTGTAATTTGTAATGGAGTCATTTTCGCTGTAAGGTATCTCCACTTTTACTTAAAGGGATAGTTCATCCAAAAATGAAAATTCTGTCATTAATTACTCACCCTCATGTCGTTCCAAACCCGTAAGATTTTCGTTCATCTTCAGAACACAAATGAAGATCTTTTTGATGAAATCTGAGAGCTTTCTGTCCCTCCATTGACAGCTACACAACTACCACTTTGACACTTCAAAAAGTTCATAAAGAGATTGTAAAACCAATCCATATGAATTTAGGCTTTTATTCACATATAAACATTGATCAGTAAACATAAACAGACGCTCAACCGAACCTGCTTGATGCACGAGAACAAACCTCTTGCTGAAGCTCAAATGTGCTGCGTAACACGAGAATGAACCTCATTGGTTCTTGATGAAGCTCAAACGTGCTGCGTAACACAAGAATGAACCTCATTGGTTCTTGATGAAGCTCAAACGTGCTGCGTAACACGAGAATGAACCTCATTGGTTCTTGATGAAGCTCAAACGTGCTGCGTAACACGAGAATGAACCTCATTGGTTCTTGATGAAGCTCAAACGTGCTGCGTAACACGAGAATGAACCTCATTGGTTCTTGATGAAGCTCAAACGTGCTGCGTAACACGAGAATGAACCTCATTGGTTCTTGCTGAAGCTCAAACGTGCTGCGTAACACGAGAATGAACCTCATTGGTTCTTGAGGAAGCTCAAACGTGCTGCGTAACACGAGAATGAACCTCATTGGTTCTTGATGAAGCTCAAACGTGCTGTGTAACACGAGAATGAACCTCAATGGTTCTCGCTGAAGCTCAAACGTGCTGCGTAACACGAGAATGAACCTCATTGGTTCTCGATGAAGCTCAAACGTGCTCCGTAACACGAGAATGAACCTCATTGGTTCTCGATGAAGCTCAAACGTGCTCCGTAACACGAGAATGAACCTCATTGGTTCTTGATGAAGCTCAAACGTGCTGCGTAACACGAGAATGAACCTCATTGGTTCTTGCTGAAGCTCAAACGTGCTGCGTAACACGAGAATGAACCTCATTGGTTCTTGCTGAAGCTCAAACGTGCTGCGTAACACGAGAATGAACCTCATTGGTTCTTGATGAAGCTCAAACGTGCTGCGTAACACGAGAATGAACCTCATTGGTTCTTGAGGAAGCTCAAACGTGCTGCGTAACACGAGAATGAACCTCATTGGTTCTTGCTGAAGCTCAAACGTGCTGCGTAACACGAGAATGAACCTCATTGGTTCTTGCTGAAGCTCAAACGTGCTGCGTAACACGAGAATGAACCTCATTGGTTCTTGATGAAGCTCAAACGTGCTGCGTAACACGAGAATGAACCTCATTGGTTCTTGCTGAAGCTCAAACGTGCTGCGTAACACGAGAATGAACCTCATTGGTTCTTGAGGAAGCTCAAACGTGCTGCGTAACACGAGAATGAACCTCATTGGTTCTTGATGAAGCTCAAACGTGCTGTGTAACACGAGAATGAACCTCAATGGTTCTCGCTGAAGCTCAAACGTGCTGCGTAACACGAGAATGAACCTCATTGGTTCTTGATGAAGCTCAAACGTGCTCCGTAACACGAGAATGAACCTCATTGGTTCTTGATGAAGCTCAAACGTGCTCCGTAACACGAGAATGAACCTCATTGGTTCTTGATGAAGCTCAAACGTGCTGCGTAACACGAGAATGAACCTCATTGGTTCTTGCTGAAGCTCAAACGTGCTGCGTAACACGAGAATGAACCTCATTGGTTCTTGCTGAAGCTCAAACGTGCTGCGTAACACGAGAATGAACCTCATTGGTTCTTGATGAAGCTCAAACGTGCTGCGTAACACGAGAATGAACCTCATTGGTTCTTGAGGAAGCTCAAACGTGCTGCGTAACACGAGAATGAACCTCATTGGTTCTTGCTGAAGCTCAAACGTGCTGCGTAACACGAGAATGAACCTCATTGGTTCTTGAGGAAGCTCAAACGTGCTGCGTAACACGAGAATGAACCTCATTGGTTCTTGATGAAGCTCAAACGTGCTGCGTAACACGAGAATGAACCTCATTGGTTCTTGAGGAAGCTCAAACGTGCTGTGTAACACGAGAATGAACCTCATTGGTTCTTGAGGAAGCTCAAACGTGCTGTGTAACACGAGAATGAACCTCAATGGTTCTCGCTGAAGCTCAAACGTGCTGCGTAACACGAGAATGAACCTCATTGGTTCTTGATGAAGCTCAAACGTGCTCCGTAACACGAGAATGAACCTCATTGGTTCTTGAGGAAGCTCAAACGTGCTGCGTAACACGAGAATGAACCTCATTGGTTCTTGAGGAAGCTCAAACGTGCTGTGTAACACGAGAATGAACCTCAATGGTTCTCGCTGAAGCTCAAACGTGCTGCGTAACACGAGAATGAACCTCATTGGTTCTTGATGAAGCTCAAACGTGCTCCGTAACACGAGAATGAACCTCATTGGTTCTTGATGAAGCTCAAACGTGCTCCGTAACACGAGAATGAACCTCATTGGTTCTTGATGAAGCTCAAACGTGCTGCGTAACACGAGAATGAACCTCATTGGTTCTTGCTGAAGCTCAAACGTGCTGCGTAACACGAGAATGAACCTCATTGGTTCTTGCTGAAGCTCAAACGTGCTGCGTAACACGAGAATGAACCTCATTGGTTCTTGATGAAGCTCAAACGTGCTGCGTAACACGAGAATGAACCTCATTGGTTCTTGATGAAGCTCAAACGTGCTGCGTAACACGAGAATGAACCTCATTGGTTCTTGCTGAAGCTCAAACGTGCTGCGTAACACGAGAATGAACCTCATTGGTTCTCATTGCACGTCAAGCGATCATGCTTGAGCTTCCGTTTATGTTGATGAATGTTTATATGTGAATAAAAGCCTAAATTCAATCTGTTCATCATATAAAGTGATTGAGTCTCTTCAGAAAATTTTGACTAAACTGCTCAATTCATATGGATTAGTTTTACGATCTCTTTATGAACTTTTTGAAGCGTCAAAGTGGTAGTTGTGTAGCTGTCAATGGAGGGACAAAAATCTCTCAGATTTCATCAAAAAGATCTTCACTTCTGTTTAGAAAATGAACGAAAGTCTTACAGGTTTGGAACGACACGAGGGTGAGGAATTAATGACAGAATTTTCATTTCAATTATCCCTTTAAGCCCTGGTTTTCAGGTACTCTTTACACTTGCTTTTCAGTACTGAATAATAATATATTTTTTTAAACACTTGTCAGCCTTATCCACAAAGAAAACGTGCAAAGTATACTTTGTTTTTTTTCTGCGTAGGTTACCGTATGTGTACAGTGAACTGGACATATTCATCATCACAGTATGCCGCATTCAGTATTAACCTTATTGATGATGCATACTAACAATCCGGGCCATTGCTAGAGAGGAGAAAGGTGGTTACGATTCTTTCAACCAAGAAAGGCCCTCCTGAAAACCGTGCTTATTTGTGGCTTGAAACTGATGGAAAATTGATGGGCCTGTGCTGTACTTCTATGGATGTTTTGCAAAATTAAGCATTTTCTAAGCTTCATTTTGCTGCCTACAGTTTTTGTATGGGGAGCACACTAGGGTTGGGAACTGAGCCACTGAGTTTTTAGCTTGTCATATTGTTCTTTCTCCTCACTTCCATTTTTGCTTTGTCTACTAGTGTATGTATTCGTAGAGTCTCTGTCTCATCTCTCATCCTGTTTAGTGCACTACGCGAGGCCGATCATTATTCTGGGCCCGGTGAAGGACAGAGTGAATGATGACCTGCTGTCAGAGTTCCCAGACAAGTTTGGCTCTTGTGTCCCTCGTAAGTATTCCTCAACTCTGTTGTCACGCTCAGATGCATATAGCTCACAAAAGTGCCAAGAGCTTTCTCAACAATGGTCTGATTTGGCTTTAGGCAATTTCCGTCTTCAGAAATCATTCTAATATGCTGATTTGGTTCTCAACAAGCATTTTTTATTATTATTATCAAAAACAGTTGTGCTGCTTCATATTTTTGTGGAAATCATGATACAATTTTCAGGATTCTTTGATGAATATCTTCTATGACATAAATGTATCTGTCACTTTTGATCAATTTAAAGGCACAATATGTAAGATTTTTAGATTAAAATATCCAAAAACCACTAGAACAATGTTATATATTTTGTTGACTTGTGTAATTACATTATCCCAAATGTTTCCAAGAATGTTTAAATCCAGAGAAATAAGCAATTTTAACCAGGACACGAACCGTGTCCGTGCGTCGCCTATCAATGACATCATACCCCCGTTACCCTCGATTTCTCATAGTCGCCGCCGAGCGAACGCACAGAGTAGCATTATAACATAACTTTCAACACACTCAAATGTGTCTAATATGATAAACAGCGCTACGTTACCACACATACGCATGGGCGGAAGAAGCGGAAACACTCATCTGTGGCATAATAAATGCTCTGTGAAATCAAGGCGTCATCAAGATAAACCTTTGTTTTGAATAAGCGACCTCCAGCGGAGAAAAATTACATATTGTGGCTTTAATGCATCCTTGCTGAATAAAAGTGTTAGTGTCACTTTTTTAAAAGCATACCCCAACCTTTTAAATGGTAGTGTATCACAATTTCTAAAAACATATAAAGTAACATTGATAATAATCATAAATGATTCTTGAGCAGCAAATCATCATATTAGAATCATTTCTGAAGGATCATGTGACACTGAAGACTGGAGTAATGATGCTGAAAATTCAGCTTTGTCATCACAAGGAATAAATTATATTTTGCTCTCACAGTTGTGATTTCATAAAAAAAAAAAAAAAGTCTTTTGAAACTTGCCCAAAATGTCTCTGCCAACAGCTTCTTCACTTACGATAAGCAGTAAACAGCCATTTTCAACACCCGTCACACACTGCCATTAAGTGTAACTGATATCATAGTCATGAGATTGTCATCGCTCTTTCTCAGATACGACACGACCCAAGCGAGAGTATGAGGTGGATGGGCGGGACTACCATTTTGTGTCATCGCGGGAACAGATGGAGAAAGACATTCAGAACCATCGTTTCATTGAGGCGGGCCAGTACAACAGCCACCTGTACGGAACCAGCGTTCAGAGCGTCAGAGAGGTGGCAGAACAGGTCAGATCAGAGTTTTGGGCAAAACCAGGGCCTGACATTAACTTTTTTGCTCACCAGCCACTGTGGCTAGTGGTTTTCTAAAGTTTTCTCAAGTTCACTCACTTTTGACATCGATATCATGGGGAAAAACTGCCATATAGATATATTTAACATTATCTCATAATTTGGCAGCAGGTATATTAGGCTGCTGTCACTTTAAGACCTGACACATGGATCCATTATACTGTTACACATGCGTTTTCTTTCTCAACTGTTTATGTTCACTTAAAACATAAATGGCTGTGTTTACGTGCCAAATACTCGCCAAAACCGGCATTTTGACATTATTTTGTGTGTATTTGTCTGTTTAAGAGCAATAAGCAGCAAAAAATAACTCAGTTTAGTCCTGAGAGGCAGCTTTATGTGCACGCACTTTGGGTGTTTGAGCACAAAATCTGCGGGAATGAGTGAAATTATGTGCAATACACGCAATGAACTTGTGTATCATTTTTGCAAATCTTAATATGTGTGTGTATTTTTGTGTGTTTGTGAGCAGCAGGGAAAGCACTGTATTCTGGATGTGTCCGCAAATGCAGTTCGTAGGCTACAGGCTGCACAGCTCCACCCAATCGCCATCTTCGTACGGCCCAAATCACTGGAGAACGTCCTGTACGTAACTGCAAACAACTACACAAATACTTCGTCAATCAACTCAAAATTGAGTCTATGTATGTTTAGCCGTAAATTTAGCTGAAACTGACAACTGATGGGGTTTGTACTGTATTATCCAGAGAGATCAACACACGTTTAACTGAGGAACAAGCCAGGAAAGGTATGGACCGCGCTATCAAACTGGAGCAAGATTTCCTGGAGTGCTTCTCTGGTAAGTTTCATGCAACGCCCTCTAGTGTCCTGGAAGAAAACACATTTACTAACTGCTAGGCCACACTAATGGCCAGATTTACTAACAGCTTTACATATGATTTAGACAAAAATTGCATGAAAATTACTGTTTTTTATGAACTGTATCACTAAAAAAGCAAGAATGATATTAAAAATTATTTATACATCTTAATGCAGCAAATTATGCTAAACTGTTTTTACATTGCATTCATGCACAGTGTATGAACGCATGTTTTTACACAAGATTTAGACAGAATTTAGTTTTTATTGTGTTTCAAGAATGAGGCCCATTGAAGATATAGCTAATATATCTGTTTGCATCATTTATTGAAGTAAATGTGACATGGCTGTTTTTGGTTTAGGTTCACATCGATGTTTCCATGTCTTTTATTATGTAATTGGTCACAGTCCTGGTTCCTGTCAGGTCATGTTCCCCTCATGTGTTCCTGCCATGTGTTCAATCTTTGTTCATGTGTCATGTTCTGATTGGTTCATTTTTTGGTGGTCTAGCTTTCTGTAGCAATTGTCCACTGAAGACGAGTGGAATGTGAACCCATGTGCAGTATATTGAAGATAATCCATAACAATCAAAACAGGACGATGACCATAAACGTGGAGGGGCTGGACTGGACTGGACTTCATCTCACCTGACTTGACCTCGCTTGACCGGACCTCACCTGACTTGACTTGGCCTCACCTGACCTGACCTCACCTGATCTCCCCTAACTTGACTTGACCTCACCTGATCTCACCTGACTTGACCTCACCTAAATTGACTTGACCTCACCTGACTTGACTTGACCGACAGCAGGTTACAACAACAAAGCTAGACAAGGCACAATGGAAACTTGAGGGCTATATTTACTGGATTGGACTTCACCTCACCTGACTTGATTTGACCTCACCTGATCTCAACTGACTTGACCTCACCTAAATTGACTTGACCTCACCTGACTTGACTTGACCGACAGCAGGTTACAACAACAAAGCTAGACAAGGCACTATGGAAACTTGAGGGCTATATTTACTGGATTGGACTTCACCTCACCTGACTTGATCTCACCTGACTTGACCTCACCTGAAAGTAAGCAACACAATGAACCAATGAGAAGAAAGAACTGATAGTCACCTGACAAGACAATAAACCAATCAGAACATGACACTTGAACTAAGGAACCACATGGCAGGAACACATGAGGGGAACAGGGATGTGACATGAAACAGGAAACATGGCTATGACCACCAATTACATAATAAAAGACATGAAAACATCGATGTGAACGTGACAAAATGCTTAATCGATACATTGTTCTGTCTGTATCGCAGCGATCGTCGAGGGCGACAGCTTCGAGGAGGTTTATCACAAGGTGAAAACTGTGATCGAGGAGCAGTCAGGGCCTTATATCTGGATTCCCACCAGGGAGCGTCTGTGAGAGTCCATCCAGAGCCAAACCACCTCGCCCAGTCACCATTCGGCCTGCCTGCCCTGGACCGCGGCGCTCCGACTCGTAGAGCTCACGAGAAACAGACAGAGAGAGAGAGGGAGAGATGGGAAGAGTGAAAGGCAGGGAGAAGTCACAGAGACACCAGGAAATGACGGAGTGGAACAGCACAGGAGCTGCCCACACCGCATCTGCCTCTCTTTTCCTCCTTTCCCTAGCTTTGTAACTTCCTTTTTCTGCTTTTAACCTCCTTTCTCTGTCTTTCTCTCAGTCCTTCTCGGTTTCTTTCTGGCTTTCTCTCTGAATTATGTCCTCTCACACAGGACTGGTGAGCTGTTTTTACTCTGTCACGAACTGGGATGCTACAAAGAAATTTTGTATATTGTCAGATTCCCTCTCGCTCTCTCCCAACAAGACAGGAAGTGGAGAGAGATGAGCGACCGCCTTGGCTTTTACTGGAATGAGACTTTCAAGAGCTGTTCCTGATTAAAGGAGCTCGTTTTACAATACTAAAGGTGAATTGAACTGAATTATGAAAGTATATTTATCAGTATCAATAATGCGCTGAAATCTTCAATATCAAAGATATTACGACTACTCAGAGACTGACGTTCTTCACCCACAGTTATCAGCATCAAGGGCGTTTAATTCCTTTTACAAATTTGAAGTGCTTGTTGTGTGCTTCCTGAGATACAGGAAGTTCTGAGTGGGCCTCAGCCCTTCGAATGTTCCCCTTAAATCGTTTGCAGCTAGTTCATCATCACATTGAATGGATAAGAAGAAAAAAAGGAGCGACGCAGACCGTGACTCTCATTCTGCACATCATAGAAAGCCACATGCTTGATATTCCGGAGTCTGTTTTCTTTGATTTTCTTGCGCTTACATGTAAACATGCACATTTAGACACATGCCAACATGGATTTTGTAACATTCGCCGCCTTCTATCTGGATCTTCTTGCAATAGCCTGATTGATGTTTTCCTCTGAGCTGAAATTAATTTGCTTGGTCGGATTGTTTCCCCGAGTGCCACAGCTCTCAAACACAAAGACTCCAGGCTGCTCTTTAATGTGCAATATCGGGCTCTTCCTTAATCTTCTCATAATGTAACGAATTTTAGCCATGCTTGGATCTTGAAGTCATCGTCCAATTATCAGACGGCGTCCTTTTTACATGCCCGTTGGATTTCGGTTTGGTTTAGATCACACTTGTGCTGAAAGGCTACGTTCACACCGCAGGACGAGTTCCACCTTTCTGCTCAAATCCGTTTTTTGTGTGTGAGGTTGACCTTTTAAATCTGGCCCATATCAGACACCGGTCACCGCTCCTGAAACCTGAGGAATACCTTGACATTTTTATGCATTATTTAAATCATATAATATCATTTTTGTTTATGTAGCCAGTGGCTGTCCTCTGTCTTTTTCACAGCAAAGGTCAATCAAGCGTTTTATGACGAATGTCAAGTTAACCCCTTAACTGTCACCCCCCTTTTTGAGAATAGACGTGAAAATGCACTATCCAAACTCAAATAGTTGTAGTTTGGTCTTGTTTTAAAGAAGACACTAGCAAATGTTTAAATAGCAAATGCACTCGCGCCCATCTGTTCGCCCATGGGCGTGCTGGTCTGAAAACCAGGTGTGTTCAGGTGCATTGTTGGTGCGTTGCTATTTTGAGGAACTGAAAACGACTGCGCCATTGACCAACAAAAACCTGCTCTAAAGTCAATAGTGCAGTATTTTTTGTGTTATTTAAAGGGTGTGTTAGTAATATGCGCCTATAGGTGGGTGCACACTCTGCTTATTACACACACAGGTTAGCAGCACACAAACATTTTTTAATATGAAAAATTAAAGGATTAAAACGAAGTGTCAAAGATTATTATTGTGTACATAAATATAAAAATGCCTACATGTCATAATGGATAGTCATTGCATGTATCAGAATTACCTGTTTGCAGTAATGACGAGCAAGCAGGCATGGCGTCATTGGACGAGCAGATCCGTTTCCTCACTAGCTAGAGAAGCGTTCAGTTTTTCCGCTTGCAAATTCCTCCATGTAAATAGCGAATCCGTCATGGTGCGAGTGCAACTGGCTTTTAAAGGGAATGGGAGATGAGACTCTGATTGGTTTATTGCACGTTACGCCCAAAACACACCCATGACTCATTAAGAGACTGGGACAACCCTTTTGGACCATGCGCCGTGTGCGTCGACCGTTTTTTCCGTCGTTAAACTAACAAAAGTGAATTCGGACACACCCTAAGTGCACTTGAGCCATGCGCTTCAGACCATGTGCTCAGATCGTTAAAATAGGGCCCGATGTCACAAAAATTAAAGTAAACATAGCCACTGGGTGTCAACCACATTCCATTGAATTTTTTTATGTATTCTCCTGTAACAAATTAATACATTCGGTCCAAATGTTACTTCTATCATAAAATATAGAAAAGGTTTTGATTATAAAGTTTGAAATAAATTTTAAAATATATGAAACCTGACACCGCCCACTAGGGGAGGAGCCTGCTTAAAGAATTTAGAGTACCGTTTCCATGGTAACGCAATGTCCAATGAATTTTGAGTTTGATGTTCCGAATAATACCTAATTTATGATGATTACTAAAATATGTGATATGAAAAAAGTGACAGTTAAGGGGTTAAATTGTTGTAAACTAACCTGATTATACACACCAGGAGGTCAAGGTTTGGCCGGTAAACATGGTCCACGCTGGTAGGTGCCGTAATTACACCATTTTCTGAGCATCCTTCTCCTTTAAAAGCCATTCTAAAGCAGTAGCTTATTTTGATAAAATAGAACTTAAGAATATATATATAAATTTCAAACATTTTATCATATTTTGTTGAATGCTTTTCTCGTATGCTGACATCACAGCTCAGGATAGTCGTTAGCTTTGGGACTGCATGTACTGTCATCAGAAAATCAACACAATCTCATAGATATTTTATGTTTTGGTGAATTGTTGGCTAATTCGTATGATCCCATTTTCAAACAATCTGCCCCCGCCCCACTGACGGTTGGGTTTAGGGGTGGAGCTTCACACTTATTTTTAACTCTTTCCCCGCCAGTGTTTTTTTAAAAAGTTGCCAGCCACCGCCTGCATTTTTGATCATTTTCACAAAAATGAATATCTGAACATGCAATATATCAAAAGACAGAACAGACCCTCTGCTTTTATTCTAGCCACATGCATTTTTTATCAACACTTGAATGTGGGCAATTTTCATAAACAAAGGAACATTTTGAGGAAAAAGCTGAGAAAATCACGTTTTTGTCAAAGACTACAACCAGATCAGATTCAGAGCGATAATCAAAACACAGATGGAGTAGATGGAGTCCATCAACACCCCCAAAGCTTCACAGTCCTATAGCTCGTCCTGGGTCGACATTTCATTCAGTAACATTAGGCAGTTTTGATTTATATGATGTTTAATGTTGATGATCGCGTTATTTTACATCCTTACATATGATATCGCTTGTTTCTGCGTCTTCTTCACATGTGTTTTGATCAGGAGATTCAGTACTCTTTCTGAAAATGTGTAATAGCGCCCCCTACCGTATAACAGTGAAAACACGGAAAGCCGGAAAATTCCATCAATGGCGGGGAAAGAGTTAAAAAAACATTATATGAATTAATACAAAATCGCCACCTTGTAAAATAGTTGTTCTCATGAGATCGGGTTGGAAATTCAGCATCGTCAAGATGTGGTTTTTCTGTGACTTCAGTCACATGATGTTTACGGCTCAGGTGTTTGGCTCATTTTTTATGTTTGCCCCAATCAGCTGCAATGTGAACGTAACCTTAATGGCCATTCATTCAGCCCATCTATAAACTCTCTGTACACACACACACACACACACACACACACACAAACACTATCAGGAAAATGGTGTATTGTACAGTGTTTTTAATGCTGTGTATCAGATTATAATTAACTCTCGTAATTGAACCAGTGAGGCTACTTTGATGCATCTCAATGGCCAGTCAGTGGACATCATCACACCAGTTAATTGGTGGGTCGATTATGTTGTGAAGAGGAGCGGGTCTTAATGATGCCGGAGTTTTATTGAAATACGATCATGGGTTCATTATGTTGGATGAGATAAATTAATGGCTGTAATGCCAGGGAATAATCAGCTTAGCTAGCCAAGTTTAACAATCTAAAGCCTGCCTCCAACTAATTGCCCTTCTTGCTCATTTGTAAACATTTTTACCCATAATTCTGAGAGGGTTGACAAAGCGCCCACTTCCACCCTGGCCGACATGAGAATGGCAGAATGATAAATTGGCTTTTTTACCCTTTTGTGCCGTGACAGCGATGCGGTAAAAATCGATACGGTGCTTTGAGCTCAGAGGGCGTCATATTCAAGGTCTAAAGTAAGGACGAAAACCGTAGAGCGTCCAGAACACAGTCCAGTGGTTTGCATGGGATTTAGTGAGATTTCATTAAATCAATGCCATGAATTTTACCATCGTGATTCATGGAAACACAGAGAGTTTTTGTAGGTGATAATAAGAAGATGAAGTGAAACACATTTGCACTTATTAAAGGAAAGATTTGATCAGACATGATGAACGATAGAAAACAGAGCAATCTGGAGGCTTGTTTACTTTCACTTATTTTCTTTTGACCTTTTTTGCGTTTGAATTTCGATATTTAAGTGTGTTTGGAGTGTAGTGACAGTTTCTTTCTTGCCGGTATTTTTATTTATAGGTTTTATATAATGGTTTATTTAATTGTTTACTGCTTTGTTTACATGGGGGTTTCGTGTGAAGACTGAGACGCTTTTGCTGTGGTTTCCAAAGTGGAGCTGCACACAATCAAATGTGAAACCTGAAAGTAAAAATTCAACTTTACTGTGAAATTTCAAAAAATATTTTTAAACAAATTTGCACGCATTATACATACCACATACTCATACTTTTCTAAACTTAGCCCATACATAAATTTCCCAAATCATATTATTAGCCACATAACTAATAAAAAATGAGAACGTATATTGCTGTCTGAATGAGCTGCACAAAACACACACACACACACACACACACACACAACACAATGTATTACCGAGAGAAATATATGAATTCACTCTTACTATAATGAATTATGAGTTGAATTTATTAATTTATTTGAAAGAATCAAATGTATTTTATTGATTTGTATTTGCCATATTCTAATTATCCTGAACAGATTGAACATATTGCTTTTATTTTAAAAAAGAATATTATGAAAATACAACAATGCCATCTGATGCAAAAGTATATTTAAATGATTTATCTTAAAAGAGAGATTTACCAATGAAAGTATCGAATTATAAAAGATGTTTCATTTCAGTGAGATGCTTGTTGTAAATTAGCTACGAAAATAATAAAACTAATTATGTTAACAAGTGTCCTGTAAAGTTTTTTTTGTTGTGGATGGTAATTGCATATACACACTACACTTTTTAGCAGTATGCACTGTTTTTATAAATAGCCCTCATCAGCATGTTTAATTGTGAATGTCATTCAATTATTATTTTTTTACATTTTTTTTTCTTTTTCCAATTTTGTGTAGAAATATTTGAACGTAAATTTGGCGTGAAACGGTAGTTGCGATAGTTTTTTTGTTCCTTATTGTGACGTATATCTGAGTGAAACGGTGTAGTGACCCCGAAAATCGGGTCTCCTTTAGGACCTCAAGCGATCCCATTGGTTCAGATTGCTTTTAATAGGTACTCTCTTTAGCACCTGATTACAATTCCTACAAAATCATGTTATGATAAATGCTGTTTCAACTACGTTATAATGACCATTAATGTCTGTATTAGTTAGCTTATATACTAGAATAGCATACAGATAAGCGATTAGCCTGATAGCTTACACACATTTGCACTTACCCTACATATATTCTTAATCATCTTTAATGTAATTATGTGTCAAGTGTTAAAATGTCCAAATATTTTAGTTAATAAATAAAAAAAATAATGTTGTTCAATTATTCACTTAATAGACTATTCTTATTCTTATTATTTATTAATTAACAGTTAAGTGTAAGAAATTACGTTTAATTGGTTTTATTATTAGGGTTGGGTACCGAAACCAATATGGCACCGGTACCTATATAACCGGTATGTAATCAGAACAGATTTCGGTGAAACTTAAATTCAAACGTGCTTTCGCTCAGCGCTTGTCACATATCACAACTATTCAGTGTTTCAAACACATAATGTTTATTTTAGGTTCCAGACATTTAAATGTCTATACGTACTAGCAAAAAATACACACTGATGTCTATGGAAGCGGCAATAACAATCCTTTCAGTTATAATTTGACTGCGTGTCTTATTTATATATCAGATACACAGTATATAGTAACTATATAGTTTACACTATTCTTCTCCCAGTTCACCGGTCACTTACTTTCATGTATTTCGTGAATTCACGTGATGTAAATCCGACAGATCCGATTCTCTGAATTGCGTCGAAAACTAACATGGCGGCGCCCATTATAGATCAACTAACACACATTCACTTACACATATTTGAAAATCAGATAGTTCATGACAGTTAACAAGTTTGTGAATATTTTGAATAAAAAATAAAAAACTAAATAAAAGCGATACATCTGTCATACAGCACTATTGCGGTTCCTGTCACGTGAGAAGCATGACGCGTCGCCATGGAAACAATAAGGCGATGCGTTTTAAAATATTTAGCCAGAGAATATGGATAATATGCTGAACCTTGAAGCTGGTTTGTAGCATACCATGAATACAGACTACTTTGCTGTTATTAGTACTGTAACTGTTATTTAGTGTTAAATTGGGCCTATTGTAATTGGGTTAGGTGGCTTAGGCTTTACTGTGAATTTAAGTAAATTGTGTTTTGTATCTATTTATATTTATATATTTAAGTATACTTTAAACTTTTAATAAATTGTTCAATTTAAAGGATTTTTTTTTTTTTTTTTTTTTTTTTTCAATAAAAAGCCATTCTTTAATGTCATCCACCATTGTTTTCTGGCTCTTTTTTTTCTTTTTAGTATCAGTTCAGGCACCATTTAGGCACCGGTACCGTTTTAAAAGTATCGGTTTGGCACCGGTATCGTAAAAAAACCCAAACGATACCCAACCCTATTTATTATGCACTAATATGTTTTCGTAAACATTATATAGTAAACTATGCGTATTAATAAAATTCCTATATACTTAGGATAATCATTAACTGACAGTTTGGGGAGACCCGATTTTGAGGGAGGACCCGATTTGTCATGACAACGGCTTCTTGAACAAGAACAAATGTAAGGCGGGACTTGATTTTGGACATCGAGAATTGATTGGATGTTTGTGGCTTGCTATTGGTGGATCTCATGTGAGTGACAGGTTGTCCCGCCCTCGTCATCAGAGAAGAGAAGATGACGCTGCAAGACGGAGGGGAAGTTATTCTGATTATAGGGGCACATGCATTTAAAAACGTGCACAGATAATTTATAATACATAATAAAATAAAATATTTTATGGTGACTTTATCAAACGATAACTCAAGAAAGAGGCTGCAAATGTACAATATAAGAGCAATAGCAAGACTAGTTTGTTAGTATGCTTCTCTGAACATAAGCCATGCATCATAATGTGTCGCACCAGCCAGCAGGGTGAGCTGTCGAGCCACTTATCTACAATTGAGCACAGAATTTTCCAGGACACTTTATGAGGGAAAAAAACTGAATTGAATCTGTATTTATTATTTCTTACTCTTTTCATTTACTCTTAACAAAGGCCTGAACAAAAAAAACCAGTATATTCTGTGCTATATTCACCTTGCTCAGCAATGTTCAACTTGAATGTGTATATATATTCTCCATCAACTAAGGGAGTTGCACCCTCTTCCTGTGAGGAAGTCAAACAACAAAGATGCTTCCTTACCGCCCTGATATACAGTAACCTGTGTGAGTGTTTTTCATGGCTGCTGCTAACCTTCAGGGCATGACGGGTGAATTATTGGCCAAAATGTGGCTTTCAACCTATCAGCGTGGTCAAATGTGATTAGCCATGAAACACACACACACAAACAGTGTATTTTGTGGTATATGGATATCATTTACTGCACAACTCAAATCAAGCAAACATCTCTAGGTGTGTGTGTGCATGATTGCAGCTGTACAGTAGATTAAATTAAATGATGAGATTACAGTAAAAGTGTGAAGGACGATTGGGTGTGTGTGTGTATGTGTGTGTGTGTGTGTTGAGTCTCACCTGAGGGAAGCATTCAGACTGTCAATTGCTTTATTTATCAGCAATGGCTGTCAGAAAGCATTCAGTCATGCCTCTCAGACTAAATGTGAATGAGAGAGAGAGAGAGAGAGAGAGAGAGAGAGAGAGAGAGAGAGAGAGAGAGAGAGATATGACTGGAGTATAAAAAGGAGAAAGACTGGAAAAGGGGTCAAGGAGAAACATAAAGAGTGAGGAGTGTGAAATGGTGTTTTCTAAGAAAGTTGTGCAGAGATATGGATGAAAACTGAGTGGGTATTGATCTTAGACCAGTGCATGAAATCCAATAACGCAAAAGGAGAAGTTCACTCAAAAATGAATATTCTTGACATTTATTTCACCTTTGTGTTGTTCCAAACCTGCATTACTTTTCTATCTTAAATGGAACACAAAACACGTTGGGCAGAAGGTTATGAACTGAAGCCTCAGTCTGCATTACCTTCCTTAACATCTTTTTTCCATACAATGAAAAGTGAACGGTGAACGAGGCTGTCATTCTTCCTAATGTCTCCTTTTATGTTACAGAAGAAAAACATATGGTTTTGGAAGAAAATAAGGGTGAGTAAATGATTTTGATAAATCAAATTTTCATTTTTGGGAAAAACATTCATTTGAGATACAAAGAACTGAAGAAATGACATTTTAAAATTAATCAACATCTATATGTATAAAAGCAGATTTGCCAAAAGTGAAGAAAATTGTGCAGTTGCTCAGATAAATACAGTGGGGAGAACAAGTATTTGATACACTGCCGATTTTGCAGGTTTGCCCACTTACAAAGCATGTAGAAGTCTGTAATTTTTATCATAGGTACTCTTCAACTGTGAGAGACGGAATCTAAAACAAAAATCCAGAAAATCACATTGTATGATTTTTAAATAATTAATTTGCATTTTATTGCATGACATAAGTATTTGATCACCTACCAACCAGTAAGAATTCCGGCTCTCACAGACCTGTTAGTTTTTCTTTAAGAAGCCCTCCTGTTCTCCACTCATTACCTGTATTAACTGCACCTGTTTGAACTCGTTACCTGTATAAAAGACACCTGTCCACACACTCAATCAAACAGACTCCAACCTCTCCACAATGGCCAAGACCAGAGAGCTGTGTAAGGACATCAGGGATAAAATTGTAGACCTGCACAAGGCTGGGATGGGCTACAGGACAATAGGCAAGCAGCTTGGTGAGAAGGCAACAACTGTTGGCGCAATTATTAGAAAATGGAAGAAGTTCAAGATGACGGTCAATCTCCCTCGGTCTGGGGCACCATGCAAGATCTCACCTCGTGGGGCATCAATGATCATGAGGAAGGTGAGGGATCAGCCCAGAACTACACGGCAGGACCTGGTCAATGACCTGAAGAGAGCTGGGACCACAGTCTCAAAGAAAACCATTAGTAACACACTACGCCGTCATGGATTAAAATCCTGCAGAAGGTCCCCCTGCTCAAGCCAGCGCATGTCCAGGCCCGTCTGAAGTTTGCCAATGACCATCTGGATGATCCAGAGGATGAATGGGAGAAGGTCATGTGGTCTGATGAGACAAAAATAGAGCTTTTTGGTCTAAACTCCACTCGCCGTGTTTGGAGGAAGATGAAGGATGAGTACAACCCCAAGAACACCATCCCAACCGTGAAGCATGGAGGTGGAAACATCATTCTTTGGGGATGCTTTTCTGCAAAGGGGACAGGACGACTGCACCGTATTGAGGGGAGGATGGATGGGGCCATGTATCGCGAGATCTTGGCCAACAACCTCCTTCCCTCAGTAAGAGCATTGAAGATGGGTCGTGGCTGGGTCTTCCAGCATGACAACGACCCGAAACACACAGCCAGGGCAACTAAGGAGTGGCTCCGTAAGAAGCATCTCAAGGTCCTGGAGTGGCCTAGCCAGTCTCCAGACCTGAACCCAATAGAAAATCTTTGGAGGGAGCTGAAAGTCCGTATTGCTCAGCGACAGCCCCGAAACCTGAAGGATCTGGAGAAGGTCTGTATGGAGGAGTGGGCCAAAATCCCTGCTGCAGTGTGTGCAAACCTGGTCAAGAACTACAGGAAACGTATGATCTCTGTAATTGCAAACAAAGGTTTCTGTACCAAATATTAAGTTCTACTTTTCTGATGTATCAAATACTTATGTCATGCAATAAAATGCAAATTAATTATTTAAAAATCATACTATGTAATTTTCTGGATTTTTGTTTTAGATTCCGTCACTCACAGTTGAAGAGTACCTATGATAAAAATTACAGACTTCTACATGCTTTGTAAGTGGGCAAACCTGCAAAATCGGCAGTGTATCAAATACTTGTTCTCCCCACTGTAAATAAATACATAAAAGCTGGTAATAATTGACTTTACAAACAAAAAAGTGGTTTCTACAGTTTTTTTAAGTTCATTATTGTTATTTAAATTATATTTAGTATTATTAAATTATATGTGACCCTGGACCACGAAACCAGTCATAAGTCGCACAGGTATATTTGTGGCAATAGCCAACAATACATTGTATGGGTCAAAATTATCGATTTTTCTTTTATGCCAAAAATCATTAGGATATTAAGTAAAGATCATGTTCCATGAAGATATTTTGTAAATTTCCTACCATAAATATATAAAAAATGTATTAGTAGTAGTAATATGCTTTGCTAAGGACTTCATTTGGACAACTTTAAAGGCAATTTTCTCGATATTTAGATTTTTTTGCACCCTCAGATTCCAGAAATTCAAATAGTTGTAAATATTGTCCTATCCTAACAAACCATACATCAATGAAAAGCTTATTTATTCAGCTTTCAGATGAGGTATAAATCTCAATTTCATGAATGACCCTTATTGACTGGTTTTGTGGTCCAGTGTCACGTATTATTAAAATAATATTAAAACGACACTATATAACTGTTTTGATTAAAAAAATAACAAACTGTTATTAATGAGAGAGTGCAAAAAAAGTGTTCCAAACCATTTCTTTACACAAGCACACTTTGATAAGTGTATAATAATGATTTATATTTTAGTACTGTCGGGACAGATTTCGCAGGAAATTGCACTAATACATCATTCTCCCGTGCGTGCCACGTCATATCCACACACTCTGGCTGTGGGTAGCGTGAATATAATATTTGTAAGTCTGTTATATAAATGAAACAAATAAGAATTAGATTTATGTAATAGTACTAATAAAAAAGATGTTTTAAATACACAATAACCAGGTTTATACAGTGGGGAGAACAAGTATTTGATACACTGCCGATTTTGCAGGTTTGCCCACTTACAAAGCATGTAGAGGTCTGTAATTTTTATCATAGGTACACTTCAACTGTGAGTGACGGAATCTAAAACAAAACTCCAGAAAATCACATTGTATGATTTTTAAATAATTAATTTGCATTTTATTGCATGACATAAGTATTTGATACATCAGAAAAGCAGAACTTAATATTTGGTACATAAACCTTTGTTTGCAATTACAGAGATCATACGTTTCCTGTAGTTCTTGACCAGGTTTGCACACACTGCAGCAGGGATTTTGGCCCACTCCTCCATACAGACCTTCTCCAGATCCTTCAGGTTTCGGGGCTGTCGCTGGGCAATACGGACTTTCAGCTCCCTCCAAAGATTTTCTATTGGGTTCAGGTCTGGAGACTGGCTAGGCCACTCCAGGACCTTGAGATGCTTCTTACGGAGCCACTCCTTAGTTGCCCTGGCTGTGTGTTTCGGGTCGTTGTCATGCTGGAAGACTCAGCCACGACCCATCTTCAATGCTCTTACTGAGGGAAGGAGGTTGTTGGCCAAGATCTCGCAATACATGGCCCCAACCATCCTCCCCTCAATACGGTGCAGTCGTCCTGTCCCCTTTGCAGAAAAGCATCCCCAAAGAATGATGTTTCCACCTCCATGCTTCACGGTTGGGATGGTGTTCTTGGGGTTGTACTCATCCTTCTTCTTCCTCCAAACACAGCGAGTGGAGTTTAGACCAAAAAGCTCTATTTTTGTCTCATCAGACCAATGACCTTCTCCCATTCCTCCTCTGGATCATCCAGATGGTCACTGGCAAACTTCAGACGGGCCTGGACATGTGCTGGCTTGAGCAGTGGGACCTTGCGTGCGCTGCAGGATTTTAATCCATGACCGGGTAGTGTGTTACTAATGGTTTTCTTTGAGACTGTGGTCCCAGCTCTCTTCAGGTCATTGACCAGGTCCTGCCGTGTAGTTCTGGGCTGATCCCTCACCTTCCTCATGATCATTGATGCCCCACGAGGTGAGATCTTGCATGGTGCCCCAGACCGAGGGAGATTGACCGTCATCTTGAACTTCTTCCATTTTCTAATAATTGCGCCAACAGTTGTTGCCTTCTCACCAAGCTGCTTGCCTATTGTCCTGTAGCCCATCCCAGCCTTGTGCAGGTCTACAAATTTATCCCTGATGTCCTTACACAGCTCTCTGGTCTTGGCCATTGTGGAGAGGTTGGAGTCTGTTTGATTGAGTGTGTGGACAGGTGTCTTTTATACAGGTAACAAATTCAAACAGGTGTAGTTAATACAGGTAATGAGTGGAGAACAGGAGGGCTTCTTAAAGAAAAACTAACAGGTCTGTGAGAGCCGGAATTCTTACTGGTTGGTAGGTGATCAAATACTTATGTCATGCAATAAAATGCAAATTAATTATTTAAAAATTATACAATGTGATTTTCTGGATGTTTGTTTTAGATTCCGTCTCTCACAGTTGAAGTGTACCTATGATAAAAATTACAGACTTCTACATGCTTTGTAAGTGGGCAAACCTGCAAAATCGGCAGTGTATCAAATACTTGTTCTCCCCACTATATATATATATATATATATATATATATATAAATAAATTTATATATATAAAATTATCAATACCAATCTTGTTTGTTCCATAGCCATTACTGAACCATGTTCAGACTTTAACTGAATAGATTTAATTGTTTTCACAATTAACAGATTAATGCGGATCGTAAGGAATCTGAATATAGGCTATACATTTTGAAAATATGATTTAAATAATTCAAATAGACGCAAATACTTTTATGCTTTAATATGCTTAATACTTTAATATGCGTGTGTGTGTGTGTAACTGGCAAACGTAGCATTATGATATTGGAAACAAATGCGTGGCATCACCCAGCTCTAGTTTGTAAGTAATTTCTAATGGTCTTTGAGGTCGAGGGGAACCTTCCCACACACACATTCTCACAAACACAGTTTCCAGTGCCATCTGATTGGGTCATCTTCCCATTGTCTGAAACAGGAAATAGGTCATGCAGTGTGAACAGCAGGGGGTGGACGGTGGTAAACGTGTGTGTGTGTGTGTGTGTGTGTGGGAAGGAGCTGCTCCATTGCCCTTTCTCTAGACGGTGTCAGAATTGGGCTTGTAAAAAAACAAAAGTTCTTCAGTGGTTCTTTGCAGTTCGAGAACCGTTATCTTTTATCAAGAATCATTTTATATTGTTCTTGAGTTGGCTATTTGATTCTTTGCAGATTAAAAAAGTTCTTAGGGGTGAAATATGCAATTTTTCCAATGTTAAAATACGTCATTTAACTATTCTGTTCTCTCTTTCTCCGTTTGAGGACCAACTTAATATTTCTCAGGTTTCAGGTTGTTCTTTCTGCTCTTGAGGTGTTTGTAGTCAGAATGGGGTCAGTCTAGTGCAGCAGTGTGTTCTAGGTAATCCTGCCGGGAGAGAGAAACACACACAGACTTTTTTTTTTCGGTATGCCATCAAACAGGTGATACTGATACCCGTCACCAGATCAGGTTGAAATAATGTGTATGTATGCATGCATGCATGTGTGTGTTTGTCCCACACACACACACACACACACACACACACACACAGAGAGAGAATATTCCCCTCACTACACCTCTCCTTCCTGGCTGGTCACCATGGCAACAGAACATTTTCATGTGTCGTCTCCATTCCAACGTCCCCGATTAAAATGGGTCTGGTTGGGTGTAAGCCCGAGTGTACATTTCGCGCAGACATGCACGCCTGTGTATGCAGATGTTTAAAGGCCACTAAGGAAAAGTATATGTGGCGAGTTCGCTGCAGTAAATCTGCATACTCAAATGGACAGAAACATTTACATAACATTCCTGAGGACTGTTACTGGTGTAAAGCACCAATCACACGTTAGGTTCTCCCTCAGGCACAAGTGACCATCAACACCTTTAGTGTGTGCAATCCATCCATTTTAAATAAATGCATAAATAACTGATCACACTTTAATTTTAATTGCATCTAAAATTTAATTAAAAACATTAAAATTTGTAATCATAAATATATTTTCACATTGAATCTCAATGCCTTAACTGCAAATTAGGTAAGTACATTTTTAGTGTTCTCTGTGGGTTATAGTCTTTCTGATCCAGTGTTTACCCCCAAATACTAACGATCCTAAGAGAACACTCAGAGACTTTGGATAAAATAATTAAGTGACTGAGTTCACTAATTATTGAGACGATTACCCTGGAGTAATCAAGGGCGCAGTGACAATGGCTCATGGTTTGTTTCTTGCAAGGATTGCTGCAAATGTTCCAACATGCCACGTCTGATGTCACTGCCGTCAAACCTGCCCCAATGCATCTTGACATGCAGATTTACATTTACGCAAATGCACATGAGATTGAGATTTCACATTTTTGGTGAACAGTAAATGTGGGCAAGCTATCCTATGACTTTAGAAACCAGAGCAAAAGTTATATCGCCTTTTATGTATTGTGAGAAACCAATTCAATTTGAGTCGTTTTCACTTTCATTGTATGTAAAAGAGTGATTTAGACATTCTAGTTCTGCTCCTCAAATTTGATTTGATTTTCTCTGAGACATGCACAGGTTGATCCTTCTTTGGAGCAAAAACAGGCAAAGGCTGAATTCAGAATAGCATATTACCATTCTGCTCGAGAGTAGTATGCAATTTCGAATTCAGCTAAAGTAACTGGCTAGTATCAGATTGGACCCAGTTTTGCCTTCAGAACTGCCTTAATTCTTCGTGGCAGAGATTCAACAAGGTGCTGGAAACATTCCTCCGAGACTTTAGTCCATATTGTCATAATAGCATCACAGAGTTTCTGCAGATTTGTCGGCTGCACATCCATGATGTGAATCTCCTGTTCCAGCACATCTCAAAGCTGCTCTATTGGATTGAGATTGTGAATTGTAGCCTCAGTTTGCTGGTCTCAGCTGACAGGAGTGGCACCGGTGTGTCTTCTGCTGCTGTAGCTCACGTGTTGTGCGTTCAGAGATGCTCTTCTGAGGACCTTGGTTGTAACAAATGCTTATTTGAGTTACTGTTGCCTTTATATCAGCTGAACCAGTCTGGCCGTTCTCCTCTGACCTCTGACATCAACAAGGCACTTTGACCCACAGAACTGCCACTCACTGGATTTTTTTTCTCTTTTTCAGACCATTCTCTGTAAACCCTAGAGACGGTTGTGCGTGAAAATCCCAGTAGATCAGCAGTTTCTGAAATCCTCAGACCAGCAACAACCACGCCATGTTCAAAGTCACTTAAATCACCTTTCTTCCCCAATCTGATGCTCAGTTTGAACTTCAGCAGGTCGTCTTGACCGTGTCTACATGCCTAAATGCATTGAGTTGCTGCATGTGATTTGCGTTATGAGCAGTTGAACAGGTATACCTAATAAAGTGTCCGGTGAGTATAAAACGATGACAATTGGGATTCAACAATTCGCATACAATCCATCCTAAATAGTATTCAAAAATAGCATTAGTGTGTCCCAAATCCTAGTATGTTGAAATGCGTATTCCAAAGATACCCGGATGGTCTACTTCCGGTTAGAATCCGAAGTGCAGATCCGTGCACACTCTAACGGCTGATATTGCCCACAACCCATTGCGAGTTGGATGAGGATTCGATTAGAACTACAAACATGGATCAAAAAATACAAATATGGCGGATGTGCAAGTCCAACGATTAAATAGAGAGGTTTAGATAAAGGGGTTTGAGTGATTAATAATCGGTATCTAACCTGAAGAAAAGATATTTATTCAATGTTATCCATTTACAATAATGCGTTTGGTCATTAACTTTTAAATGCATCATTATATTCAAATTGCAACAAGAGTCTCCGCAAGAAAGACCCACAACTGGCAGATCAACGTGCTACATTTCTCTCCGAAACGGTAGGAAATTACATTAAATGTGGAGGATTTTAACTGTGACAAGATGATTGACAGGGCAGTTTAAATGGTGATAGGATGCCCGTAACTAAGCGACAGCTGTCTGTTAAAGAGGCAGTTATGACGAAGTAGTATGTCCCAAAGCTTGCCTACTATGCTACACACTCAAAAATATGTACATTTTCTTCACAAAAAGAGTACATACTTTTAGGACGTAGTATAAGTAGGTGAATTGGGATGCAGCAATGGTTTACTTTTGGGTGAATTATCCTTTAAAAATACAGTTTCGCCATTTAGAAAAAAAGTCATCAAACTGTTAGCAAATACTACAATTAATGATATGATGTTTACCATATCAGTGAGAAAAAAAAGAAAAAAAAAAAAGAAAATTTTTTTTTCAAAATCTGTGCTCAATGTCTTTATTGCCTAAAGTCAGAGTGAGGGTAGTTTCATTAGATTGCTCACAAAATAGCAAGCACTTTTTAAAATAGCAAGCATTGATCTGATTGGCTGGCAATTTAGTTTCTGTCAGGAATTTGTTTAACTTTTTATCAGTGAAACACGTTGTAGTTAAGGTACCTGCTAGAGTTTGCAAAGACTAGTGCCATTAAGCATATGAGAGAAATAGTTTTGTTTGAGACACTATCTGTGGCTTTATATTCCATGATCATATCCAATTTCATATTTCCCTTCCTCTAAACATTCCACAAAACCAACAAACTGTGGTTGTCGGTTAGAAAGACTTGTCTTCCTGTCCGTGTGGGCCGTTCTTGATTAGAAAAAGGTGCAATGTGGACCAGACTTTATGTGAGACGAGAATGAGAACAACATCCACTGTTTGTGTAAGGCAGTGCTGTCATATGAGATGCAACTGTAGCCGCATCCCAGAGGAAACAGTAGCTGCGAGCAGAACTTAAAGTTTTAGGGTGTGATCAGTGCTAACAGGTATAACTGGTCATTTCACTTGAACTGTAGTTGAGTGTCAGTGGGGTGCTATTACATGCATGTGAAATATCGAAAATTTATGAAATCACAGAATATGTCACCCCTGGAATCTGTAAAGAAAACTATAACAATGCAGGTTTCTATCCGTCTTGTCCCTTGCCTCACACACACTGTAGTTGAACTAGTCCATTCACGCTTTCCTCTCGCACCTCTCTCCTTGCGACTCCCAAGTCTTCACACTGGGTTTCTCCTCACACACGTTAGTCATTATCCCGCTTTTCACACTTACTGGAGTCCACCACACACTCCAGAGAGACAGAGAAACTTCCACTGAGAATTCACTCAAGAGCTGACCACAGACTTCAGACTGATACTAGTTTGATCTTTATGATCAGTGCATTGATATTAAAGTCAATATGAAACAAAGCTGCTAGATGGCGTAACATATTCGATGGTTTGAGGGAATGTCAGCCATCATGAGAAGCCAATTCAAAGGCAGAGTATGTTATTCCCAACACAATCTCATGGAAAATCGGTGGCCAATTAGTATGAAATATGCGATCCCAATCATACGATCTGTTTACGTACTTATGAATCATGCACAATAAAATAAAACCGGAACAATTTTGATTCCATGTTGACTTTAAGGGCAGAGCTCTAGCAAACCTCAAATTTTGGAAATGTCTCAGTCACAACAATTTCTGTCCTCCTCCCCTGTAATCTTTGCATTAACTAGTTTTATGTGATGGTCACACCAGATAAAGTGAATGGAGGAAGCGGTTAAAACAAGTTTGAACATGATGACGTCAGCCGGAGATTCCGGAGAAAGTCATTTTCATTAAAGATTATGAAGACAAAACTATTGAATGGAATAACACGCACCAATGAATTAGAAAAGTATCATATATTGTATACATATATTTTGTTTTCATGTTGATTAAGTTTTGTGAATGCATCTCGGGATTAGGTCTGGATTCACATCATCTATACTGGTTTCGACCCATATACTCACCAAAACGATAATTATAAATTGTTTTTGAAGGAGGACATTACCTCAAAAGAAGAACTTCATGCACATTACATGAGGTAACCTCAAATTTCTCACACTTAATATTGCCCTCATCTGCATTTAAAACTTGTTAAACATCAAATAAAACATGTCACAGCCTGATTTCGCTTCCTTTTCCAGTAGCTCTTCTCTCAAAGGTCCTTACACTTTCTCTCTGCAAGCTTTTTGAGTCTCACACTTTTCCTTTATGCCCTTCCTGCAGCAGCTAATGATTTACAGCAAGAAGACAAGTGCTTGAATTAGCATGACAAGAACCCGAGTCAATGTGCAATCCTTGAGCCAAATAACACGCCAATCCACATAGGTGTGATGAAGAGGGCTCCAGAGATGCATTAGCATCGGAATTAAAAGGGGGGGAAAGCTCACTATGTGTGGTTTCATCCTTACTTTTGAAAGAAAAAAGGTTGTGACAGCTTATTTGAAGATGTTATGCTCTAAAGTCAGTGGTTGCTGTGGTCTGGGTTTTCAAAAGAAGAGCTGATCTAAGTGCTCATAAGAGTTACGACCAGGGCTTGACATTAACTTTTTTACTCAGCAGCCACTGTGGCTAGTGGTTTTCCAAAGTGGCATTTTCACTGGCCACAATTTTGACATTCACTCTAAAAAAAATTATGTGTTGTCTCAAAAAAAATTAACGCAGCAGTTTGCATCAATTTTTTTGAGTTATAACAACTTTAAATTAATTTACGTTCAACTAACAAGCTACACTGAGTTAGTGGAACTTCATCATTTGTGGCATAAACAATTTTTTTTAGTTGATTACTCAAAAAAATTAAGTCGCTCCAACTACCAGAGTTGTACCCTGGAACCAATTAATCTTATCTATTTCAGTTCAAATCAACAGCTAGCACATGCTAACATAACTTATATGTATATTTAATGAACAAGTAAGATATTACTTGTCACTGGCATTAGTGCATTAGTGCAGTCATTGCTAATAGAGTCAATGTTTACCTTCATGTATCTACTCTTCAGCACAATAGTAACCACAAAAACTTCAACATTAAACAGCATTAAACACTGACAGGTCTTTCCCTTCACGAAAAACAAATAAATGAACACTTAATTTCAACATTTATTCGCCTTATCCAGTCCTATGCAAAGCATGCTGGGAACTAGAAATCCATTTCCTAATTTCCGAAATTATCAAGACAATTTCATTAAGGTACTACAACCTAATTTAAAAAAAAGCCAACTAACGCAGAAAGTTTAGTTTAAATTACGATATTAAGTTGATTTAATGATCAACATTATTATGTCAACAGAACTCTACGAAATAATGTTTGCAACTTAAAAGGTTTAATTAAAACGAATTAGAATTTTTAACTGTTCAACCATGCATTTATTTAAGTTGTGGTAACAGGTCCCCTGAATTACTTTTTAGAGTGTTGATAGGGAAAAACTGCCATATAGATATTTTTAATATTATCTCATAATTTGGCAGCAGGTATATTAGGCTGTTGTCACTTTAAGACCTGACGCACGGATCCATTATACTGTTACACGTGTTTTCTTTCTCAACTGTTTACGTTCACTTAAAACATAACTGACTGTGTTTACGTGAATACTTGCCAAGACCGACATTTGACATTATTTTGTGTGTATTTGACTGTTTAAGTGCAATAAGCAGCGAAAAACAACTAAATTTAGTACTGAGAGGCGGGTTTATGTGCATGACTTTGGGTTTGAACACAAAATCTGCAGGAATGAGTAAAATTCCGCTCAATCCCACACCGAAATTCAAGCCCTGTAACACCAACAATATTCATCTGGAGCAAATAAAGCGAGTGAGTGAGGGGAGGCGGGTTGGGGAGAGATGAAAGAGCGAGAAAGCGCAGCTGGTATCGTGTATCTGCAGAAAATGAGTATTGGAAGCATTTCAGATATTTCTGTATCGATATGTATTGAAAAATCGATATTTTTGACAACACTACATTGCACAGTTTATTATTTCAGATGCCTTTTAAAAGACTACTACAAATGAAAATTGTATATACACATACAGTATATTATATATAAAATTGGCGGGTGTTAATGTCAAGCCCTGGATACTACTATTGTATACTTTAGCCTACTAAAAGTACAGTAGTGTTTCCATGGTACAGTGATAATATCAGTCTGATATACCTACTATTACTGAATGATTATTTACTGTACAATGCTATTTACTCCAAGGCACTTGGAATAGACTGGACTTTTCCTATTTTTATAGAGAATGATTTTTGTAGAGATATATTCCATAATTTCCATTACTTTTCCAGCCTTGGACAATGTACAGCACCATTTTTTAAATTTCCCTGATATTTCTAAGTTGTCCATGCAGGGGAACCCTGTAAGTAGACTACTTCAAAGAACATACCATGGTATGCAACATGCCCAAAACAGCTATGATTAGAAAAAGCAAGGAAGCAATGGATTTCAACATTAAACTTTTTTAAAAACACCAACACTATTGATTTTGTCAAAAGGGAAAAGTTAATTTAAAGAGTGGTCTAAACAGTTCGCTATTAATTGCAGAGCATAACTTCAAGAGGAACAAATGTGCAACATTACACACCCTAAAAACAACGACCTAACTAACTTGCCAGAGAAGACAGACAAAATATTATCGTAAACATCTATTTTTGGTCCTGAAGATTGGCTTTTTTGACCGGCATGGTGAATTGTCCTATAGTGGAGGGGTGCTTGTGGAGGAGGTGCTTTGAGAGGAGGAGACTGCTCCTCCAGTCGCATTGACCACCTCACATTTGCTGCGAGCGGCTGAAGACTGAACGCCTCGTACCAACTTCTTGGATTTGCCGAGATTTTTTTCTCATCTCGAACGCGCTCGCCGCGGGTTTTGCTATTATTTTGACGAACTACTGCGCGATTTTCCTGCATTCGCCATCGGATAAGCTGCACGATGTTCGCTCGTTGAGTTCGCATATGATTGCATTCAAGCATCGCTTTTATTTCGCAGGATATTCGTGTTTTTAAAGATACAAAGGTCGTGGTGGATTCACTGACGGAAACATTGGACGAGGACGTCGATGTGATTTAAACCCCAGGCGAAAACGAACATTTATTTTCACACTGGCCTATCGGATTTGTTTTATTAGGTGGATTTTAAAAAGCCATCCCATTCCAGAGGGGAAAATTAGGACAAGTCGACCTACACCCCTCACAAAGGGGCTCCACGAACGGCATGTTGTTACTCCGTATGTTTTTGGCAAAACTAGCACATGTTTGCGTGTAGATAAAGAGGTCGTTTGGGAGATTTTGTTCGGTTTTGTGGTCTTTAAAAAAATATGGACATTATTTTGCCATTCGATTAGCTTAGAAAGTTAAGTCATTTTTAAACTAATTTTCGCTTTAAATTTATATTTCTATAACCAACTTCATTTATACAGTTCTTCCTTTTAATAAAAACTGTTTTAGTCTGAAGTTAAAAGTTTTTTCCCCACTCATGACTTGGTGGCTTTTCTCTGATCTGTGACGACCCACCGTGCGATCGTTCATTCCTGATGGGTACAAGACCCAGCTGACGTTCCTTGAACCTTCACACTGTTTGCCTATCTTTAAACATTAACCAGTAAAACACTCGTGATTCCACGATGGAGCTCTTCTCCAGGAATGTGGCCGTGCTCTGGATTATCCTGCTGGAGTTCCTGCTCAAATCAGTGGCGGAGGAAGGTAACTCAATCATTTTATTAAACGCAACTACCTGTTGGCTCCTTTAAAGATGAAGACGGATTGCTCCATATAAAAGTGTTATAACATTGGATGTTAACCCATGATCTATAGCCATATAAAACAAGAGCAATTTTATTTTATTCACTGTGCATGTAATGTTTTGTCTGGTCATCCCTGGTCGCACACTAGACGTCGATTCGATCATGTGCGTGTTTTCATCTGGAAGATGTATTTTTTTTTATTGTTTGTTCATCTGCAATACGTCTCTAAGACGTCTTGGAGACGTGTGTTATCTGGGATCAAGACATGATGTTTTATAAGCTCAGCGAGAAAGCGTGCATGAATGTATGCGATGGCCAGTTAGCACTATGGGTTACGTATACTAAAGACTGAATTTATGGTCTGGTTCATTACTTTGTTACGAGAGGCACTGTGAGATTGAGAGTTAATAAACGCCTTTGTTTGTTGTAGTTAGCGTGGAACAATTGAATAAATTGGATTTGTTATTGTTTTTTTTCCGCCTTAAACGAATCCGTTTTTACAAAGGGACTTCCAAACGGGTTGGTTCGGGGTGTCACTTTAAAAGTAATAATTATCTCTTAGAAAGAGTGAATATTAAGCGGAGACAATGTAGAAGTGCACTTATGATCGCTACACCCCTGCTTTCACATCTACCCGTTTAAAGTGCTCTTTAATAAATCAATATAATTACTATACTCCTGTAATCACTATAGACTATGCACTTAATAACATTGATTTCATTCTTAAGCCATTCCTTTGTCTTCTTTTCACTCTGAAAATTGCCGTTGGGTGGATCAAACAGAGTGCAGCTCAAGTAACACACGCAAATGTTAAATTACAAAGAGGATGGGCGATATATGGACGTCTTGGGTCGATAGAAATTTGAGTCCTGCATTGTCAGGGGACATTCCATCCAGTAACCTCAATAAGTAGTCATTTGATCAATAGAATGATGAATGGCTGTTCATGGAGGTTTCAGCGCCTGCAATGGAAAATTGTGGTGGATTTGAGGAGATATGGTAAAGGTGACTGCATAGATAGATACCTGTTGTAAGTCTATCAGTTTGCCGCATGCTGCTTAATCGATGGCGAGCGGACGATTCGGATTAGTTCCACATTACATGGCGGTGTGCACACACCTGCTCCCCGCATGCCGAAATCAATTAACCGACCTGTGTGACAGACACGCGCAGGTGATGCTCCTCCAACATCAATTAATGAGTTATTGACGCATTTCTGTTGCGGTAATTAGCGGATGAGTGTCAGAAATGAGCAAAGCGTTCAAATCCGGAACGGAGACTCTGTCTGGGTCTGTAGAAGAGATTTATGTTATTTGGATTAAGAACTTTAATGTACTGTCCACGAAACAGTATTTTGCATTACTTAATTATGTAGCTATATTTTCATCTAGGGGCTAACAACGGAAACTTTTCCCTTCCTTTTTGTGGTAGTGCCTACGTCAGGCCTTTTTCGCGGTAAAATGAATCGTTTATTTAGTTATTCGAATGGAAACGGTTGGTTTCCAATGAAAAACTCTGTATTTTAATTTTTCTGCTTACTGTATTGGTGTTTGTTTACAGTTCTCACAATTTTGTTGTTGTTTTTCTAACACATCGAGCTTTCTCTGGTAAATTCTCTTTTACTTAAAGAAAAAGTTCAAAACTTCCTAAAAGTAGTTTGAAGACGAGCATGTTTTAAAGCCACTTATGTTCTGACTGTTTTGATTAGTTTGTTGTTTGATTAGTTTGTTGTTTAAAGGGATACCCAAAATTGACAGTTCACCCAAAAATTTAAATTCTGTCATCATTTACTCGCCCTCAAGTTGTTCCAAACCTGTATAAATTTCCTTGCTCTGCTGTACACAAAGGAGGATATTTGGAAAAATGTTTGTAACCGAGAAGATCTCAGCCTGAGATCTGCTTGGTTACAAACATTATTCCAAATATCTTTCATCTCCATGCAACTGTTAATTTAGGCCCTGGTTTCATACCAGATTTGTCCGACTCGCTAACTGTACCCAATAATTCGCTGAGGTTGGGAAGGGGGTTGATTTGGCTGTTGTAAAGACTAATATGGTGAAGTCAGTAACAGAAGCAGCAGGGGGGAGATTGGATTTGATTCTGTAGTAACTCAAACCCCTGCGTGAGATTAAACTAATGCCAGATCTGTGAGGATCACTGCACTGATCTCTAATTCCCTTTGTGAGGAAATATCAGCTAAAAAGAGAGAGAGGTAACAATGGCTTTCATGTGAGGTCAGAGCTCAGGAACTCTTCTGTCTTCCGTCTTCTGTTACCCTGAAGCAAAAAAGAGCTTATCCATTTCACCTTATGCCACTTATTTCTCACTGTCTTATTCATTTCATCTGTGTCTCCTCTCTCTGTTATACGCACATGCATTCAGTCTCATGGATTTGCTATGTTTGGAATGGAATGCTAGTGTACTATGTAGTGTATAGTATACTGTCTTTTGTTTAGTTTTTTGCATGTGAAGTGGTATACAGTGAACTTTTCAAGCAGTAGCTACAATCTTATCACATGGCCACACTACAAGCAACAGTTGATTTCCTTTTTTAATTCAATTTCAGCAGTCCAATCATGTGATTTAGCTTCAGTTTTACAAGTAGCAGGTCAACTATGTAATAAATGCATACAAGAAACTTGCTTACTGTGCATAGCTGGCATGTGCCCTTCTCATGTTAAAGGGATAGTTCACCCAAGAAATGAACATTTTGTCATTTACTCATGCTCAAGTTATTCCAAACATGTATGATTTTCTTTCTTCTGTTCAACACAAAAGATATTTTGAAGAATGTTTGTAATCAGACAATTGACTATTTTTTTTTCCTACTATGGAAGTCAACTGTCTGGTTACCAACAGTCTTTTGTGTTCTTTTGTGTTCAACAGAAGAAAGAAACTCATACAGGTTTGCAGCAATTTGAGGGCGAGTAAATTATGACAGAATTTTTATTTTTGGGTGAAGTATCCCTTTAAGAGGGATTTATGTGGGTGTTACAAATGTGAGAATGAGATGCGCATGTAATGCATGGCCAGGCAGATACTGTCAAACCCATTTTAGAAAGAAGATTTTTCAAAGTAGCATATAAAACTTTAAGATTATTGGAGTGCGTTTTATTTATTTTCTATTTTAGAATTTCATGTTTAATTCAATGTGTTACTTTCTGCTTCATTTTAGCAATTTATGAGTGAAAACTGTTTCTATACCAATTTTTTTTTTTTAAGTGTATAACGCAAAAAATTCTTTTGGCCGTGGTGAAGTTTCCTCTACTTCTCTCCCGCTGCAGAAATGCACATCCCTCCCCAGAAATCCTATTAAATGGAACTGATTTTTATAAGACAGGGATTTGCATTTAAAGCAGCGCTCTCCTCTCTCGCCCGCTCCTCTCTCTCTCTTTGGTTGTTAATCCTGTGATTAGCCGCTTGAAGATTTAAACTGCAGCTCTGCGTCTCATCTCTAATCATCAATCCCGCACCTTTACTCTCTACAGAGTTTCAACAGTATGTTTGTCTCAAACCCAGAGAGCTTCCTGTGTGTGTGTATGCATGGCGGATCTCATGTGGAAGGAATCCTTTTTCAACTTTCATTCTTTCATGTGTGTTTTTTGGTGTTTGAGTGTGTGGTTGGCATTGCCCCCGTTGTTGATCCAAACGCTGTGCAGATTGATAGGATGATAACAGCGCTCAAGCAGCTCTTGTTGGGATTGGACTCTCTCTCTCTCTTGCTTTCATGTCTCTTCAGCCAGTGCATCAGTGTCAATACAGCCCTGATGGATGAGGGGCTGACAGCATAAGAGTCTCTCTTTTTATGCCTTTTCTCTCTGTCGCCATTATTCCCTCCTACACGCCTCTACAAGCGGTTGAGAATCACCATTTAGCATGAGAGAAGACCTTTGACCCTTCACAATCAGTGCAGAAGGAAGAGAACCAATCAGGTGATGGAGGAACTCTAATAATGTAGTGGATCATTTCTGTAAGTGGACAGGCATTTGTGTGGTGACACATTTCATAATAGAGTTGCAAAGAAAGGTTTGGCAGGATCATGGTCATGTAATCCAACCAATTACAACTTGCCTCACTCTTCCAACAATTGTCCAGGATTGATTTAAACCATCCTATAGAGCCGATTAGAGACACTTTATTGGTTCTTGGCAACCCTCACACACTGCATGTCCTTAAACATTTTTTCCAGTCTTTTTTCCAGTGAAAATGACTAAATATCCTCGAAACAAGATAACTTTAGCTGAGTAGCATAATTATGTAACATCATCAAATTTGCTTTCAGAGAATCTTGAATTAAGTTTTTCTTACCTCACTGGCAAATTCTTGTTTTATGTACAATATTTGTAGTGGAAAATAATATTTGTTGAAGTTAGGGGTTCTGACGTTGATTATTTCTAGTAGGGATGTCACAAGTACCGGTACTTAGGTACCAAGTCGGTACTGAAATTTAAAAAATGTGACGGTACCAGCATTTCTGTAGTATGGAATATATTCGGTACCCACTAATATGCAGCTGCTTTCAGCAGCTTCCGTGTTTATCTAAGCGCAGGGCTCCAGATTGTAGCCGAATATATACTAGTGTCTGTGAATATTAAACTGCAAAATACTATTTAAATATTAATTCTCCATGTTCTGCGTCTCTGTGTGAATGAATGGCGCAGACGCGTGGTTTCAGCACACACACACACACGCGCAAGCACGACACTCGTTAGCCTCTGCCATGTCACTATATGAGGACATGAACGCATAAACTTCATAAACTCCGCTCTGAGAGTCACTTAAGGAGCATTTACCGTTTCATTTGAGAAAACTGTCATATCATGAACACAGACACTCAAAGGTCTTCACGGCAACCCGTCAAAATAAAAGTTCGGTTTAACTTAAAGAAATTGACAGAAATATATTAGGCAACTGTTGTACAGTAGATTTAGCTACGTCTCAATGTAATACTAATACTACTACTACTAATAATAATAATAATTATTATTATTAGGTGTGCATAGAGTGTTGCTTATTTTTCACTTGATCTTTTTTATAAACAATATTTACTTTTAAACAGCATGTCGCCTTCAAATGTTTATATGTATTATTTACTTATAATGATTATCATCATAAATAATAAACTCATTGAATTTAAAAAAAAAAAAAAAAAAATGTAAATAGTTAAATAAAATGTAAATTTTTTTTTTTTTTTGCTGTAGTACCGAAATTGGTACTGAGAACCGTAAAATTTTTATGGTATTGGTACCGACTACTGGAATTTTGGTATCGTGACATCCCTAGCCTCTAGTCAACATGTCAGGACTAGTTGTGTAAACCGAAATCAGCTTGTGCCAGACTTAAAAGGTTAGTTCACTCAAAAAGTCTCAGTATATTCTGTAATCATTTACTCACCCTGATTTCAAACCTATAAGAGTTTTGTCATCTTTTAAACGCAAATGAAGACATTTTAATGAAACCTGAGAGATTTCTGTCCCTCCATTGAAAGTCCATTCCACCAAAACTTTGAAGTTCATTAAGAGATTGGAAAAGAAATCTAAATATGTCGAGCAGTTTAATCCAAGCTTAATCCATTGTTCAAGCCGCATACATAGAGCTCATTAAATATGGTCTATATACATTTTGAAGATGAATGAAAGTTGAACCAAGCAATTTTGCGTTTAAAAGATGTCTAATAGCCGTCCAAACACAGCCCTGACGTCTAGGCTAAAACAAGGCAAAATTTGGGCTGTCAGTGAAAATTTAATAGACGTCTACATATAGCCCAAGAATAGACTAGTCATCTTAGAACATGAACATGTCAAAGAAATGAAACCAAACACCTTGTAATCACTGTTGACTTTGCTTACATGATGGAATATCATACATCTCGCAAGTTATTGCGACGTAACCAAATTCAAGGTTATTTTGGCTAGAAGTGTGTTACTTATAGCCGGACTGTATCGGGTCTATAGTTAACCGAGACGGTGAAATGACGGCTATTGCTTGCTGGGAAAGCCTTATGGGTTTGGAACAACACAAGAGTGAGTAATTGATGACAGAAAATTTTCACTTTAACACCATTTGGTCAAGTATATCATAGCATCATTGTCAGTCCTGGAACATCATTCTTATCAACCAGGAATTTTGGGTTCAGACTTACAGCTGCCTATAAGGTTTGTGGTATGGCTAGGGTCATGGTTAGAGTTGAAACTGATTGTTTGATATTAATGTTGTTCCTGAAACCACATGTTCCCTTTGCCAGAGAGTCAGATGCTGCACTGTTTGTCTTTTTCACCCTTAGGAGTGCCTGAAAATAATCCCTTCACTTCCATTTTCAGTCTGTCAGATACTTCATAGAAATTAACTGTTGGTTCTGGTATTAGTTAATTGAGCAGCTCAGGCAGCTTTGCTGCTCCTGTAATATACCTGCGCCAAATGCTTGGCTTGTGTGACTTAATATTTGACACAAAAAAAGAGTTTGTGTGCTCATTCAAAGACATCAGTACTCTGAATTTGTTCTCTCCAAAAACAAAACCTAGCATTTAGCTTGATTGCCAAACACTTTTCTTACATCAAACTCAAACTAAAAAAGCAGTTTTGATTATGAAAATCCTATATACACTGCCCAGCCCCCCAAAAAGCCGCTGTTTGGATTTAAATTGGCAAATGCTTAAGAGTCTATGTCTGGATTATTTCAGTGATTATTGTGTTTCTAGCATGTTATATGTTTGGCAACAGTTCTTCTAACCCTAACTGATGGAGTGTGTAGCTTTTCATTTCTTAAACAACCATGTAGGAAGACACATCATGGCCATATTCCAGGATGACAATGTCCAGATTTATTAGGCTCAAATTGTGAAAGAATGAAGAATCATTTTCACACATGAATTGGCTCCTCTGAGTCCAGACCTTAAATTCATTGAAAGCCTTTGGGATGTGCTGGAGGAGACTTCACAGAGTGCTGGACTCTTGCATTGATCTTGACCAAAAATTGCATAACAACAAAAAATAACATCACAACATTTATTTCCATTAAGAGGTGCATACATTTTTGGTCAAGATCTTGCAATATCATTGATGCTTAAGCATTTGCCTATTTAAATTCAAACAGCAATTTTTTTTTTTTTGGCCGGGCAGTGTATATCCACAGGTTTGTAATCTGCAGATTTACTATAAGACACATTTACCTTGCTACTCCAGTATTTTGTTTAGTATCCTTGAAACACTGGCTATGTCCTATTGCAAGTGCTCTAAAGAGTTCTTGACATTTTTCAACCTTTTTCAATTCATTACAAATCAATTTATCTCTTAGTTGCCTATGGGATGAACACATTTCGTGTTGAGCAATTTTCTCCAAGAACTGTATCATGTACATCAACAAATCTGCAAACCATTAATGCTTTGGAGGAAGTTTCATAAGGAGATAAACAGTGTATTTCCAAATAAGGAAAATGAACCTTTCCACTAATCTTGTCATATATCACATTATACTTTCCAAACACAGCATAGGCTTTCTTGTCTGAACCGTGTGTTAGTTCTCCCATTAGTGCCCAGTATGGGATCTCTGTTATTCCTAAAAAATGAACCTCCTTCTGGTCTTCTCCGGAGCTTGCACTCCCCCACTCGCCCCCTGTTGGTGACTGCACATTCAAAGCCATTCGTCTTCTCTGCAGTTCAAAGCACGTGCCTCCTGCTTCTGCACTCTCCTTCTCTTCTCTCTCCATCCTGTATACCTGTGCGACCCCCTCCCATTTCCTTCCCCATGCATCCTTACTGGATGCGTTTTGTGAATTGTGTATGATAAGAATGCTAATCAAAGCAAGACACTACAGGCAAAGCCATTGTTTTTTTCAGGCACTGGTCAATTTTGTGCCAGTTTGCTTCCATAACTTGTCTTCTTTTAGACTAGTGGAAAGAAAACATCTAAAATACACATTTATTACACGTTTATTTTATTGCACTTTATCTATTTGCATCTTCAGATTCAATTACAATACATATATTTAAAGCCCAAAAGTGAGTTTTTTTCTCCTGCACTGAGCCAGAAATCTCCACTTCAGCAGCACTTTACAATTCACACCATACAGTTTTATTCCTATCTATATTCTGAAGGTTTTTACAGAGGGGTTTTTCTCATATAACACTCACCTGATTCATATAACACTTAATATTATAATAATAGTAATAAGAGATCCTCCTTGTAAACACTTTTAACTCTAATATGTCGTCAACCTGGCTTTATCCAAAAAAGTTGCCAGCCACCGCCAGCATTTTTGATAATTTTCACAAAAATGTCATGGTCCCCAGAATATTTTGTTGTATGTATATTTGAACATGCAATAAATCAAACGAAAGAACAGAATCTCTGCTTTTAAACAAACAAACAAACAAACAAATAAACATTTTAATTTAGCTTCATGCATTTTTTTCATGCATTTTTCACTTGACTTGAATGTGGATGTTTCATTAAAAAAAAGCTAAATGTAAACAAAACACTGAGAAAATCGAGTTATTTTTTGTCAAAGATTACAACGTGCGTTAGCAATGCTTGTATTGCTTTTTTCTGCTTCTTCTTGCAAATTTAAACAACATTTCAGAAAGCTTGTAAAACAAAGAAATGTCTTAATGTACTTTGGTTTATCTACTGGGGAAAGTTTTTTTTAAAACCCTATTCACATGTTTTGTCTTGCCTTAAATCCATAACCGGCCTTAAACGTAACGTAAAAATCTGATTGGTTGATGTAAATGTTGTACACATTTTATTTAGGTAAATCACATTAAACACCATGAACATGGGCCCTTGTAAATTAATAACACTGATTAATGCGTTCACAGATAAACCGCAGGCATAATTTAATCATGAAGAGCCTTTGTTTTGATAGATAATGAAAAACAGAGATGAGACACATTACTAAAAGATCTGCACTAAGGTCTCTGGGTGCTCTTAAAGCAGGTCAGGTGTGTGTGTGTGGAGCAGATGAAGTGTGGGCATTGACAAAAACATGGAGGCTTGTGTTTATCCCTTTTCTCTCTGTCGCCATTATTCCCTCCTACACGCCTCCACAAGCGGTTGAGAATCACCATTTGGCATGAGAGAAGACCTTTGACCCTTCACAATCAGTGCAGAAGGAAGAGAACCAATCAGGTGATGGAGGAACTCTAATAATGTAGTGGATCATTTCTGTAAGTGGACAGGCATTTGTGTGGTGACACATTTCATAATAGAGTCGCATAATAGAGTCGGCTTGTGTTTGGAGGCCATACACAGAGTCCGGTGTGAGCTGTGGTGTCTGGGTGATGCTTGGACGTGTTTACTTTAAATACACACCATGTAAAAAGGAATTGTTGAGAGAACACAAAAATTCAACGCAACAAGATGCATTCAGGTTTTTAGGTTCTCTTAACTACTGTCTTAAAAATGCTCTGAAGTAACACTACATTTATTGTCAATTTAAATTTGTCCGAATACTAAATGCAAAATGCCTCATTCATCCAATAAATTCATTAAGGCAGCTACAGATTTCTTGTTCAGAAATTTTCAATTAGTAACAATTGATGTGTGTGTGTGTGTGTGTGTGTGTGTGTACACACACACACACACACACACATGTTGGTGCAACTACATTATGAGGACATTCCATAGAAGTAATGGTTTTTATACTGTACAAACTGTACATTCTATCCCCCTACACTACCCCAACCCCTAAACCTACCCATCACAGAAAACTTTCTGCATTTTTACATTTTTAATAAAACATTGTTTAGTATGTTTTTTTTTAAGCTATTTTTATTACGAGGACACAGGAAATGTCCTCATAAACCACGTTTACGTTGTAATACCAGTGTAATACCCATGTCATTATACAAATTTGTGTCCTCATAAATCACATAAACAAGCACACACACATATATATACACACTATATTTCCAAAAGTATTGGGACACCCCTCCAAATCATTGAATTCAGGTGTTCCAATCACTTCCATGGCCACAGGTGTATAAAATCAAGCACTAGGCATGCAGACGCTTCTACAAACATTTGTGAAAGAATGGGTCGCTCTCAGGAGCTCAGTGAATTCAAGCGTGGTACCGTGTTAGGTTGCCACCTGTGCTGTCCGTTCGTGAAATTTCCTCACTACTAAATATTCCACGGTCAACTGTTAGTGGTATTATAACAAAGTGGAAGCAATTGGGAACAACAGCAACTCAGCCACGAAGTGGTAGGCCACGTAAAATCACAGAGCGGGGTCAGCGCATGCTGAGGTGCACAGTGCGCAGAAGTCACCAACTTTCTGCAGAGTCAATAGCTAGAGACCTCCAAACTTCGTGTGGCCTTCAGATTAGCTCAAGAGCAGTGCATAGAGAGCTTCACGGAATGGGTTTCCATGGCCAAGCAGCTGCATCCAAGCATTACATCACCAAGTGCAATGCAAAGCGTGGGATGCAGTGTTGTAAAGCACGCCGCCACTGGACTCTAGAGCAGTGGAGACGTGTTCTCTGGAGTGACCAATCACGCTTCTCTGTCTGGCAATCCGATGGACGAGTCTGGGTTTGGCGGTTGCCAGGAGAACGGTACTTGCCTGACTGCATTGTGCCAAGTGTAAAGTTTGGTGGAGGGGGGATTATGGTGTGGGGTTGTTTTTCAGGGTTAGGCTTGGCCCCTTAGTTCCAGTGAAAGGAACTCTTAATGCTTCAGCATACCAAGACATTTTCGACAATTTCATGCTCACAAATTTGTGGGAACAGTTTTGGGATGGCCCCTTCCTGTTCCAACATGACTGCGCACCAGTGCACAAAGCAAGGTCCATAAAGACATGGATGAGCGAGTTTGGAGTGGAGGAACTTGACTGGCCTGCACAGACTCCTGACCTCAACCCGATAGAACATCTTTGGGATGAATTGGAGCGGAGACTGCGAGCCAGGCCTTCTCGTCCAACATCAGTGCCTGACCTCACAAATGCGCTTATAGACGAATGGTCAAAAATTCCCATAAACACACTCCTAAACCTTGCGGAAAGCCTTCCCAGAAGAGTTAAAGCTGTTATAACTGCAAAGGGTGGACCAACTCCATATTAAACCATACGGATTAAGAATAGGATGTCATTAAAGTTCATGTGCATGTAAAGGCAGGCGTCCCAAACCTTTGGCAATATAGTGTATATATAACCATTGTTGGTCTAACAATGTTTTTTATGTAGGTTAAAGTAATTTATATTTCTTAATATTTGTAACTCAAAAGGTCCCATAAAGAGGAAAATATGTAGTTACTTTATATAGTTCAGAAAAGCTAACACTTTGACTTATATACACATTTATTTAGCTGAATGAGGGCATGTCAGAATTGTTTTATATGAAGTTAATTATAAATTCTTCACAATAATTTACACCCTAAGTATATCCCATTTTCATTTAATTAAAACAAAAGCATTGTTTTTACAAATTTGGAGGACGTCCCCAAAGGGGGAGGTTTTGTCATATTTAGTTGACTTCTTGGTACAAATTTGTCCCCAAAGAATAGCTAAATAAACATACACATGACTTGAAGAGGCGAATATGAAGTCATAATGCGTAATATGTTTTTATGAGCGTGAGATTATAGATTTGTTCTGTGTAAGCACACATGTTGTCTTCATGCTCCCACTCTCTGATCTTCAGTGAAAGCTGAATAAGAAATTGAGGGATCAGGAAAGAAAGGAGATGGAGGAAACAAAAGATTGAAAGAGGAGAGTCATGCAGAGAGTGTATTATGTATCAGATATCTGCTGGGGTTATGCCAGGCCAGTGTGTGTGTGTGTGTGTGTGTGTGTGTGTGCAACAGACAGGAACAGTCTGCTTTCTCTATTCACACACTGATCAAACCAGCACGGCTTCTGGCTCCCACTGACACTTACTCAATGTGTGTGTGTGTGTGTGTGTGTGTGTGTGTGTGTGTGTGTGTGTGTTGGAGTGGATATGATTAAGGGTCAGTTTTTGTGTGTGTGTGTGTGTGTGTGTGTGTGTGTTCATAATGTACCGTGTGAGCAGCCATATGGGGATGTAATGATAATAAAAGCTGTGATGGTAGCTGATGGCCTGCACATCAATAGAGCTCAAGAGTTCAACAGATTGCAAAGGAAGTCCTTGGCTATGCTGGGAATGAAATATTAGCTTACAGCATACTTTGCAGTATACACCAGTATACTGCCTGGTGTGTATTTGAATATTTTTTGCTATTTTATCCAATTTTGTATAAAAAAAAAAAACACCTTATCAATTAATAAATCAAGAAATAGGTGTTAGAAGCATTCAATGTTGCTTCTGGTTCATTTGTCACACAGGAAATGGAAGGTCAAGCTCAGTGAATTGCCGTTTTATATACAGTAGTATATATGCACATTTAAGTAAATGTAGATGGTTATACAGATACTTTATGCCAACAGATGCTGTGCACAGCGAATATATGCTACAATAATAGAGTAGTATGATCAGGGCTTGACATTAACACGCCAAATGCGTGTCACTCCTACTAGCCACTTTGGCGGGTTGAATTGTATATATAATATATATATTTCTCAATTGTAGTCTTTTAAAAAGGCATCAATATAGTGTTGTCAAAAATATAGATTTTTCGATACATATCGATACTGAAATATCTGAAACCACAGAATAGATAGGCAATACCATTTCTCCCTCTCTCATCTCTCCGACAGCAAGTGACACACAAACCCGCCTCCCTTCACTCGCTCGCGTCATTTGCTCCGGATGAATATTGTTGCTGTTACAGGGCTTAAATTGCAGTGTGGGATTGCACATATTGCACATAATTTTACTCATTCCCGCAGATTTTGTGCTCACACCCAAAGTGCGCACACATAAAGCTGCCTCTCAGGACTAAATTGAGTTCTTTTTTGCTGCTTATTGCTCTTAAACAGTCAAATACACACAAAATAATGTCAAAATGCCGGCCTTGGCGAGGATTCACTTAAACATATTCATTTGTTTTAAGTGAACGTAAACAGTTGAGAAAGAAAACGCATGTGTAACAGTATAATGGATCTGTGCGTCAGGTCTTAAAGTGACAGCAGCCTAATATACCTGCTGCCAAATTATGAAATAATATTAAAAATATCTATATGGCAGTTTTTCCCCATGGTATCTATGTCAAAATTGTGGCTAGAGAAAATACTGAGTGGCTAGTAACTTTAGAAAACCCCTTGCCACAGTGACTGGTGAGCAAAAAAGTTAATGTCAAGCCCTGAGTATGATCTGTTTTTTGGACACGATTGCTGTTTTGGATAAGAAAAACATTTAAGGCCTAAAACATGCTTTATTTAGGTATGTGAACTCGATCCTAGCTACCCAAGCTTGATTTCATCAGCTTCACACCTTCAGAATGAAATTCTTAATGCAATGGAAGTACACACAACATACACACAATAGCAGAGATTCTTCTTCAACAGTCAGTTTTCTCTTTCAGGTCATATTACTATCATACAAACATTTAAAGCAAACTTTAAATTAAAGCCGCAGGTATGACGTATTTTTGTAGGCAAAATCCGAGTTTAGCACTTCCGGTTCCTTCGTCCTGAAGTCAATGGGTTTTGGTTAAATGCCTGAAATAAGGTCTGTGGTGAATAAAATCTCAAGATATTTTCACGTTTTATTCTACAACATAAAATACATCAGTAATACCCCTTGTGCCTTTTTTAAGAAGTTACTTGTCTTGAAAGAGTTGTCTTAGAATCCTAATGGTGGTGACATTGAAGTCATGTGACCGTAGTGTAGTTCGCCTATAGCCTAAGCTTAGCTTTTTACTTGTGGCGATTGTATTTAGGCTTTAAAATTCATAAAAGTTTGTGAAGATTATCATGATGGACAAAACGTGTAAGAATTCTAAACTTTTGATCCTAACTTCCTGGTCAGCCTACAAAAATAGGTCATCACTGCAGGGCTCTATTGCCCCTTAAGTACTGAAGTTTGCCGCTGCCACAGTAACGCAACAACGCAAGTTAAATATGAACAACAGCGACATGCACTTTCAATGCACTTGGCAAACATTTGCATTCACATACACATAGTATGTTTCAGGCTTTACAATTTTTTGTGTGTCAAAAGGCAAACAATTTCTGTATTTTTTCTCTCTCTCTATCTCTCTCTCTCTCTCTCTCTCTCTCTCTCTCTCTCTCTCTCTCTCTCTCTCTCTCTCTCTCTCTCTCTCTCTCTCTCTTTCATTTTCTCCCAACAGCAATACAAGTGCAAACACTGTCTAGTGTGTGTTTGCTCATAGGCTGACTGCTAGGAAATGAATCCACATGCAAAGATGCGTCAGCCAAAATGAAGTATGTAAACAAGTTGAGACGAGAGAAGTATTGTTCGTTTGTTTAGCGTGGACTTAGGAGCGGTCCCCTTTCCTTTCACATGTCCCTGTCCAACAACGCTATAGTAACAGAGGCAGATCATTTCTCATGGTGGTCTCTCTCAGAGACAAAGCCTTGTTTGCATAAGAGAAGTTGGATTTTGTCTTTGCAAGTTGCAGATGTTTCATGGCTTTCAGTGAGTTAGGCAGGTCGGCTTATCTGCTTATGTAGTGAAAGGGTGTATGTTTTGGTAAGGTTTTTTTCAAATGCTCACAGGTTGCTTTTCATAGCTCAGTAGCCAATTAAAATATTAAATATTTCTTAGGGGTGTAGAAGCTAATAATCACATGGTCAACGTTCTGTCCAATACCTGGCTAATTGATTAGTGAAGTCGACTAGTGAGATTATCTATTAATTATATTGACTATTAGACTATTTTTTTTAGCATGCTAAAACCTCTGTAAAAGGTTTTATATTCTCTATATTATCTTAACACACTTAAGTACACTTTTAAAAGTGCACTCTGTAATTGTCAAATTAAAAGTTTTCTTTTTAAAGTACATTTTAAATAATCGTTTTAATAATCTTTTGTCGTGCTTTAAAGAAGTGCACTTATTTTGATGTGTCGACTAACTTAAAGTACTTGATTGTAATTTTAGCTGTAATGTGTTATTCAGTATGACATTTAAAGTTAATATTTTTTAAACGTACTAAATTGCAAGAAATGACAGAAAAGACATGACATTTAAAGTATATTTCAGTTTACCATAAATGCTTTAACCATATTTCTAAGACAATAGAAGCGATTATGAAATTACTTAAGATGTCCAACTTTACTAGGTCCAAAAACACTCTAAAATCCAGATAATTGCATTTAATATAAATTTACACTATAATACATTTCCATTTAATTGCATTTAACAATGCTGTGTCTGAAAACATTACATTCAGCTCATACTTGAGTATTATTATTATTTGTTTTCTATTATTATTTGTGAAATCGCTTAATCGCGATTAATTGCATCCAACATAAAAGTTTTTGTTTATAATATATGTGTGTATATGTGTATATGTATACACACACACACACACACACACACACACACACACATATATATATATACATACATACATATATTATATAAACAAAAACTGTTATGTTAGATGCGCTTAATCGTGATTAATCGATTTTTACAGTACTAATTATTATTGCGTTATTATTTTTTATATATATATATAGTATGCTAAAGTGTACATCATTTTCAAAAAGGTATTTGTGTTATCTGATGTATGTGCAAAACTGTATGGCAGGACTTGATTTGATTAATCATTGAAATGTTAAAGGGTTTAATTATGTTAGCCGGAAAGCAAAGTCATTTGAGAGGCTGAATAAGTTATCGCACTTGATGAAAGATTACAAGGACAAACTACTGTTTTCTTTGGAATAACGTGAACTGATGAATTGTTCACAATAAGAGGAGGAATGTTTACTGAGAAAGTAAATACGATCCATTTTGATCTCCTGTCGACTTTATCACGACTAATCGTTTAGACAGCGATTTTGCAAAGGTGTAGTTTTGTGCATCTGTAGTCCAGGTGTGCTTCAGTAATAAACGATTAGACACACAAACATGCTGTCACGCTACAGGACTCATATTAAATGCTCATCTCTCTTCACTATCTGTTCATCTCCATCTATCTCTTCCTAATCCCTGTTTTCCCTTTCATCTCCCCTCTGACACTCTTTCTCCTTGGCCTCTTTTCACTCCCTTTCCATTTTACATCCCTCCCCCTCCTTTCACTTTCTCCCCTCTCTCTCTTTCAGTAATTGGCACTGTCTCTCTTCCTTAATTAATGTGAAAGACTAATTGTAGCCCGGTGCTGGTCTTCTGTCATTTACCTTTGAGAGAAAGTGAGGATGTGTCTATAATTAAAGAGGTTTGGAGTGCAGACAGGAAACACTCAAGGCATGATATCCAGTTCAAGGTCACACACCAAGGTGTGTTTTACAATCAAAAATTCCTGTAAGAAAAAAACTTCACATTTCTCTAAGATAGAGAGCAAATGGAGGCTTTATGCTTAAGTGTTGGGAAAAATATCCTAGTAATTTCACAAGTAAGTTCATCTCAATAAAGGTCTGGAGACTTTGATTTTAAATTTTGGAGAAATTTCTCATCAAAATCTCCCAGGACTTAACGGGCTTGTTCTCTTACTTTATGTCAGAAGCTTTATACTTCTACTGTATATCAACAATTGTTTGATTCTAAAAGATTTTGAGAGCTCCATTAAGTCTCCTGAGCGGTGAAAAGCAACCTCTGAGCAATAGTTTTCCGTATGTTTTCTAGACACACACTCATACATAAAACAGTCATAAACTAGACAGAAACGTGAAGCAGACAAATACTCATACTGAAGTGCAGAGGTGAGAAACAAACAAGTCACACATACACACGTCTTAACATGCCAACATGCTCAGGAGATAGCAGATTATTCAAACACACACTACTGTTCGAAAGGGTTTTTGTGTGTATTTGAAAGAATGTAATACTTTTATTCAACATAAATGCATTAAATGTATCGAAAGTGACAGTAAAGACATTTATAATGTTACAAAAGATTTATATTTACAGAAAAATATTAAATAGCACAACTGTTTTTAACATTGATAATAATCAGAAATGTTTCTTGAGCATATTAGAATGATTTCTGAAGGATCATGTGACACTGAAGACTGGAGTAATGATGCTGAGAATTCAGCTTTATACAATATAAATTAAATTATACAATATATTCACAAAGAAAACAGTTATTTTAAATTGTAATGATATTTCACAATATTTCTGTTTTTACTGTATTTTTGATAAATAAATGCAGCCTTTGGTGAGCAGATAGACCAATATATTGCTCAGATGTTGCTCTTTCAGAGCTCAGGAGAGATTATAGAGTTTCTCAGATCTTTCTCTTAAAATGCATTAGTAGACAATTGTTGGATTGTCTGGATGAAATAGCTCAGATACTTGATGTTCTACTTGATACTTCATATGAACATTTTGGATTTTTCCCTTGGTATGTTGGCAAATTTGAGTGTAGTTTGAGACATTTAAAGTCTCTGAAACTCCAGCATGATGAAACGTGAGATTATTGGGGTCTTTTTTTTCTCAAAAATTGACTTTAAATCACCATTAGCTCTCCATTAATTCTAATTGCTTTCTAGGAGACACAATTAAGATGTAAAAGTGAATTTTGCTGCAGGTTTATCACTAAAGCACTTTAAGGTGGGATTGAGTGTTAGAACCACGCAGTACGGTGTGTCTAAACGGGACCACTGCATTAAACGGGTAAAAAAAAACAAGCTCGGACAGAAATTGCCCACCGGGAGCTTAATCCATCAGAACAGCAGCCGGTGCTGATGATATCAGGCCAAAGACTCACTGACAGATGTGCAGGTGTGTGTGCGTGTGTGTGTGTGTCAGGTGAATGATAATCCTCGTGTCAACTTTGGAGTCTCGATGTGTCTAACCTATTTTTTTGAGGTGAGCCATAAGGAGAAACACGCGCATACACTTTTCCTGCCCCATTATAAATAATGATAGAGTAGACAGCAGGATGTAGACCACTGTAATTACATACAGGTGAAACAGACCATAATCTATCACATCACACACCATAGTCCTCATTAACCGGGTGTTCATATACACAGACTTCATGGATGAATGTCCAGGTCATATTTCACACCAACAAGAAAAGAAAAAAAGTGCCCCTATTATGCTGTTTTAAAGGCTCCTAATCTTATTTTGGAGTCTCCTACAACAGGTTTACAAGCATCCAAGGTCAAAAAGCACTTTATTTTTCTCATAATATACAATGAAGCATCACCTCTTTTCTCACAGTGTCTGAAACGGTTCATTAAAGGATTCAGTTTCTCTAAACCCCGCCTTTCTGAGAGCCTGCTCTGCTCTGATTGGTCAGATGGCCCAGTCTGTTGTGATTGGTCTACTCTGCTCTGATTGGTCAGATGGCCCAGTCTGTTGTTATTGATCTACTCTGCTCTGATTGGTCAGATGGCCCAGTCTGTTGTTATTGATTTACTCTGATCTGATTGGTCAGATGGCCCAGTCTGTTGTTATTGATCTACTCTGATCTGATTGGTCAGACGGCCCAGTCTGTTGTTATTGATCTACTCTGCTCTGATTGGTCAGATGGCCCAGTCTGTTGTTATTGATTTACTCTGCTCTGATTGGTCAGATGGCCCAGCCTGTTGTGATTGGTCCACTGCTTAGAGCGCATGTTGGAAACCAAACACCCATTACCACATCTGAATTTCCCCCTCCGTATCTTCCTCACACTTGATACACAGTGATACGAACAGATCTTTTAGATTCACAAACAGCTATATTACAGAAAATATCCAAAAATAATAATAGGGGCTCTTTAAGAAAATGAAGCCTATTCTTTAGGACCATTACGATTAGTATATCTCTTTTGATTTGTGGGGTGAAATATGAATAATGGGTAGGTTTAGGGTTATACAGAATATACAATTTGTACAGTATAAAAATTATTATGTCTATGGAAAGTCCTCATAAAACATGAAAACACAACTTGTGTTTCTGTGTGTGCATTTTAATTTAGATGAGTCTGTAATTTGTTTTCCCCCTGAACTCGGAGCAAAACTCACAGTGGGAAATCACCGCCAGATATCCATCCTGTCTCATCCCTCTCTCTCTTTCCCTCTTTTTTGCCCTCTTCTCCAAAAGCTCCCGCCCTGTGTCCTACCTCGCCCGGCACTCTTCTTCTCTCATCCCTCTTTCATCCTCCCCTCCGGCCTCCCGGGCGTCGCTCGCTTTGATTCTCAGAGCTGGACGGCGGTTATCAGCCGTCCACAGCCTCTCGACATCAGAGGGAGAGAGACGGGCGGGAGGAGGATAGAGGGAAGAGCGGAGAGATAAAGAGTGTGACGGAGACATATGGAGTTATTGAGAAGAGAAATGAAAACGGACGGATGGCAAGAAAGGAATGTGAAATTTGAAAGCAGGAGAAGTAAAAGTGATGGGGAAAATAATGAAAGAGAGAGGGAGAAATGTCTGGAAGATGGATGGCGTTAGGGAGGAGTGTGTGTAGGTGTTACAGAGTGAGAGAAAGCACATGCCGGTGTTCTCCCTGAGGCCATACAGGCTTAAATAACAGTTTTTGATTTTGATTTTTAATATCGATGCGATTCTAAGGGTGAATACCAACAGCAGGAAGTTTCCAGTCCCCAAGACAAGTTCCGACCCAGATACATACAGATAGAGGCACATTGGTTGTTTGGAGTGGCGTATTATCTACACTACTCATACTAGTTATGCAATATGTCAACTATGCGCAGTATTTGAATAAGTGTGAACGCTGCCATCCAAACCCTGGTGTGCACCAAACAAGCAAAAATATGGGTCTTGGTCTGCTTCCAAACAAATTCTGGTGCATTTCGAATTAAATATGAATGCAACACGGACCAAAGACATGTAAACGAAACCAAAACAGGACGTGATGTCACAAGATGCGACCCTAAAAAGGACAGAATGCTTCAGCACACATGTTTTTCTCATCATAGTCGTGATGTTGCCCATCACAGTTCGGTACAGGCGTCAGAACCGCGTCTCCTCGCAGCAGATCTTGGTTTGTGTGTGTGACGGAGGGATTCCTGTCGCTGTTTTGACCGCTTTACACATTTTATAAACTCTTCACGAGTTCTCAGCTGGTCAAAATACTATCATATGTAGCTACGCACATACAACCAGCATTGTTTTGGATGTTCATTAAGTTCCGTCACGAAATATGTAATAGAAGCTGACCAATCAGGTTGTGAACACATCCCTGTGCCTTTAGGTTTGGTATCTTTAGGTTCGGAGTTAAAATGCCAATGTGAGCGCTAAGCGAACAAAGAGAACCGAACTACAAGTGTGAACACACCCTTTGTTATTAACCTTGGCCAGAGCACACTGCGTTGAGTACTGTGTCCCACAATGCAACACACTTTACTCATATTTTCAGTGTGACATAAATCTGGATTTAAAGATTTAAATTGATCTGTTTTTTTAATCTATGCATATGTTTGATTTTTATTTTTTGATCTCGTAATTTTGAATCAAAATGTATAACTTGATCTTCATTCTTACTGGTGACGTTGCCGGACATGTCCAATTATTTAGTCCTCTTAATCCCCGCCCCTTTCTTACAATCGACTGCGTTCAGATGCCTCCATCCACTCAACAACAGATATAACCACGTACCCACTCTACATTTTTTAATTTTCAATAATCTGTTTCACTCTGATGTACAGCACAATGCGAAAAATGTCTGAATTAAACATTCAACGTAGTGAAGTCATATAATGATAGTTTAGCATACTAAAGTTTGAATTTTTATTGTTGGCTTTTAAATACAATATCTCAATATCATAAAGTATATACTGCACAGTATGTAATATATCCATTCTGAACACTTCTCCCTGAGGCCATCTGGGCTTAAACGTCATCTTTTTCTTCTTGTCATTGATGCTTTTCTGAGGTCTAAACCAACAGAAAGCTTCCAGTCCCCAAGACAAGTCTCGACCCAGATACATACAGACAGAGACACATTGATTCAATCTCTGTATGCTAAACTTCAACACTCATGGGAAAAGCACATGCAAAAAAAAAAAAAAGAGCAATAAAGGTGTTTCTCCTCAGAGACAAGAATAAGAAAGGAGTTTGAACAAATAACATTAGAAGAGAGAAGGATAAATTTATTCTGTGCAAGTATTTTTAGATCAAAGGATCTTTGTGATTGGAGCCGGTTTGAACCGTGTGGTGGCTTCGGGTGGTCACATGACCAGCGCAGCTCCCATAGCAAGAACCCTGGGGCCAGATACGTGCGCGGAAGCCTGGAGGGGGTGACTGAATGAATGCCTGATTAAAACCCATCACCACCATTAATAAGTAATGACCAACAGCCAGTTCAAGCAAAAACGCAATCAAGAGCAGAGAGAGAGAGTGGAAATGAATAGTAAGGATTTTCACTGGTAATTAAATGACCATCATTCACCGCTGAGTTGAAACGCTGTATAATGATTTTGTATTATCACTGTATATGTGTGCAAGTGTAAAATTAGGCTGTGCCCTTGTTCCCATGTCCGTTGGTTTTCCCTGGAGCTATACAAGTTCGTATGAGAGAAAATCACCCATAGTTTCTTGTTGTTTTTGCTAAAGCTTCTGTTGGCCATGATTCGATAACCAAACCATCAAACCTCAGGGAACTTCCCTTACCCTCTTTGTGCTCGGAGGAAAAATGTTATTGCTCAGATGTTTCTCTGTCATACCGTGCTGAAAAAAAACAGTAGATCTGCATGAATTCCAATGGGTTATGATGTTTTCTGCTGCTTTTGCCAGTGGACTAGTATAGTTATGCGAAAACAAATGGTGAAGCTGGTTGACTAAGGAAGTCTTGCTGGTTTAGCCACACTAGTTAAAAAGCATCATGAGGACTGTATGTAATAGCACACTACTGTTAAAATTATAATCTAGTACTTTACATGTGCTTTAGTATGATAGTCAACACATCAAAATAAGTGTACTTCTTTTAAAGCACGATAAAAGAGCATTAACAATGAGTTAAAATGTACTTTAAAGTAAAACGTTTTAAAAACATACTTATACATTGTCATGAATGTGTACTCTCTTTAAGTACACTTAAGTGGCCTTTAATAAAGATTTGAAGTACATTGAAACATTCAATACAATTAAGTGCACTTCTTTATTACAACAGTAATAAAGTACAGAGAGAGAGAGTATATTTATAACATGAATATGATAGCAGCAGCACGTCATTTGGGCTTGGGAAACTTAGCTGAGATATATTTGAGCGAATCTCTGTACAGTTTGAAATATTGTTGAGTCCTCTGCAAGCATAAGTCTTTATTTCTCTCTATTTACAGATAAAGAGTGCACATTGAACACAATTAAGCACACTTCTTTTTCAAGGGGAGATATTTATGGAAGCTTGTTTCTGCCACAGAATAAAACATTTTAAAAGATAATTGCGATTATCTTGCGATAAAAGATTAATTTTCTCACAATTGTGAGTTTATATCTCACAATTCTGACTTTATATCTCGCAGTTCTGTGTTATAAAGTCAGAATTGCGAGATATAAACTCGCAATTGTGAGAAAAAAAGTCGCAATTACCTTTATTTTTTTATTCTGTGGCGGAAACAAGCTTCCATAGATAATTAGAAATGCACCGATATGAAAATTTTGCCTAATGCTGATAACTGATAATTTTTTATATTTAAAAGCCAATAACCGATATATTATACTGAGATACTATTTTTTCCTTTCCAATCATATTTCAAGCATGACGACCATCATGCCGAACCGTGGGCAACTGAAGTGTCTCAGCTGAAGGAAATAATCCATTATTTATCGGTTTTAATATATCGGCCAAAATTTCTTATCGGACCGATAATAATAACAATAAAATGAACATATATTGGCTGATACTGATATGGTGGCTGATATATCGTGCATCCCTAGGAGATATTAAAGATTGTGGACTCATTTATGTATACATTTTTTTACCTAACCCCTCTCCCTGTGTTGTGTGTTTGACAGAGGTCCTGATGAATACAAAGACCGAGACATCAGATCTGAAGTGGACGACATACTCTCGAGCTAAACCTGAGGTGAGGCCTGCAGCTCCAGCATTTGACCCTATATGTAGAGCAAATGCTCAGTGCAAACTGTATATGATTACAACTGATCTCCACTGACCAGTCTCCCTCTTGTCCCTCGTCTGTGCGCAGTGGGAGGAGGTCAGTGGCCTTGATGAGGAGAACAACAGCGTGAGGACCTATCAGATCTGCCAGGCTGACGGTGCGTCCAGTCACTGGCTGCGCAGCAAGCTCATCGAGCGGCAAGGGGCGTCGCAGGTGTACGTGGAGCTGCTTTTCACGATGATCGAATGTTCATCGCGGAGCACACATCACCGCTCCTGCAAAGAGACCTTTAACCTTTACTACTACCAGAGTGACACGGATGACGCGACGGCAAGCCACCCCGCATGGATGGAGAACCCCTATACCAAGGTGCTCGCATGCAGACAATCACACGCACTCGATTGCAAATGTAAAACTGCATAAATAGACAAAGGGTTATTAACGTTACTGAAAGGAAATTAGATTTCATATCAATTTTAGATTTCTGAAAAAGTACACTTTAGCATATTTTAAAAAGAGTACTTATTACAGAAATGATATACTTTGAAAGAATATATGAACTGAATGTAATGTTTACAGACACTTAATTGCGTGTTAGTTGCAATTAGATGAAAATGTATTCTAGGTTAAATTTATATTAAATACAATTAAAGATTGACCCTATTAATTAGTACATCTTAGTATGTAATTTTATAATTGCTTCTATTGTCTTTGATATTTATTGTCTATAATACAATAACTTTTATTGTCTTAAATATGGCAAAAGTGTACTGAAATATATACTGACAAGCATTTATAGTAAACTAAAATACACTTAAAACTTTTATGTCATCTATTTATGTGACATTATGTGAAGTTGCTGTTTAGTACATTTAAAATATATTAACTTTAAATATTGAATAAAAAACTACAGTTAAAATTATAATCAAGTACTTTACATGTGCTTTAGTATGTTAGTCAACACATTAAAATAAGTGCACTTCTTTAAAGCATGACAAAATATTATTATAATGATTTAAAATGTACTTTTAAAGTGAAATTTTTCATTTGACATTTTCAAAGTTAAGTGTCCTTAAGTGTGTTAAGAAACAGTCATGAAAGTGTACTTTAAGTACACTTAAGTGGCCTTTATTTCAATAATATTATTATCTGCAAGTATATTTAAAAAAATATATATATACTGTTAAGATTTAAAGTACACTACAAGTGCACATTCAATACATTTAAGTGCACTTGTTTGGGTTTGGGAGATTTTGATGAGAAATGTTTGAGTTCATACTGAGACCTCTGACTTTGGTATCTTGGAAAATCTCTGTACAGTTTGAAGTATTGGTGAACTCTTTAAAAGTTAAACCAATGAAGGTCATATTATAGAGCAATGAGCAATTGTTCTCAAGTGTAAATTAATGACAGACTCTTAAAGGGATAGTTCACCCAAAAATGAAAATTCTGTCATTAATTACTGACCCTCATGTCGTTCCGAACCCGTAAGACTTTCGTTCATTTTCTAAACACAAGTGAAGATCTTTTTGATGAAATCTGAGAGCTTTCTGCCCCTCCATTGACAGCTACACAACTACCACTTTGATGCTTCAAAAAGTTCATAAAGAGATCGTAAAACTAATCCATATGAATTGAGCGGTTTAGTCCAAATGTATGCATAATTAATGACAGAATTAAAATTTTTGGGTGAACTATCCCTTTAATGAATTAATGAGTAAAGTTTGAGGAGAAAATTAGATGTAAAGGAGATCACATTTATGATTTTTCTCTTCTATGTATCTCACCAGTCTTTGCCGTATCTCCGTTTCCATTAGGTCGACACGGTGGCCGCAGACTTCCTGCTCCGTAAAGGTGGAGAGAAGAAGTTTAACGTCAAAACGCTGCGTTTGGGCCCATTGACCAAGCGTGGATTCTACTTGGCGTTCCAGGCCCAGGGAGCGTGCATGGCCCTTCTATCCGTGCGCGTCTTCTTTAAGAAGTGTCCGGCTCTGACGCGTTCACTATCTGTCTTCCCGGAGACAGTTCCGCGCTCGCTGGTGCAGGAGGCAGTTGGCCAGTGTGTGGTCAACGCAGCGCAGGCTGGACCAAATCCCAGACCGCCCAAGATGTTCTGTGGAGAAGATGGACAGTGGGTGGACCAGCCCACCACCACCTGCACTTGCCTGCCGGGCTTTGAGGCCAGTCATGGAGATCTGGAGTGTAGAGGTGAGTGAGAGGGAATACAACAGATTTCTTTTAAGCTAATTTGAGCTCTATGTAAAGACGATGAGCTGTAGCCCAAAATATAGCAAATTTCAGTTAAACTAAACTACACTGAAAAAATGCAGCTTGTCATCCATGCATAATGTGCACAGTACGCAACAGAAAGCAGTACGCCATTCTGAACATATACTTCCATCCAGGGCTTGATGTTAACACCCGCCAACCCGCAAAATGCGGGTGGATGTAAACACACAACACACTGCCTTGTGGTTAAGAATAGGTGTTGAGGAAGTTTATATTGACAATGGCTGCAACTTCAGCAGTGACAAGAGGCCACGGGTGGAGAGAGAGAGAGACAGGAAAGGACAGATGGGACTGAATTAGAAAAAGACTGTGACACTGAGAAGGAGACAAAACAGTGACTGAGCGAGGTGAGATGAAGGTCTTGCCTTTAAACTAAAGAAAAGAGGCAGGAAGTGGAGAGATCAGGAGAGGATTACTGTGAATTTCATCAGTGTCCTATGGCTGGACAAATTTTAATTCGCTATTTCATTACAGTGCTGTGCATCCTGGGTACATTTACATTTCTGCATATGACAGACACTTTTATCCAAAAGCGACTGTACAAGTTTCATGGTGAAATTGCAAAAGATTTCTTTCATCGTAGGGCAAAATCAACAGTCTTTGATCGCTTAATGTGAAATGCTTACAAATGGCAGATTAATTGTCTTTCTGATCAAATCCAAATCAAATCCAAAATTTTGGGTCACAGTCTTGCAGTGTGATTGCACCAATGACTGCCATCTATTGAAGAATGAACAAAACCACAGCAACATAGATGAGACATAAACAAGATTCAAAAGATGTTTTTGAAAGAACACCTGCACACCAAGGCTGCATTTATTTGATCAAAAATACAGTAAAAACTGAAATATTGTGAATATATTATATTATCAAAACAGCTGTTTTCTATTTGAATATATTTTAAAATGTAATTTATTCCTGTGACACAAAGCTAAATTACATCATTACTCCAATCTTCAGTGTCACATGATCCTTCAGAAATCATTCTAAAATGCTGATTTGCTGCTCAAGAAACACTTCTGATTATTATCAATGCTGAAAATAGCTGTGCTGCTTCATATTCTTGTGCAAACTGTGATTTTTTTGTATTCTTTGAATAGAAAGAACAGCATTTATTTGAAATAGATTTTTTGCATGATAAATGTCCTTCCTGTCACTTTTGATCAATTTAATGTGCCCATGCTATATATATATATATACAGTGGGGAGAACAAGTATTTGATACACTGCCGATTTTGCAGGTTTTCCTACTTACAAAGCATGTAGAGGTCTGTAATTTTTATCATAGGTACTCTTCAACTGTGAGAGACAGAATCTAAAACAAAAATCCAGAAAATCACATTGTATGGTTTTTAAATAATTAATTTGCATTTTATTGCATGACATAAGTATTTGATCACCTACCAACCAGTAAGAATTCCGGCTCTCACAGACCTGTTAGTTTTTCTTTAAGAAGCCCTCCTGTTCTCCACTCATTACCTGTATTAACTGCACCTGTTTGAACTTGTTACCTGTATAAAAGACACCTGTCCACACACTCAATCAAACAGACTCCAACCTCTCCACAATGGCCAAGACCAGAGAGCTGTGTAAGGACATCAGGGATAAAATTGTAGACTTGCACAAGGCTGGGATGGGCTACAGGACAATAGGCAAGCAGCTTGGTGAGAAGGCAACAACTGTTGGCGCAATTATTAGAAAATGGAAGAAGTTCAAGATGACGGTCAATCTCCCTCGGTCTGGGGCACCATGCAAGATCTCACCTCGTGGGGCATCAATGATCACGAGGAAGGTGAGGGATCAGCCCAGAACTACACAGCAGGACCTGGTCAATGACCTGAAGAGAGCTGGGACCACAGTCTCAAAGAAAACCATTAGTAACACACTACGCCGTCATGGATTAAAATCCTGCAGCGCACGCAAGGTCCCCCTGCTCAAGCCAGCGCATGTCCAGGCCCGTCTGAAGTTTGCCAATGACCATCTGGATGATCCAGAGGATGAATGGGAGAAGGTCATGTGGTCTGATGAGACAAAAATAGAGCTTTCTGGTCTAAACTCCACTCGCTGTGTTTGGAGGAAGATGAAGGATGAGTACAACCCCAAGAACACCATCCCAACCGTGAAGCATGGAGGTGGAAACATCATTCTTTGGGGATGCTTTTCTGCAAAGGGGACAGGACGACTGCACCGTATTGAGGGGAGGATGGATGGGGCCATGTATCGCGAGATCTTGGCCAACAACCTCCTTCCCTCAGTAAGAGCATTGAAGATGGGTCGTGGCTGGGTCTTCCAGCATGACAACGACCCGATACACACAGCCAGGGCAACTAAGGAGTGGCTCCGTAAGAAGCATCTCAAGGTCCTGGAGTGGCCTAGCCAGTCTCCAGACCTGAACCCAATAGAAAATCTTTGGAGGGAGCTGAAAGTCCGTATTGCCCAGCGACAGCCCCGAAACCTGAAGGATCTGGAGAAGGTCTGTATGGAGGAGTGGGCCAAAATCCCTGCTGCAGTGTGTGCAAACCTGGTCAAGAACTACAGGAAACGTATGATCTCTGTAATTGCAAACAAAGGTTTCTATACCAAATATTAAGTTCTGCTTTTCTGATGTATCAAATACTTATGTCATGCAATAAAATGCAAATTAATTACTTAAAAATCATACAATGTGATTTTCTGGATTTTTGTTTTAGATTCCGTCACTCACAGTTGAAGAGTACCTATGATAAAAATTACAGACTTCTACATTCTTTGTAAGTGGGCAAACCTGCAAAATCGGCAGTGTATCAAATACTTGTTCTCCCCACTGTATATATACACTCAGAAAAAAGGTACAAAAGCTGTCACTGGGGTGGTATCTTTTCAAGTTTATACGTAAAGGGTGCATACTGGAACCTTAAAGGTATATATTAGTACCTAAAGTGTACATATTAGTACCTAAAAGGAACAAAAGTGTACCTTTTGAAAAGGTACTGCCCCAGTGACAGCTTTTGTACCTTTTTTTCTGAGAGTGTATATATGCTTTTAATTATGCATCAATTTGTGAAAAAAACAAAAAAAACATTAAAATTAATGCATTTACAATGGAAGCCTAGTAAGCAATCGTGAAGCACTAGTATAAATATACATTAATTATTTCATTGTCATTTTTCGTTGTAGAATCATAACATAAATATTGCATGTCTTAGCATTAAACACTTACAGGAATTATTGTAATGCACAACTCAAATGCCACTCATAAAGCAAACGTTTTTTATTAAGTGCATGAACAAAACTACACACTTCACATTTCTAGAAATAGACTTTCATTGTAAGTTTGTTACTGCAAACACCATTTTCCTTCGTTTTTACAAAGTTCAGCAATGATTTTCTGTGTTAATCGACAGCATATGTTGCATGCGTGTAGGTTTAGCTTAAGTTGACCGGGAAAAGGATTTAGCCCGGAAAATTCATTTAAGAACATGACTGATCTACTTTAATTCAAGTAATCACCGTCTCTCCGCGGAGTGGATCAGTCCAAATCCTCCCCGTTTTCGAATATGACTTCAGCTCTTTAATGATGTTCCTTGGGCTGGGTGGGGAGAGTGGCTGCTGAGTGTTAAAGGCCGTGCTTGTCTGTTAAACACTGCAGCTGTGCTTTCTGTGGGCGTGAACCCCTGGCGTTCACACACACACACACACACTCAATGACTTACTCAGCATTCAGCCACTCAAACACACTACATCTGCTGTTCATCCCTTTCTTTCACACACCCATACACACAAAGGCAGAGCAAAGCCATAATAGTGGTGCCTGCGGGCAGGGTTGTGTCCAGTACAAAGGCGCTCTAATGACATGACCAATTAGGTATGGGCAGAGAGAAAAAGAGAGAGACAGAAAAAGAGAATACTGAAGTCTATTGGGCAGGTGAAAGGCCGAATGGAGAGTGTGTGGTCACGGGGTCACAGGTGAAGGGCTGAAAGAGCAGGAAAGATGTGTGTGCGTGTGTGTGTGTGTGTGGGTGGGGTTAATGGTACTAATGGCTCTAATTAGCCGCATTCAGATGCACACATGTACAATCTGTTTACTGTGTGATGGTATGACATGGCATACACCAGAATATTGTGAAATATTTTTACAATGTAAAATAACGGTTTTCTATGTGAATATATTGTAAAATGTAATTTATTCCTGTGATCAAAGCTGAATTTTCAGCATCATTACTCCAGTCTTCAGTGTCACATGATCCTTCAGAATTTGCTGCTCAAGAAACATTTCTGATTATCAATGTTGAAAACGGTTCTTATTTTTGTGGAAACCGAATTCTTTGATGAATAGAAAGTTCAAAAGAACAGCATTTATGTGAAATAGAAATCTTTTGTAACATTATAAATGTCTTTATTGTCACTTTTGATCAATTTAATGCATCCTTGCTGAATAAAAGTATTAATTTCTTAAATATACTGACCCCAAACTTTTTGAACAGTAGTGTACATGTTACTCCAAGATACTTCAAAGAAAACCGTTACAATGACCAATGTGCGGTTTGTACACACATTGGTGACCATATTGGTTTCGGCCGATTAGCACAGTTTTTAGGTAACACTTTATTATAAGTTGACATAGTTGCATGTACTTAATATAGTAATAACAGTAAATTGTGCATAATTACAAGTAACTAACCCTAGCCATAACCCTTTAGTAAGTACATTTAGTTTATTAATATTACTCAGTACTTACTTGCGTAATTACACTGTGAAAATGTTACTTTTTTTGTTCATTTTTTAAATAATCACTTTAGGTTGACAATGGAATAATGTAAGACTTTATATTTAATATAAGACCTTTTCTATAGCTCTATATGGACTGGATTCATTTTCTAAAACAGGATGCTTTGATGTTCAGATTTGGAATATTTGTGGTGGTTATTAAGATGGGAGTGTCTGTCGTTTCAGGAGATCATGTGCTCTGCATGTGTGCATCACTAACCCAATTAATTAATTCTATAATTATATCATTATGTATATAATTAAGGGAAGGAATGCATTAAGATAATGATCATACCTGACGCTGCTGGTACAGTTTCTGAGATCAGACTCGCTGTGTTAATGTAATTGTCTTTGTACGTCGGATGAAATGCCAGCAGCACTAGCAGTACCACTAACTCAGAAAGTTGGCAAAAATGGCTCCCCAGGCAGTTTAACAAGAAAATTAGCTTTAGTTATATTGTCCAACAAGGATTTAAATAAATGAGAAGAAGAGTTACAATAACACACCGCAATCACTGAGATTCCTATCTGGACAAGATTAGTTTTCTCAAAGGACCATCTGGTATGAAAAAAAAAAAAACATAAGTAATTTGCTCAGTAATTTTTTCCTGAGGTTGTGCGAGGAAAAACAGACATGTTCAATTTAGATGTTATTCAAATCACAGTGTGTGTCTATGAAACAAATTATGGCAGGTCAAAAGTACTCGGGTCATAAACACCACCGTTCAAATGTTTGAGGTCAGTTAGAAAGAGAGAGAGAGATTAGTATTTTATTCAGCAAGGACGCATTAAATTGATAAAAAGACACATTAAAGACATTTATAATGTTACAAAAGACTTCTGTTTCAAATAAATGCTGTATTCGTCAAAGAATCCTGAAGGGGAAAATATATCACGGTTTCCACATAAAATGAAGCAGCACAACTGTTTTCAACATTAATAATAATCAGAAATGTTTCTTGAGCATATTAGAATGATTTCTGAAGGATCATGTGACACTGCAGACTGGAGTAGTGATGCTGAAAATTCAGCTTTGCATCACTGGAATAAATTACATTTTACATTATATTCACATAGAAAACAGTTATTTTAAATTGTAATAATATATCACAATATTCCTGTTTTTACTGTGTTTTTGATCAAATAAATGCAGCTTTGGTGAGCAGAAGAGACTTCTTTCAAAAAACATTTAAAAGTGTATACTTTTTCTTATATTTTGATTATTGATTTTACTCGCTGTTTTTGGTTGTTTGTTAAAAATAGGTTGAAACATTTTTGTTTAAAAATCGTATAAATTCATAATTAATACATTTCTATATCTGCCCATTTCTAGTACACTGATATGGATGTCAATGGATGTCAGTAATGGCATCTTTATGTCTGTAAAACCAAGTTAGAAAGATCTTTATCCTTCAGCGAGTAAATTCAGAGACATTCATTATGGAAATGTTTCAAATGACACACACACACACACACACACACACACACACACACACACACACACACACACACACACACCCCAGTGTAAAGCTGCTTTAACTAGGAGGATAATTCAGACCATATGTTTTGGTCTGAGTGAAACTGATGTTAATCAAATCCAGATGTGTTTCCATCAATACAGGGGTTGTGGAGAACTGATTATGAAATGAAACTGGTCTGTAAGCCTGTCTTTTCCTGTCTCATGAGACTCCACATTGCTCATTTATACATGTGTTTGTAGTGATGTGAGTACATGTCACGTCGGAGAAAAAGATTTGAGTTTCTTGTGCAAGCTGAATGTGTGTGGGTTTTATCTGCTGTGTCAGTCAGGCGGCTATAAATCAAGTGATTGAGTAGCTAAACACGTAGAAGAACATGATCATTTTCCATATCATACATACAGCAGACTTTGCCACACAGAGATTCAGAAGCGGTTTAAATCCTAAATTAAACCAGCGTCAACTGAAATAGACACCGGCACTTGTTTGGATTGTTGTCTAAATGATTGTTCAATGTTGACACATAAAAACAAATGAGGTTTGTGCTTAAGACAGCAAGTTCTTGGGAGTGTGTGAGTGTGTGTTTATTTGCTGGGAAAGTATGTTTGTTTAATGATAGTACAGTGCTTATTCTCTCAAAACATGTTGTTTTTTCTCTGCTTTACTAAAAAGTGGTCCAGACTGGTTTATGCTGGTTTGTGCTGGCTCAGTGCTGGTTTTGCTAGCAAACCAACATAGCCATGTGAAAATGAGTGGGTTAAGCTCACCAAAAGTTTGGCGCCAGTAGGATAGAAATTAATGCTTATTCTAAAAAAAAAAGGATGCATTAAATTGATCAGTAAAGTGACAGTAAAGACATTTTGCAATGTTACAAAAGATTTATATTTCAAATAAATGCTGTATTTTTTTAACTTTCTGTTCATCAAAGAATCCTGAGGGGGTTTTCACAAAAAAAAAAATTGATAATAATAATAATAATAATAATAATAATAATAAATGTTTCTTGAGCAGCAAATCAGCATATTAGAATGATTTCTGAAGGATCATGTGACACTGAAGACTGGAGTAATGATGCTGAAAATTCAGCTTTGATCACAGGAATTAATTACATTTTACAATATATTCACATAGAAAACAGTTATTTTTAATATATCACAATATTACTGTTTTTACTGTGTTTTTGATCAAATAAATGCAGCCTTGGTGAGCAGAAGAGACTTCTTTTGAAAACACTAGTGTATGCGGGTGACCGTACTGAACTGTTCAAACTAAAGCAAACCAAATGTGATGTTTTGATGTGTATATGTGTGTACATTCCTTTCCTGTAAAGGCTAACAGTTGCTGATAATAAAAACGCTGCGTCTCTGTGTCTCTGTCCAGCATGTCCTGCGGGTCATTTTAAGATGGGTTCTGGTCCTGGTCCATGTTCTGTGTGTCCTGACTCTAGTCACACAGGAGAGACGGGCTCTGCCTCATGTGTGTGTCGCCCCGGTTTCCACCGCGCTCCCACCGACAGTCCAGATACACCCTGCACACGTGAGTACAGCTCTTTTTAATGGCTCCTCACATCTTTTAAAGGGATAGTTCACCCAAAAATGACTCACCCATAAGTTGTTTCAAACCTGTATGAGTTTCTTTCTTCTGCTGAAGACAAAAGAAGAAAAAAATACTATGGAAGTCAATGGGGACCATCAACTGTCTGGTTACTGACATTCTTTAAAATATCTTCTTTTATATTCAGCAGAAGAAAGAAACTCATACAGGTTTGGAACATCTTGAGGGCGAGTAAATGTTTGGGTGAACTATCCATTTAACCTTATAAATCCAATTGTATAAAATTTGATATGCAACTTTCTGAGGCCTTTCATTATCAACATGATCATAACTGCTGGAAAAACCTGTTGCACACAATCTACTACATGCCTTCTGCCGTCTGACTGATAGTTCACACTTTTTTAGCAATTAAAAGGCCTTTTAGTATAATTGTACAAACGTCCACCTTCAGGTTGTGGTTCACGTGTCTTTTTGCTGTGAAACTTTACTGATTTTTATAAAGTAACAGTAAGAATAACTTTTTATATTATTAGTGATATTTCAGGATAAAAACTTACTGGACTGAAGCAGCTTAGATTAACATGATTATCCATACATCATTTATTAGAAAAATCATGTTATAATCAGTCAGTATCAAATATGATCCATCAGGCTTTTGAGGTACGTTTATTTGTTCATCTCTCAGGCATCATTGCATTGCATTACATTATATGTTGAACTACAGAGCTTTGATCACAAAACCAGCATTTAAATATCATCTTACTATATTATCGGGAGATGCAGAGTGACAACTGATATTATTCCCTACTCTTTTTATTCTGTTATGGTTTACATTATGTTTCCATCCATTTTTTCTTACGCGAATTTTGAGATATTGCATAAAAAAACGCTGGATGGAAGTGCCAAGATGCTCATAAATTAAAAAAAATGTGCATAAAACGTATGCACTCAATTGAGGCGGAAGAATACATGAGCATAAACTACGATGGAAACACGTTTACCGAATAAATCCCTTGATGTGCAGCAAAAAACTTGCATGACTTTGCCGCAACAGAGGATGGGATTGGATAACTGCACTAACCAGTGGACCAATCGCATCGCACAGCTGCTCAACTGTTGATTTGATCATTCTGAAATGCCTGAGCCAAAGTCTGTCGTCAGAATGATTTGGTTTAATTACCTCACAAAACTGTCTCATTGCGTCTGCCTCCGAATGCTTCGTCTGCTTACTTGCAGCAACTTCCGTTTTTGTTACAGATATTTCGCACCAATTTTCCAGGACGTGGCGATTTTGTTCTCTTGAACACATGGGATGAAAACAGTGCTTTATTTGCAAATGTTTTATGCGATATTTCAAAGCTAAATTGCCAACTTTGGATGGAAACATGGCTATTCTGGCTTTTATGTTGCATTCTGGGTATTGCAGATATTTCAAACAGATACTGAATTACAGAACTGTAGCTGTAATTCAAGCACCCTGTATTTGTTGTCTTGTTCAGGTCCGCCCTCGTCCCCTCGCAGCCCTGTTCCTCAGGTCAATGACACGTCTCTCACGCTGGAATGGAGCGAACCGTTAGACAGCGGGGGCCGCTCGGACCTTACCTATAGTGTGGAGTGTCAAATGTGCCTGACCCCCAGGAGCCCCTGCGCGCCGTGCGGGGACGGTGTGAATTATCGGCCCTCCCAGACTGGGATCCAGGGTCGCCGCGTGAGCATTTGGGGACTCCGGCCTCACACCACCTACAGCTTTACCGTGATGGCCCTCAACGGGGTCTCTCCTCTGAGTCTGCAGGGGCCCATGGGGGAGACCATCAACATCACCACCAGCCCTAACGGTGAGACACAGAAACACTACAGCTGTATATGAATGAAGCTTGATATCAGTGAATATTTTCAGTGCTCATGTATGTATGTGTGTGTGTGTGTGTGTGAGCAGTTCCTGTACTGGTGTCGGGTTTAAGGAAGAACACAGCCACAGAATCCAGCCTGACGCTGCACTGGAACACACCGACCCAATCGCACTACAGGATCCTACAGTACCAGCTACGCTACTGTGAGAAGGTAAACTATACTACACTACACTATAAAATGCTATATAAATGCTATAACACTTTAAAACTAGAACACTATAAAATTCTAAACTACACTATAGATAACTGTACTGTTCTATACTAAACGACACCCCTTAAAAAAAGAAGTGCACTTGATTGTATTGAATGTGCACTTGTAGTCCACTTCAAATCTTATTTTACTTGCAGTTAATATAATATAAATTAAATAAAAGGCCACTTAAGTGTACTTAAAGAAAGTAAACTTTAAAGACTGTTTATTAACAGACTTCAGTACACTTTAAAAAGCATTTTAAATCTTTTTTAATAATCATTGCAATAATCTTTTGTCATGCTTTAAAGTACACTTATTTTACATACTAAAGCACATGTAAAATACTTGATTATAATTTTAACTGTAGTGTGTTATTTTGAAGTATTTTAAATGTACTTCATCATTACAAATGTGTAATTACAAATATATTTAAATACATGACATACAAGTTTCAATAGAAACTAGATGAGTTAAGTTTGATGATAAACTTTGAAGTTGGCTTGAGAAAGCCAGAAAGTTTTAAAAGCTTGAAGTTTGAAGGTTTTACATTTTAAGTAGTTTTAAGTTTAAAGTTTCGTGTTTTGAAGGCAATAACGTCTATCAGAAAAATAGATTTAGCATTTTGCTAGCATGAATTAGCATGTTGCTAACATGTTTTAACATGAATTATGTTGTTAACATGATTTTGCAAGTTGCTAGCATGTTTAAATGTGTTGCTAGCATGAATTAACATGTTGCTAACATGTTTTAACATGTTTAACATGTTGTAATCATGAATTAGCATTTTGCTTGCATGATTTAACGAATTAGCATGTTGTTAACATGTTTTAGCATGTTGCTAGCATGTTTTAACACATTGCTAGGATGAATTAGCATGTTGATAACATGTTTTAACATGTTATAATCATGAATTAGCATTTTGCTATCATGATTTAATTAATTAGCATGTTGTTAACATGTTTTAACAAGTTGATAGCATTATTTAGCATTTTGCTAGTATGTTTTAACATGTTGTAATCATGATTTAACATGTTGCTAGAATGTTTTAGCATCTTGCTAGAACGAATTAGGATGTTGCTACCATGCATTTTGCTAGCATGTTTTAGCACACATTGCTAGCATTAATTAGCATTTTGCTAGCATGTTTTAGCACACATTGCTAGCATCAATTAGCATATTGCTTGCATGTTTTAGCATGGATGAACGTTGCTCTCTTAAGCCAACTTAATGACTAAAGAATATTTTAGTTAAATGCTTGTCAGTATATTCATACATTCAAGACAATAGAATAATTATGAAATTACATATAAAGATGCACTACCTAAGTGGGTCAAAAAGCACTAATTTAATTTAATACAATTTTAACTATAATACATTTTCATTTATTTGCGGTTAACATGGATTTAAGTGTCTGAAAACATTACATTCAGTTTGCACTTGAGCATATTCTTTTGAAGAATATTATTTCCGTAATACACTAAAGCTTACCTGTTTTGCTTGCACTCCAGATATCTCACATTGGTTACAGTAAATAAGCGCACACTGCGTTTACTCAGGAAAATGTGAATTCTCTCATAATTCAGTATTGTTTTATACCTCCATTTCCTCTGCTCTCCTCAGACAATCTATTTATATGACCTCTCCCTATTTCTCTTTCTCCATCCTCCCCACTTGCTCCATTTTTCTCACCGCTTGTGTTTTATTGATCGCTCTCTGTGGCGCAGCTGTTCACTGTTTACACTACAAACCTGCCAGACTAATTAACAATTAATATATTCAAACAGCTCAGAAATGGTACGTGAAGAATCAACTAAATGGAAGATATTGGTGTGTGTTCTTTTGAAAGGAGCGTGGCTTTGAGGAGAACTCCTGTCATTATATGGAGAGCAATGTCAATGAGGTCGTGCTGAGCGACTTGCGCCGGGCGACGCAGTACGAGGTTCAGGTCCGCGCCCGCACTTTGGCCGGCTATGGCAGCTTCGGTCAAGCTACCGTCTTTCGAACCCTGCCCGACGGTAAGAAAAGGTCTAGCTTAATATTAGTGCCCAACTTTTTGTGCCGTAGAGTTTTGTTTGGGAAGGCCTTTTATTGATTTTGTTTTTTTTTTTGAGATTGTATCACATCTTTTGCCGTTTTTAAACCCTCTCTCTCTCACTTTGGCTGTCTGCCTCTCTCTGTTTCCCCAGAAGATGATTCCTCGTCTCCGCTGCTTGTTACTGGGATCCTCATAGCCATGGGCATGCTGCTCCTCATCATCGTCATCGCTGCTGCAATCTACTGTATAAGGTAAAACAAGAGACCAACAAGCAAACGAGAGTGTGAGGTTGTTATAATTGGGCCTGCGTGCCCGCAAGGCTCCCGAGATTTCCACACAATTCAAACAGCCGTCATTCACACATTCCCTGTCCCTTGCATGCTTGCTTATTAAATAAATTGGCTATTTTTAATAATGCTTCCAATCAGCAAGCAATAAAACTGTAGAAATCTCAGCACTGTTTAACACATTTTACTAGATATAAATGTGCTGTTATGATACTTTCTTAATAAAAGGCAACTGTAAGTACATTTTAAGTAAGTAAGCTCTTTGCAGGTTAAATGTTAATTGGTTGTTTGTTGGTTCAGACAACATTTATTTTATGTCATCTGGTTCAATCTATAGTACTTGTTTTATTGAGTAATGAATAAGGAGGGAAACCTGTTCGGAAACAGACATTATGCTTGCACAAAATGTTTGCACTAAAACTATTCAAATCATTTTCAATAATTAAAATAAAGTTAAGATAAAATATAAATATTAGATTAAAAAACTTAAATAATTAATTAAATTTAGAAATGTTGTCTTGGCAACAAACTGAAATAAAATAATTTTAAGCAGAAGTACTACAATTACTAAAACTAAAACTGAAATAAAAATAAATGAAAGCTAAATTGAAATTTAAACAAAATGAATACTGAAAATATAAAAAATAAAAGCTAATTCAAAATATGAACAAAAAAAGTAAATCAATGATACTAAAATAACTAAAATTAACTAAAATGATACTAAAATTTTCAGTAACTAAAATAAAGCTGAAATAAAATAAGTAATTAAATATAATAATTTTATTAAATACTTAAACTTAAAAAAACTTTGCCTTGGCAACTAACTGAAATAAAATAATTTTAAATAATTCTAAATAGAAATTTAATATAAAAAATATAAATAAAAAATATAAAAAACTAATAATGAAATTGACAAAAGCACATAACAAAATGACTAAAATGCAAAATAAAATAAAAAATAAACCAATTCAAAATATCAATAAATACTATAATAGTATATAAATAATACTAAAATAACGCCAACACTTTACATTAAGGTTCCATTCGTTAAGGTTAGTTAATGCATTAACTAATATTAACTAACAATTAGCAATACATTCGTTACAGTACTTATTAATCTTTGTTAACATGAATTAATAAAAATACAACTGTTCATTGTTAGTTCATGTTAGTTCAGGTTCATTCACTAATGTTAAGAGATGCAAGATTTGATTTTAATCATGTATTAGTAAATAATGAGATTGACATTAACTGTGATTTAATAAATGCTTTAGAAATATTTTTCATGTTAACTAATGTTAACAAATAAAACCTTATTGTAAAGTGTTACCAAAATAACACACCTTTACGTCACTTATGCAGAACTGCACAGATTATTCCACACAACCATTGCAGAAAAAGTGGTAACAAGTAATTTTCTCTGTGCCTAATTATATGGATTTTCTGGAAGTGACAATAAAAAATGTCCCTGTAGCTTTACATACACCAGCCTGTTTGAGCCGAAAGACCTGGCGTACCTTTCCAAAGTGATCGGACTCTCCTAACAGTAATTTCAGATGCATGAATTTGTGGGAACTGAGAGAGAGAGAGAGAGAGAGAGAGAGAGAGAGAGAGGAGAAAGGGGAAGTGGAGACAGGATACAGTTATCCCACCCCAGTCTCCACAGGCCAAATCAGCAGAACAATAGTCATGACCCTGGGGTAGCACACACACACACTTCTTTAAGCGCAAGTGTATTTACACAATGAACATACACTCCAGTGTACATGCAAACGCAGATATTGCTGATAAATGGGCCGTATATATATGCCCACGTATGAACAGCTAAGATTACAGGAGCGTGCGTGTTTGGAGGTTTACACATATTGTTTGCACACAGTACATACACAAATTTTCACACCCAGTTAAATGGAGAGTCCCTACAATCAATCTCACACACACACACACACACACACACTGGGAGCCTCCGGTCCAGACCTGCCATCAGTCACTGGGTGGGACAAACGTGGCTATTTTAGTCCTGGGAAATCAGGGAGAAAGATGGACGTGGAAAAATTTCCAAGCTATGAAGTTCTCAGTTATGTTTTTTATCTAGGTATTAACTTTCAGATGTTTCTCCTAATAGAACTATAAACTGAAGGTATAGCTCAGATCTTTTGGTCATGAAAGAATTTGACTCTAAACTTAAGAATACAGACTTGAGGGTAAAAAAACAAACTGAATTCTTTTAATCTTGTGCAGTTGTACTTTACTTTGAACGATAACTTTTAAGCAAAGTCTCAATTCATTCCCCTGTTAACCTTAAGTCGCAAACCAACGAGTTTCTCTGAATGCAATTTTGAGCCGTAAGCGAGCGTCCACAAGTGCAAAACACAAAGAAGGAATGAGAAGGCCATATGGTGAAAAAGAGAGTGAAGAAAATAACAAGAATAACAAGGAGAACGGCCTGAGTAATTTAAAACTGTGTTAGTGTTTAATATACTATGAAACTGAATAAGGAGCCAGGAGTAAGAGACAAAGACACAGGAGGCGGAAGAGTGGGGCGGAGAGAGGGATTTAGTGTGCATTCAGTTCACTCTTTGCTCAGAGTAATATGACAACAGAAAACGAATAACAAAAACATGAAACACAACAAACACAAAGCCTCACCAAACCCAAACCTAGCATGACACAACAAGTATTTTTATATTGCAGCTGACTCATTGATACAATCTGACATTAGCACATTGCTACGCTAACAACACATGAGCATAAAATACATGGCACGCACAATTATTGGGTGATACATTTTAGTATTGAATGAAATATATGTTTAATCAACATTTCTCTCAACTCAACTAATTAGCATTTTGTCACTGTCCATTTAGTTTTCCAATCTTAGAATTTGTCCAATGGAAGGTACGTTTGGAACAGCCTTCATGTTGGAAGTGTGCTTGCGATCCCTTAAAAAACGGTCTAGCTGGGACAGGGGTTCCCAAATTTTTTTTGTCAGCCTTAGATGTAAAATGCTTACTTGAAGTATCCTTTGAGATTTTAAGTTAATAGTTCAATAATTTAACGACACATTCGCATATTCACGGACGATGGTTAATGGTCGCATGACATGCAAGTAAAATGTTTTTATTTAAAAAAAGAATTAAATAAAATTATTATCAGTAGTAGTTTTAACTCTATAAAAATGAAGACAGAAATATATTAATGGTGTAAATTACAATTGCACTGCAAAGTTTAAAAAAAAAATATATGTGATGATTATAAACAATACTTTTATTTTACACTACAAGTACTAATATTTGTGTCTTAAATTCTTCACTTGCAAAAATTCAAACCCTCGAAATTATTAGATTTGCTTGATTTAAATTGCAGACTGATTTATATCACAATTACTGATTTATTTTGATTTATTGTGCAGCCCTATATTTATCTATTTAGTAACACTTTATTTTACAGTGTCATCGTTACACGTTACATGTAGTTACTATAGTAATAACTATACATTATGCATAATTACATGCAACTAACCCTAAACCAAACCAAATTCTAACCCTTTAGTAAGTGCATGTAGTTACTTAATACTGCTCAGCATTTAAATGTGTAATTACACTGTAACAATGACACCTTAAAATAAAGTGTAACCATCTATTTTAATTTTACATTCCATTTTATTAATTATTAGCTTTTCATCAACTCCCCGTTTGGGAAACCGTGAGCTAGGCAATAAAGTACCAATAATGTACTTTTGGCGGCCATTGAATGAATACAGCCCTTTTCTAGCACCCCTACAATGTCAGTGAGACCCAAAAGCAGTATATTGGGCTTGTCTGTTCCCGCTTAAACCTGTATGTGTAAAGGCATGAAGCAAAATGCCATCTCAGACAGTGACTGTCCAACATCATTTCCAAGATACGCACTTCTTTGTTGCATTGAAAGATTGCACAAGAAGTCATACTCAAAGTAGCTATTTAAAATGACCCAACTTTGCTGAAGAGACAAGCATATTTTTCAGATGCTATTGTGCTTGTTAACTAGCTTAACCAACAAGACTTCTGTGGTCAAGCAGCCAAAAGGACCTTTCTAAGTGGCCAAGAACAGCTAAACTAGCACCAAACCAGCAGTTAACATGCAGCGTCAGGTGACTTGGGATGTGGAGAAAGACGGATTGAACTGAAAAGCTAAACACTTTATGTCAAACTTTAACTCACTCAGCTGTGAAATGACTAATAGCTTGAAGCGTCATGCTGCCATGGGATTTTCCACAATCCTTGAAAATGTCATTACAGTTTTGCTGGGTATTAATGTCTAAAAACCTTGTTTTTTTGTGCATATTACACTGTTCACCAGTGTTTACCATTGAAAGAAGACCTACATATTTGTGAATGTTATGTTTACTCTGGAGATCTTTTACTTATTCACATCCACTATCCCTTTTGTGTTCACAGGAAGCAAAATCATTTCAAAGATCCAGAACTGAGTGACAAAAATGGCCAATATCTCATGGGTCATGGTGAGCATCTTATTATAATGATGCATTCTGGTTAAGTTGTGACTTTTTTGATTAATGGAGTAACTGACATATTTTTTTCTCTCCAAGGAGTGAAAGTTTACATTGATCCATTCACTTACGAGGACCCTAATGAGGCCGTGAGAGAGTTTGCTAAAGAGATTGATGTCTCATTCGTCAAAATCGAAGAGGTTATTGGGGCAGGTAAGTCTTCCTCCCTCACAACATTCATTTTCTTTCTTTTCAGACGGTGCAGTCACGTATTCGGTTTCAGTCATTTGTAAGATATAACAAAGGCGTATAGATATTTTTTCTGTTCGCACAGAAAGCAGAGTCTTTGATATTTAAAGTCCCCCTGTGATGAAAATCAAGTTTTTAATGTTGTTTATATGTCTATGTGGTGTTTTTAATATGCTTTAAGACAAACCATGTGTAAATTAATGTTAACACCATTGCTGAGTATTTTCTCCTTAAAACTCCAATGTCTCAAAAACGCATTTTGAAATCGCTGGTGTTTCTGACGTCACAAACTACCTTGTAACCAATCACGTCATGGTGTGGGCGTGGCTTAAGCATATCATTAACTGCTGTGAAGCAGGGGAGTCTCAAGAGAAGTCAGGTTATCCCGCTATATTTTTTTGTTGATATGAAAAACTGTGTTTATTTAGCAGTATAGCGGGTGAATTATGTATATGATGTATATCACAATGTTATGATGAACTATATGCCTTTCTCCACTTTCCAGTTCTAAGTTGTTCAAAGCATTTGTAAGGATTTTAGTAGGCAGACTGAGATGGCGAACGGGAACATAGTTTGCAACACATTATTAGCTGTTTGAAAACATAGTCAAGCAAAAGGCTAATCATATTAATTACTGTTATGTGTCCGATGTTGTAGAGAGCAATACATAAAACGCATTACCATTCTGATACATCGACTTGTAGACGAGCCTGTATGAGTGAGTGGAGGCGGGGCTCATTTGCATATTCATGGATCCGCGTATACTAAATGAAGCAAGGGTGTAGAGTTACATTTTTCACAGGAAAAAAACTTTTAAATATGTAATTTTTGTGATCAATGATGCATTTTAAGGGATAAAATTATTAACTACAGGGGGACTTTAACAAATGTTTTTTCTTATTACAGCTGAAAAATGATTAAAAATTGGATGCTTTGTTTTGCCATTTCAGGCGAATTTGGCGAAGTCTGTCGGGGACGGCTGAGGATTCCTGGGAAGAAGGAGAACTATGTTGCCATTAAGACCCTTAAAGGGGGATACACAGACAAGCAAAGGCGGGACTTCCTGTCTGAGGCATCAATCATGGGCCAGTTCCAGCACCCCAACATTATCCACCTGGAAGGCATAATAACAGCCAGCTGCCCTGTCATGATCCTCACAGAGTTCATGGAGAACGGAGCTCTGGACTCCTTCCTGAGAGTAAGTATGCGAAGGATCTAGTGGTAAATGTTTGTTGACGTAACCATCTCAATGGCCCTGTTTACACCTGCTATAAGATGCATTTTGGTTGATCGGATCACAAGTAGACGAGGGAGACACATATCCGTTTACACCTGGTGTGTTAATCCGCCTCTTTTGTCCACTTTTGACCCCTTCTGTCCTGATTTCTTTGAGGGGAGGGTCAATGGGCAGTCAGATCTTTCAGATCTTTCGATCTAATAGACGAAATAAGCTTGCGCAATTTACATATAAACGCACTGGAGATGACGGAAAAACACACGGAGAGCATCAGCATTAGTTTCTGCTCTGACAGCCGCAAGACCCGCCGAACACTGTGAGTGTGTGTTAGAAATCAGGAATGGAGAGAGAACATTGTGCTTGGTACGTTTCTCATCTTCAAACCTTCAAACCTTCACCCGTCATCCACTTGTGATCCGATCGACCAAAACGCATCTTAATACCAGGTGTAAACAGAGCCAATGACTCTCATACACAAGGACTCTCTGACATAGATCTTTCTTTCTCTCCAGCTCAATGATGGCCAGTTTACTCCAATACAGTTAGTCGGTATGCTGCGCGGCATCGCATCAGGCATGAAATATCTCTCTGAAATGAGTTACGTACATCGGGATCTTGCCGCACGGAACATTCTCGTCAACAGTAACCTGGTTTGCAAGGTGTCCGACTTCGGTCTGTCGAGATTCCTGCAAGAGAATTCGTCTGATCCTACATACACCAGCTCACTGGTAAGAGCAAATGCTTAGGCAACGTTAAGCACTTTTTCACACGGGCTCAGTATTTTTAGGGGGAAAAATGCAACCAAGCATTACTAGCAACATGTGCATCATGAACATAACTGATCTGCTTGTTTTAGGGTGGTAAAATTCCAATCCGTTGGACGGCACCCGAGGCGATCGCATTCCGTAAATTCACCTCCGCATCAGATGTATGGAGTTACGGAATTGTCATGTGGGAAGTGATGTCGTTTGGAGAGCGACCATACTGGGACATGAGCAACCAGGATGTAAGTGTTTGTATTTTAATATGATTACATTTTGGTTAACATTTTGACAGTTTTACTTTGGACTGAAGCAGATGCATTGATATAGAAAAGTATCCAATAGCAAGGGATGAAAATTATTTTTGTTATGCCAATAGTCAAAATGTTTGCAGATATTGCTTTCAGTTACACTACTGTTCAAAAGTAGTTGAAGAAATTAATACTTTTATTTAACAAGGATGCTTTAAATTGATCAAAAGTGACAGTAAAGACTATTAAAAATAATGTTACAAGGGATTCATATTTCAAATAAATCCTGTTCTTTTGAACTTTTGTTCAATAAAGAACCCTGAAAAATGTATCACAGAAGCAACTGTTTTCAACATTGATAATAATCAGAAATATTTCAGAATAATTTCTGAAGGATCATGTGACACTGAAGACTGGAGTAATGATGCTGAAAATTTGATCACAGGAATAAATTACATTTTAAAATATATTCACATAGAAAACTGTTATTTTAAATTGTAATACTATTTAATTATTGTACTATTTTTACTGTATTTTTGATATTTTTTTGATATTTTTTCAAAAAAGCCCCAAACTTTATCGACCCCAAACTTTTTAATGGTAGTGTACATTACAAAAGATGTTTCCAATGTCAGCCTAATCCGACTGAAACTTAAAATAATATCTTAAAAGTGCTAATATTGACATGTATACATTTATACATATATTTTCACGGTCACACTTTAGATTAAGGTCCAATTCTCACTATTACCTTCGACTTTTGCATCAATAAACTCCTAATTACTGCTTATTAATAGTTAGTAAGGTAGTAGGTATTGGGTAGGATTAAGGGATGTTGAATATGGTCATGCAGAATAAGGCATTAATATGTGCTAATAAACAGCCAATATCCTAGTAATATGCATTAAAATAAGCAACTAGTGAGAATTATACCCTAAACTAAAGTATTACTGTTTTCACTAATGCATCCTTCGACCCTACAGCATTTTCAATTCACTTCCTCACTTTCATCCTCCCCTCATTAACACAATCTGTCTCACCCAATCAGGTGATCAATGCCATCGAGCAGGATTACCGGCTGCCGCCTCCCCCCGACTGTCCCACATACCTGCACCAGCTGATGTTGGATTGCTGGCAGAAGGAGCGGACGGCACGGCCACGCTTTTCCAACATTGTCTCAGCTCTCGACAAGCTAATTCGCAACCCTGCCTCGCTTAAAATCACCGCCCAAGAGGGGGCAGGGTAAGTTTCACGTCCATTACAGTTCCATATCGTAGCATATGTAAGCAGATGCTTATGTAAAATAATGTGATCATCAACATTAAACACCATGTAAATCAAAACTACAGTCAAACCAAAATGTATTCAGACACCTTCAACATTTTCTCACGTTATCAGAGTTTATTCGCTATAGTTTAGAAAATGGTAATAAAATATGACAAGAACTCAGAGTTAAACTGTGTCGGATCAAATTCATCTTGATAATGTCAGATAACTTTGATAGAAAGGAATGTAATGGATTACAATCAACCAATCAGCTGTTAGATTTAAGTACACAATCAGATAATACCAATTTAGGTCAACCAATGACCAAGCAATGCTTCATTTTGTTCAGTCTGTGGTGTCAAAGGTCGCATTAGCAATTAAAGAAAAAACACTGAAGCAAAACATGGTCAGGTCTTAATTTTGGTCCCAAATTTTGTATCAGTTTTACTGGTAGTCACTGTATGAAGAATTTTTGGGTATAATATGTCACAGTTTACTTTATTTTGCTATCCTCACTTAAATAAATGAACTATGGTGTCCTGCACCCACTAGTAAAAAATTATATCTGGTGTCTGAATAATTTTTGGTTTGACTGTACCTAATATTACTGAAAGAAATGTCGACCCAGTACGAGCTATAGGACCGTGAAGCTTTGGGGAGTGTTAATGTACTCAATCTACTCAAAATGTTGCTTTTTGATGAAACTTACCCACATGGTGTTCATGTGTTGAAAAAAAAAGAATGCATGAAGCTAGAATAAAATGTATTTTATGTTCTGTTCTTTCTTTTGAAATATTGCATATTCGGATAATCATACAACAAAATATCCTGTGGGCCATGAACATTTTGTGAAACTGGTCAAAAATGCTGGCGGTGGCTGGCAACTTTTTAAAAAACGCTGGCGGGAAAGAGTTAATGTGGTGCAGTAACAGGATTACTGAAAAATAGTTCAAACATTACGTGGTCACAGGAGAAGTAATGTGATTACAGCAATGCATTTACCCCAACAATGCTTGTCAATCAAGAACATAGCAGTTTCTGTTTTAGCTTCAGTCACATCTCATTCCGTCCATCATTTCATTAGCTTGGCTCTCATCCACACAGTATGGCATCTTGTACGTTAGTCTTGCCCCTCCCCTCTCGGCATGTTGGCCTGTCAGCCTGTCAATCAAGACTCAGTATGAGCGCATATCTGTCCGTCACATTTTGGTCTCTCCCCTCCCCCTCCCCTCAAGGGAAAGCTGTTAGATTCTTCCTCTCTTTGGTAGCCTTTCTTAAATTGTGTTGCTGCAGGCTGACTCGAGGCGTCATCTTAATATGGGCAATTACATGCATTTTAACACTTGCCTCTCTTCCTCCTCAGACCCTCTCACCCTCTGTTGGACCAGCGGTCCCCTCTGACGCCCTCATCCTGTGGGACAGTGGGTGACTGGCTCAGGGCCATTAAGATGGAGCGTTACGAGGAGAGTTTTCTACAGGCCGGTTACACGTCCATGCAGCTGCTCGCCCACATCAACACAGAGTGAGTACAGATAACATCACCTTCATTCAACAACGTACTGAAATCCAGGCATAATAGACAGCAAATTCTGACATACAACTGAATTACAAGGAAGAATAAAAACTTGTCTTCCTTGGTGAAGAGTAAATAATTGAATTCACAATCAAATTTGTAAAAATGAATAATGAGTGTTACTAAACAGAAACAAAGAAATTACATAAAAAGGACTAATTATATTATATTATATTACAGGTAACGCTTTACAATAAGGTTGCATTAGTTTACTTTAGGTAACATGAACTAACAATGAACAATACTTCTAAAGTATTTATTAATCTTAGTTAATTTTAAATTAAACATTTACTAATACATTATTTTAATCAAAAGTTGTGTTTGTTAACATTAGCGAATGCAGTGTGAATTAACATAAACAATGAATGACTGTATTTTTATTAACTAACATTAACAAAGATTAATAAATACTGTAACAAATGTATTGCTCATTGTTAGTTCATGTTAGTTAATACATTAACTAATGTTACCATATATTATATTACATTACATTACATTAATTATATTATATTATAATATATTATATTATAATTATATTATACCGATCAAAAGCTTGAAGTCGGTACAATGTTTTGAAATAAGTCTCTTATGCTTACCAAGGCTGCATTTGATTAAAAATACAGTAAAAGCAGCAATATTGTAAAATGTAATTACAATTTAAAATAACTGTTTTCTATCATCATTACTCTTCAGTGTCACATGATCCTTCAGAAATCATTCTAATATGCTGATTTGCTGCTCAAGAACGATTTATTATTATTATTATCAATGTTGAAAACAGTTTTTTTTTTTTTTTTTTTTTTTTTTTTTTTTTTTTTTTTTTTTTTTTTGGTCAGGATTCTTTGATGAATAGAAAGTTCTAAAGAACAGAATTTTTTTTTTAAATAGAATTTTGTGTAACAATGTAGTCGTAACAATTTGTCACTTTTGATCAATGTAATGCATCCTTTCTGAATAAAAGTTCAAATTAATTTCTTGATCCCAAACTTTTGAACTGCAGTGTATATTTATAATTTTTACATATGCAAACAACATAATATAAGCCTGGTTTCACAGACAGGGCTTAGATTAAGCCAGGATTAGTTACTTATGACATTACTGATGTGCATCTTGAGACAAAACAATGGCACTGACATATTTTAAGATATATCAGTGCAAGTTGCTTTCAGTTAAAACAGCTCAAACATGCATTTTAGTCTTAAGATTTGTCTGTGAAACCAGGGGATAATCTTTTCTGTGTTAATGCTGTTATTTTAAGGTCTAATTCTGTTTTTTATTTCTCTCTCTCAGGGATCTGCTGCGTTTGGGAATAACTCTGGCTGGTCATCAGAAGAAGATTCTGTCGAGCATTGAGGCTCTTGGGATTCAAAACAAAACTCCAGGGAATGTGCTCTACTGAGTGAACCGTACACACTCACACACACGCAAACACTTGTCGAGTTTGCCTGGAGAACCTTCATGTAACCTACCCACTCACAATCAGGAACATTTCTACTTCCTTTTTATCGGGTCACTTAAGGATCAAGATTGCTTACTTGCTTCCAAGAAAGACTACCTAAAGGGGACCAGTCCAGGAACCTGTCGGAACTGTCACTGTAATACCACTAATATTACAAAGCTTCATTTGTGATATCAAACGGGTCTCATACGGGATGTAACCTCACCATTTCGGGGAGCTACATGATGTAATCCAAAAGGAAAGAGTATTTTTCTAAAGGAGACTTTCATACTCAAGAGACTGAAGGAGGATAAGACGAGGCATGTGACATGAATGTGGACACAAGACTTCTTCATCCTTCATTTTAAGGATGTGTTGTGCACGAACGGTCACATACACAGATACACACTACGTGGCTAAAGTGCTAAGAAAATGGTATTTTTTATTAAATGATGCACTCTGTGTGTGTATGTGATCAGCAATAAGAAAAATTAGCACAAAAGTCTTAGCACTTTTTTTCAGAGGAGAAAGACACGAGGCAGAGGTTCCATTGGTGAACAAAATATGCGAAACATACGTTCTTATACAAACACACACACACACACACACACATATGTAGAAATCTGCAACACTTGACTGGCACTAAAAAGAGACCAAATAAAAGACTGTCTGTTGTTTTATGAGTGGCTGAAAGACTCGAAACAACCTTTGAACGTGTGCCATACTGTTTTGTTTATTACGGGAATGTTGTGCTGGTTTGACTCACCAACTTGAAGCTGGTGTTCATCATCATCTAACCACATGATTCAAAAGCCACCCTTTCATACCACGCGTGGGTTTATGGGTAGGAGGATTTGGTCTTCACATTGGAGATCCACAAGAACAAACCAGGGACTTTTATTCTGTTGCCTCTTTTTTTTTTTTTTGTATAAATATATCTTGATTTATGTAAAAAGATTCACTTTCTTTGTCAGTGTAATCTGTGTTTCTGTTACAATAAAAAGTATACATTTAGTCTAGTTTTAAAAATTTCTTTCTTGCTTGCTTCTATTTTAATAACACAAGGAATTGAGTTGCGCTTTATTATAAGGAGTTCATTAAGGCTCTGTTTACACCTGGTATTAAGATGCGTTATGGGCGATTGGATCACAAGTGGATGACGGGTGTAAACAGGGTCTAAAAACGGGGTTTTGAGCTTGTCCACTTTCAACCACTTCCAGAGGTAGGCGAAAACACGTTCGACCGGATTGCTTTCGTAGTGTAAACGCTCATGTGGTCAAATGTGTTCGAATAGCCACAAAAGACGCCCACTCTCCGCCTACTGACCTAATGCGTAAACATTATGGGAAGCGCGCTAGCCAGACAGGATTTAAACTTTGTCTGGAGACCCAAGTTTGGTTTGAAGAAGAAAAACGCACCAAGCACAATGTTCTCTCACCATTCCTGATTTCTAACACACACTCACAGCATTCAGCGTGATCTTGCGTCTGTCAGAGCAGAAACAGAGTGATTGAAAGTGGACAAAAGAGACGGATTAAAACATCGGGTGTAAAATGGGAACGTGTCTCCCTCGTCTACTTGTGATCCGATCGACCAAAATGCATCTTAATACCAGGTGTAAACAGGGCATTAGATACTGTAATGTCCTCCCTAGTCCAAAAAGAGAATTTGTTGAAACTAAAGTGACATGAATGAAATTTCAAAACGGTCCATTGTTCATTATGAATAGTGTAGCGATGTATGAAGCACAGCTCACACAGAAATCACTTTCAAACCAATCAGCTTTCGTTGGTCAATCAATGTGTACAACTTGAACCTGCTGCGAAATCTGCATGGGGAAATCTTTTGCTCTCGCAAAAATTCCCAATCGCATGATTTCCTATTGAAATGACTGGATTTCATCAGCAAAAATTCACCTAACAATGGTAAATGTTACTGCACCTTTGAAGTAAGGAGGAAGTATGATTTTTCGATAAGAGTAAAGTGTATTAAAGTCTGTCAAAGCTTGTGCGCCTTCTGCTCTGCAGAACCTTTTGAGGCATATAAAATGTTGGAAATGGGTGGCTGTTTATTTTTGAGACTGAGATCCCTGATCATTTTGGTTTGAGCTCAACCACTTGAGAGGACCATTTTGGATTGTTTTGTGAACATTTCGCTATGTAGTGCAGATTTGCAAAGAGGATGTTATTGAAGGATGGGGCTAATGTTATTTGGGACTCGGCAGCAAACTCAAGGTGAAGAGCGCATTTACATACTGTATGTAGTCAAGGCACAGCAGAAATATCTTGAATTAGGAAGCCTGATTAATTCTAAGGTTCAGAGAGAGGGTGGAAAATGGTCATGACAAACTAAATATGTTTTTGGCACATAAATCTCTCTCTTATAAGCCGGCCTCGAAGAAAAATCTAAATGAATACAAAATTTATATGACCCTTTTAATTCTTGCTCTCTTCCCATTCTCCCGGGTTCCTCCTTCATCCTTTTATCTGTGACTGACTGTTTCTGTCTGCACACACGCACACACCTGCTGGATGCATATTTCCATAATTGTTTTGGGGTGATCCGATTTCTTGGACATTCTTGTTTTAAGCATTCCTCCCTGAAGATACAATGACCTTCTCTACTCGGCAGAGGTACAACTGAGATTTGGGAATGGGGCTTAGAGTTCCCCTCCCCCCTGTCTGTGTCTCTTCACCAATGGATCTCTTGTCCCCAATCCCTTCAGAAGAAAGAACCAGTTCTTTCTCAAGACTCCTTGAAAATGTCCTTGACTTAAACCTTAGTTTGACTTCGCCTCCTCTCTTTTTTTCCCATGTTGCAGTTTCCTTGCGTGTCTGTTTTTAGGTTTATCCATCCCATCTTTGCAAACATGTCTGGGACGCAGTGTTATTTGGTACAGCTCATGAAAATGTGTCCAGGTACACTTTCATTCCTAGAATCAAAAGATAATTATATTTTGCATCAAGACACAAAGTCATTTAGAACAGTTATAATTGTTGACGTCTTTTAAAGACAATTATAAGCAACTCCCCCAGGAATTCTAATGTAATGCACCTTGATGTTTTACTTTTAAATGTTATTTCATAGGTAATTATCTATGTTCTCAAAGATAATTATCCTCAGACTCTCATTACTGGAGTAATGAAAATCATTGTGTCCTGACTAAAGATACACCAATAATTAGTTGAACCTATATATTTTTTTCCCCAAAAGATATTCAGACTTTTCTAATCAACCAGTTATAATTTTCTTTAAAACTGACAAACAAGTAGTAAGTGTAAACATAGCCCAGAACAAATATAATCATATAAATATAATAACAAATGCAGCAACAACAATAATTATAACAATAACAAATATTCATAATGCATATTGTTTATTAGAATAAAAAAAATCTGCATTATGAGAGTTGCAGCACAGTAATAAGATAGGGGTTGGGGAGTTGTTTTTGATTTTGGAATGAAATATGACTCCTCACAGCATTTTTGAGGCTTCATTTGAAACCTATGTAGTCCAAGTGGTTAATCTGTAAGAAACTGAAACAAGGAGCCTACATTAGAAGCTATTGTCAAATACAAATAGTTTTAATGTTGGGTCCGTATTATTAGGGCGGGAGAGTGGTTAAGAGATTATGATTGTCCTTATTGTGGTAAGATCCTCTGAATTCTTCAGTAAATTACATGTTGCTGTGCTGAGTTTTTGGGGTCTGTGATTGTCTGTCTTAGTTGCGTGTCTGTTTGCTCCAGGAGCCTTTATCTTTTGAGGAAGAACACAAAGCACATTCCTCAAGTGTCCCACCCCACCCCACCCCCTACTCCAATCTTTGTCTCTAAACAATGCCTGCCAGCCTCTCTCCTCTTACCATGCATCCCTTTGCAGGACAAAAGACAGAAGTCAGCACACTCCTCTCTTCCTTTGCATATGGACTTATCTTCCTCAGTCATTACTCAAGCCAAAAAGCTGAACCATCCCATCTTTAACAAGCAGTCCAGATGAAGTGTCTGTGTATAAGGTTGTGTTTTCAACTCTCATGATAAAGCAATAAGCAATTAAGTATGTTTTATATGCCAAACTACATTAAAAAAGGGACAGTAATCCATTGACAATTTCAGTTCAGATACTGTAGGCTAGGAAAAAACATGAAGCCAGCATAGCCTTCAAAATTAAAAATTATTTTGTGGCTTTTGTGGCTTTAATCATTTATTAGTTAGGTAAGATCAGTAGATGTGTTTGATAGTTAGATTATGAAACCGAAGGGTATGGTTTAAGTGTAAAATTAATGATTAAGTGTTCATAAGGTCAATATGTTTGCTGAGATGATGAAAGCAGGGTTCATATAGGTATGCTTTGCAGTCTTAAGCTTTAATCGGATGGGATTCGTTTTACAAGGGTAGATGGAGTAATGTAATTTTACCACAGGACGTCTGTAATATTAATGGCCAATTCGCACAGGATAATAAATCGCAGTAAAACTAGCAGAAGTGGGAGGGTAACTCGATTTATGCACCGTCGTCACCTCCCTGTCGTCATGTGCTTATTAAGTTGCTTCCTGATATCAGGTGCGCAAACACATATAATCTATATATAACCTATATATAACAGGTAGATCCGGTCGAACAATTTATTAATTAGATTAATTAAATTCTGATTGGATTCTGTTGGTAACAGGCACTTACCTAAAGCTAAAAGAAGTTTTGTGCCTCCGACAAGTGCTTTCGACCTTTTTAAAAAAAATCTGAATGGTAAGCAGAAAACACGTGAGGTTTGCCACAGACTTGTCCTACTGCCTAGAACGCAACTGAATGCTTTTTCAAGAGCCTCCATACCTGAAAAAACGTGGAAAACTACTTTTAAACAGGAAATGATGGAATATTTACATACATATTTACGGTGGGTCTATTCGTACGGGATTAGTATTACCTGAGGTAATTTTTCCGGACCTTTTTACAGAAGGTAAAAGTCACCGTAATCTTTACTAACATTGAACGTAATGATCACTGAGATGGCACATTCGGACAGGACTAAAATCACTGAGAAGCGCTGAGAAGGTAATAATTACTTTACCCCAACTCTCTATGTTAAACGAATCACATCCGAATATGGCTTTACTGGTAGATGGCAGCGGTTTGTTATTCACAAAGTCCTTTTATGATCAATGACAATGACATAGTTGGAGTGCTCCAAAATAATCCATACAGGCACCGAGGAAAATAACACCACCAAAACAATATTTTGAAGCGTTGTGATAAAAAGCCCTATATCTTTGGAACACTAGGTGGCGCTGACATTGAACTTCTCAGATACCTTCAGGTCATGCTGTTGATGATTCCTACCAAATTTCGTGCCAGTATCTCAAAGCGTTTAAAATAAATCAATATTTACATCAGATGTTTGAATGGTGGATGGATTGACCAGTTCTGGCAAAATTGGTATCAACAGATTCACCATGACCCAAAGAATTCATATTTTCTGGCAAACATTTTCCAAGCTACAAGCAAAAATAGCAATTTTTCAAATTTCATGACCTGTAGGTGGCTCTGTCGTCAAATTTGGCATGTACACAAATCACGGTACTAATGAAGCATACAAAGTTTTCAATTTCAGGACAAATGGTTGAAGAGTTATAACCAAAAGAAAAGTGAATATTTAAACTGATGGTGGTGCTATAAAGTTGGTTCTAGAGACCCTAAAGTTGGCATTGGGTCATGTCCACACCATTATTTGTGCCAAATTTCATCATTTTCCTACGAACAGTTCTAAGAGCTGCCATAGACTCACATGGCAGGGGAAGAAGAAGCAAACTAACAGATGCTATAGGGGCTATGCACTTTTGGTGCGTCTTTAAGGTCCTGTTTACACCTGGTATTAAGATGCGTTTTGGTCGATCGGATCACAAGTAGACGAGGGAGACACATTCCCGTTTACATCTGTTGTTTTAATCCGTCTCTTTTGTCCACTTTCAACCACTTCTGTCCTGATTTCTTCAAGGGGAGGGTCTATGAGAGAGCACTGTGCTTGGTACGTTTTTATTCTTCAAACCAAACTTGGGTCTTCGGCCGACAAAGTTTAGTCTGGCTAGTACACTTACCATAATATTTCCGCATTGGGTGAGTCGGCGGAGAGTAGGAGGTCTTTTAGTGGCTGTTTGGACGCATTCGACCACATGAGCGTTTACACTATGAAAGCAATCTGGTCGAATGCGTTTTTTCGACTACCTCTGGAAGTGGTCGAAAGTGGACAAGCTCAAAACGTTTTTCAAAAGCTGTATTTAGTGTTGTCCACTTATGATCCGATCGACCAAAACATATCTATACTAGCTGTAAACAGGACCTAAGAGGAGTATTGTGGCTCAAACTAGAAAGCTAATGGAACTGAAATCATTCTCAAAAATTCCCTGCTCAAACACAAAAATAATGTAGAACATAGTCTTTGTCAAGCACACTTTTGTAAATTGAGTAGGATACTTTTTATATAAAATCACTAAATTATAGTCTTTTAAAACAACAAAGTTGTTTTGCAAAATTCAACAAACTCCATGTTCTTTACATAATGACAGATATTTCTGTCTTGCAGTTTTAAGCATTTTATATTGTTACTCCAAGCATAGTGAAATGAAAGTAATGACATCTTTTGTGGCTGAAAAAGCATTCTTGTTGACAAACAAACTGAAGTGCTGTAATTTTGTTTTTAAAGTCTCTTTGTTTTACTGGTCTGTTTTATAGGAGGTCATTCTCTTGTGCTTTAGTGTGCGTTTAGTGTATACTTCTGTGTGTGACACACTTGTCAGAGGGACGTCTCTGGTGCCTGAGTGTTGACAGAGTGTGTATGTGACCTTTGTGTGAATGGCCATCCATTATAGAATGACGGGGAAGATAAGGACAGAGGTCTGTCCTATTAGAGAGCTGTGTGTGTGTGTGAACACTCGGCTCTTTATGTCTAGTTCATTCTTGTGTGCAGTGAAGCATATGGGTAGACCTGACTGAGAGGGGACGTAGATAAGAGTGATATAAAACCAGACACTCCGTGTGTGTGTGTGTGTGTTTGAATAGTCTGTGCATTATTAACATTCCATGCTTTAGGGGTATTTGCTGGTCATTATAAGGGTTACAATAATGTTCCGGGTTGAATACAAGTTGAGCTTTGTGGACAGCACCTGTGACAATGCTGATTAACACACAAACAATTACAACTTGTGATTTGTGCAAAATGTTGCTGTTTAATACAGAGAAAAATCCACCATGTTGCTAATGTACAGTCACAAATTAATCTGCCTAGAAAAGTAGTCCTACTTCAGCATACTATTTTATGAGATCTAGATGAGGAAGGCAAGAAAAACGTATAGGAAAGCTTGGCCCGAAAAGCAAGAGATGGTACTCTTACTTCCTAACTGTCCTAAAAATTGGTTTGTTTGGGCCTCCAAACCTTCAATAGCTCTCATTATTATCTGGTACACATTATTAAAGTACAAGCTACACATTTCAGCTTTTAAACTCTCCTGTGCACTTGCCTGATAGACATCCATTGAAAGTGCATTATTGTGACATCTTTAGTTCGTTTTCACAAACAGAAAGTCGAGTTGAAATTATTTTCACCGCTATATATTAAGTGATTCACAAATCAAAGCCGTAAGCATGTCTCGAACACTGGGGTGACCAAAACAAGTTTTTATTTTAAAATATGCACACGTTCACTTTTAAGGCCCGTTTAAAACAAGAACGATAACTATAAAGATAACTATAAAGCGTCCACACCAGCGGACGATATCGTTCTGTTTGTTCTAAGCGCGTGATTGTCAATCATCTGCCATCTGCGCTGTTAGACCACACTGAGTCCATTCTAAAATTTTATTTGGTCATCCTAACAACAAACAAAGTTTTGCATAATTTAATGCAGCAAAGCACAATCGAAAACATCATATATTAGGGGGACAATTTGTCCCCATCTGATTATTGTTGGGATCTTGTCCCCCTGAGTGTCTATGGTGGTTACGGCCCTGCCACATCTCACAGTAGCCCATCACACACACATTAAGAGTCAGAACCCCTTCAACATCGCGTGCATTTCAAGAACAGCAGACTCGCTTCACTCTCAGCCTGAGGTTATCTTTCCTTCTCTCCATCAATCTGTCCATGCCTCCCTCAGTCTATGTACGGTTTAGTGTTTGCCCACCTCTATCATTCTTTCAATCAGTTTGTCTTAACTTTAAAGCCCAGTCTATTTGTCCTCTTTCATATCACTCCATTTGTTTTCACTTCCTCAATCCGTCTTCCTTGTCCACACATCCACCTCATCAATCTGTTCTCCTGTCCACCCTCTGTCCACCTGTGGTCATTTAGTCTGTTTTTCCTCTACTTCCCCACCATCCCACTCTTTCACCTGGCTGGGAGCCGTACACTAATGAGAGGGTAATCAGAGGGATTTCAGGTGCCCTGCTGCCTGAATTGGCCCCAGGCTTTTGCAGGCCCTCGGGGACCCGAGTGTGGTGGAAACTGCAGAGTCTTATTCAGAGTCTTATTAAACTTCCCTCAAGGGGCCAAACGTTCACAAACAGTCTCAGTCCCAGAGTGAAGAATTCCATTGTCAGCCGACCTCTGATCCGGGTGTCTTTCCTGCGGATCAGCAAGTCTTAATGTGATTGTCTTGACTGCTCAGGCTCGGCCCAGAGGCCTGCCCTCCCTTAACCTGGGTGGGGGGGTTGGCTTTAAACTCTGATACGGGATCAGCTTTAGCTGGCCTAAATACTTTTTATCCTTGTAAAGATAGCATAGAGATATCAACATACATCCCTGTTGAGTTAAAACCCACACTAGTCATGCAGAAGCCTGTCTTATGAAGGAGTTATTGAGTTGACAAAACCAAATGAATCAAATCCGGTTTAGATCGGGTTCAGTACCTCACAACACTTGCTCTAAACTACCTCAGGATTTCATCCAGAGTTTGTAAGTATCTAATAGTGCAACATGTGCACCGGAAAGTGCGACCTGAATAGCGAACTGCCAATTGACCTATCGGTAAGCCCCTCCCCTCGAACGCATGATGAGCCAATGGCAGTTGAGCATCAGTTGCACGGGGACCGGAACTCGGACATCTTTAGGTTTCAGCACCATAGAGAAACATTGGAAGATCCGAAGCGCTCATCGGTTTGATGGTGTTTATGCTACACAAATGGTAAAATGGGGTACTGTAACACTAATTCCAGGTATCGTGGTTGTCATTCTCTCATTAAGTACAATTAAATTTAGTGAGTCCATGCTACAAACCTAAATAGCTAACTGTTCTCACGTCATGTATAGTGTAGGTCAAAAACACAAACGAAGGTCTACATTTCAGTGCCTCTCCATATTAAACTGGTTAAATGTAAATTAATTTAATCTCACCCTGCGGTACATGAACAATGTTGATCCTGGATGTTGCATTGCATTGTGCATTGTGATCTGTAAACCCTTGCTTCCAAATTAATCTGGTTACCCACCATATTTATTTTAAAATCTTTTATATATCCCTCCATATATTTAAGTCCACTGTAAAAAAAAATCCCTGTAAAATTTACAGTAAAAAAACGGCAGCTGTGGTTGCCAGAACTCTACCGTAAAGAATACGGTAGCAACATTTTAGGTTTTACGGGACAGCACTTAGTTTACTGTCAATTTTACTGTTCAAAACCAATATACTTTAAATTTACAGTAAAAAAAAAAAAAAAAGTATTTCATTAACTGAAATGTTAAATTACCAACCTATTGAAATACTAATATCTGTTATGTACCTTTGATATATACTGACAACCACCAAACACAGTGGCGATGAGAGTCACATGATGAATCAAAGCTCATCACAAGCAGCTTTTAGGAGGACAATAGTAATATATGGAAGGTGTCATTCACACAAACACTAAACACCATCATGGTAACACATGAAATTTTAAAAATGCAATAAACAATTTAACATTAGATGTAACAAAACCCTAATGTACATAATTGATTAGAAAAAAAAATAAGAAACAGTTATTTCAGTGAGGCCACAGGAGAGTTTGTGAACAGCAGTCAAGTGACTCAATTAATCCTGGTAGGTCACATGACACTGACATGGTGAACATAGTACATTCATACAACAGAACGTACTTTAGTGGTCACAAAATTCAAAATAAAATACACTGAAATGTACCTTTCACACAGGTTTAAATAAATTTCACATAATGAAGTCAATATTTCAAGTTAAGTACATATAGTGTTAACTTAGTTGAATCTTTTACAACTTACAAAAAGTTGAAAACTACTTATTTTGGGGTTAAAGCAAATGTAAAAATGTGTCAACTTGATCATTTTCAGTGAAGGTAACTTTGCAATACTGTTTCAAGTACATTTTACTCAAACAATATTAAAGCAACTGAATCAAGCTAATTAAACCTGTATAGAGTGTAGACAGTGGAAGAACATCCCCAAACCCAGAGCTCAATACTCTATGCAACATTTGAATGTCATGGAGTCAAAAATTAACTTGGTCACAAAATGAAATATAAATACAGCTGGGAAAGTGCAACCTTATTTATTCCCCAGTGCATGATGGGAACACCAGTAGCAAAGTAGGTTTTATATGATTGTATAACAGATTTACACCATTTTGACCACAGAACAGTTATCAGGGTACCTACTTAGAGTAGGTGATTTGACACAGCCAGTCTAACACGGAGGAATCTGGTTAACCACCAGCGAACATTGCAGCCATTACCTGAGTCCTAACCACCTCGAGAGCCTTAAACCACTCAGTCACCAAACTGCTGAGATCCAAGGGCACACATTTCTTGAACATATGTAAAAAGCTTTATTTGGTATACAAGTGCTTGAATAAAAGTCACTACACAGTAAAAACAGTAAAAAGGTCCTGCAATCACTTCTTTCCTCGTTTCCCTGGGGCTTTTGCAGCAGCTACAGCACCTTTCTCTCCGGATTCACCCTCTTCTGCCTTTGCTGCAGTTCTCTTTCCTCCTTTCTTAACTGCCAGCTCCTCAACTCCCTCTTTTGAGGCTTTAGAGGCTTTAGCTTTGCTCGGTTTGGGCTCCGTTCCACCCTCCCCCGCAGCATTCTTCACCTTTGGCTTCTTAGCAGGGGCCACCTTTGAGGCGGTGGCATCTCTCTCAGGAGTCTTAGCATCCTAAGAGAAAGGGAGGAAAGATGGAAAGGGGGTGGATGTGCGTTCAGACTTCACAGCTTTGAGTGTCTGCATGTAGGAAGTAAAAATAAGACAACTCACATCTGTGGCCTCCTTTTTCTTTGTGGACTTTTCTTTGCGTGTCCCTTGAATGGAAAAGGGGGGGGGGGGGGGGGGGGGTGTCCATTAAAAGGACAAGCAGTCATGACTATTAAAATATTCTATAGAGACAACGTTTACACAAAATGGCTTTGAGTTCCAAGACCTGTTCACACCAAGAACAAAAGCTAAATATCATAACCATCTACACAATGATTGGTTTATTCAAAGCGCAACCAGCAGTGGTGTCAACATAACCACAGCACAACAGATTGATTTACCCCAATCAGCTTTTATAAAAAAAAAAAAAAATTAAAAAAAAAAAAACCTCACACACACACAACCTCAAATGCATTTAATAAAGCGTTTCAGTTAGGGTTAGGTGTGGGGGGCTTTGTCACAATAAGGCAGCCGCCATTTAATAAATATAATCTTTACACTTATTGCATACCATTTAGTGTACAAAACTAAGCAAATAGTATCTGCCACCATTTAGAGGTATAAATAGCATCTAACTACCATTTACACTTCTTGCAAAGAAAACACTGCCATTTTATGTGCAAATAGCAGATCGCTAAGAATCTAGTTGCCATTTTCACTTAGTGTATATAGCCACTTGCTTTGCAAGTGAACCCAAGAACACCTTTGCCATTGTCAATTGTGGATGCTGCAATTCTCTTAACTTTAGCGTAAACATGCCTTGAAAGACAAGTTTAAAACTTTAATAGCCTACTTAAACTTTACCTTCAACCTTGGCTTTAGTTGCCTTGGCCTTCTTAGGTTTGGACGCTTTCTGTATATTGGGATCAGCATTTTCCTTTGACTGCGCCTTGGGCTCCTTTGCTTTGGTCTTGGCAGCAATCTGAAAGAGGACATGGTGACCATTCATGCATTACATTATATTGAAATTCCTAACAATGATTCATAGAGTGGTGCAAGAAACATGGAAGTTACCCGAAAGCGCCCTTGAGCACCAGTCGTCGCCCCAGAATTTGCAGGTCTCACGAACACACCAGTCTCGATGCCTTTGTTCAGGGCTCGTCGCACCATAAACTTCAGCCGAGTCTCATCCACAGTCTTGTACTTCTCCTTGATGTAGCCACGGATTGCTTGAGCCGAAACGCCTTTTCTGGAGTCCAGCTCTTTCAGAGATTCTTTCACCATCTCCATGGTGGATGGGTGTGGAGAAACCTTCCGTACAGTCGTCTTACTGCTTGAGCTTTCAGAAGCACCTTAAAACAACATTTAAACAAGTCATATTGCAACAAATCCCAATAGGTTCATTCTAGAATTTGACACCACAAAACTGCTTACAAACCTTGTTTTGTGTCAGTAGTTTCTTTCTCAGAATCCTTTGGGATTGTGGCAGTTGGCTCTGCAGAAGCTTTTTTGGGAGGCATTTCAAAATCAAATGAAAAGTCAAAAAAGTTAAAACCCACTGAAATCACTGCAACATGAGTCCAAGCAGCTTGGGTGTCTGTTTTATCCACAGAAAGCATGCTTTGCTGTTGTCTGTCACCTGTTCATCATCAAGTCATTTGTCCCCAATTAATTAGCCACGTTAACGTGATTGGCCGAGTTGCCAGAGAAATAATTAGCTCAAAACTAATGTGAATATGTCCATCTTTCCTTTCTAAGTGTTTTGTTTGTATACCTAGGACCATTTGAAACAGATTCAGTATTATAATGAGACTATTTTCCTCTGGAATGTGAATATTAGTTAACTTAATTAACACGAACTAATGAACAATGCTGCTGCAGCATTTATTAGTTTTAGTTAGTTACTTTTACTATTTACTCATTTAAAAACAAAAAAAAACAAACATGTTAACATTAGTTAATTCACTGTGAACTAACACACAGGCAATTCATGTTTGTATTGCAATTAACAAAGATGTATAAATGCTGTAAAACAAAATTATTGCTTATTGTCATGTCATGATAGCTAATGCATTAAATGTTAACAAACCAAACCTTATTGTAAAGCGTTACCTCTGGAATTCTTACATACACAGAAATTAAACATTTTATAATAAATAGTTCATCCGGTACAATTTTCTTGCATCCTCATTTGATCCAATTATGATCTTTTAGGGTTAGTACTTAACAAATTATGGTTAATTTACAAACAAAAAAAATCTTTTATGAATGCGTGCAGTTTGTGTGAGTAGGATTTCATAAAGTATACAAGCTGCACTATATTTAACTTTTGGCCCTCTAGCCGTTAAAAAATAAAACTGCATTCGTCTTGCGGAAGAACATTGTTTTGGTTGTGCTTCGGCTCTGCTCCTCTGCGCGGATGAATGAGGTTCGAGGCAACGATGGAAACAGGATCTTATCAGAGCGGGTGGACACATAAATAACTGTTTCAGTGTTTTTACAACTGGTAAGTTTTGCCGTTTTAAATGATCCATGGTCAATTTTTCTTGTTCGTTGTGACAACAAACGTTTAGCTTCAAACTATCCACAGCCAGAGCTACTTTTCTCTGTCTACAGATAGGCTATGACGTGACACGCACGTGTGAATGACGTATGTATGCAATTTCCCGCAAAATCCGTCCTCGACAGCTCTAAAACATAAATCGCTATTAAAGCCTAGATACTTTTATCAAAGCGTATTTCGGTAAAGCCATGTTTGAATGAAACGTGTATTTTTGCACTCTCTCATTAATAACATTATTTTTTATATAGCCTATAAAAAGTTACATGTAGATTTTCGCTTTTTTTTTCCATTTTCAAAAATGTATTTACTTCCTGTAAAGTTTGTAATGTTATGATTCACCCCTGGGAGCTGGCTGATTTATTTCAAGGCTCTTTTGTTGAATAATTGTTAGAAATCCCTATGGAGAAAATGGAAAAAAAATATTTCTGGAACCAAGGCTGCTGAAAAAAAAAGTCACTGCTACCTTCTGATCTCTCTTTTTTCAGTAACACCTCATCTTTTCTGTTCTTCGTTTACAATTTTTCTTGTCAGAAAGTAGTTTACCATAAATTCTTAAACCTCCTCAACACTGACCGCAGGTTGACCAAACGCCTTAACTTCTCTTTGAAAACCCAACCCTTGTACAAATAACTGCCATACACCCAGAACGTCTTATTAAAGTTGATTTACTACCTTGTTTTGGTCATTTAAATTGACTTCAGCAAAGACAAATTGATTTTGCCAAATGCCATGTGAAGAAAGAAAGAAAAAAAGAAAGAGAGACTTTTGTTTCATTTGGAATTAAGATAGGAAATTAACCATAACTTAATATACATAGCCACTCTGATACAATTACAAACAGTGAATTGGATTTAGTGATAGATGAGTAATCAGAGAAACCCTGATTAATATTATAATGAGCTGAAATGTACTGGCCTTAGTCTCATGAGTTAAATTGATCACGGTGTGATCTGTCTGTCTGTTTATTATTCCGTTTCTGTTCAGTGGTAACACATGCTAACTCATAACTGAGGACATGTAGAGCTGTGTCTTGTGCATGTGTGAGTTTCCATACGTTTGTGCACACACACGTTCAAGAACGATCATTTGGTTTTGATTTTTCCCAACATCTGGATACAATATGACTGTTTGTCCTTCAGTAAGTGCCGTTTGTGTGTGTGTATTTGTGCAATGAGTGTGATTTGAGTTCAAACTGTGCTTGAGTGTGTATACATGTGTTGTGCAGATCACAGGGATTGTGAGCTTGCATGTGTGTGTTGCTGTTTTTTTATCCCGTTTATACGAGAGCCATGTCACACTCCCCATGAGATGAGATTACTGTTATCCATAGCATGGGTTTAACCACACTCCATTTCAGTCTCTCTCTCTCTCTCTCTCTCTCTCTCTCTCTCTCTCTCTCTCTCTCTCTCTCTCTGTGTGATGTTCTGAATGGCCAAAATTCAAATAGAAACAGAAACACACACATTTAAAGGTGTAGTATTTATGAGGATATATTGACAGAAATGCAATATAATATACATAACTATGTTTTCAGTGGAGTATAAAGACCTTACATAATGTACCGTTATGTTTTTATTACCTTAGAATGAGCCATTTCTATCTACATACACCGCGGGTCCCCTTACAGTGAAATCGCCATTTTGCGCCGTCATGTTTTCTACAGTAGCCCTAAATGGACAAACTTCTCTACAGAGCGCTAGTCACTCTCTGCTCTCTCCGAAGATGACATTTCTGTCCTGTGTCGGCCCCCGTAGCTTCTCTATGTACTTAAAAAGGGAGGGGTTATAATCGTTATTGTTATAGTTATAGTCTTTGGTGTGAACGGGCCTTTACTTAGCTATAAATGAGGACATACCATTTTTACATTAAACTAATTATATTTACTACAGAGGTGCGCTCACATGTTGCTCTACGGTATTTCGTGGTAGTCATTCCAGTAAAAGTCTGCGATCATGAGTTTCGTGTGAGGGTGAAAAATTTCTCCATGCAGATTTTGCTCATGTTCAAGTAGAGCTGCACGATTCTGGATAAATTGAGAATCACGTTTTTTTTGTTTCAACTGAGATCACAATTCTCCCATGATTTGGAACAGACAACTAAACTAAATAACATGTAATTTAGAGGTTGTGAGAAAATGTTAATTGATGCAGTCTATTTAAAGGTGCAATATGTAAGATTTTTGCAGTAAAATACCCAAAAACCACTAGGCCAGTGTTATATATTTTGTTCAGTTGAGTACTTACAATATCCCAACTGTTTCCAACTATTTGTAAATCATGAGAAAATTGCGATTTTAACCAAGGAACCGGGACGTGTGAGGGAGTCGCCTGTCAATGGCGTCATGTCCCATATGTACCTTCGGTTTCCGCTTTTACTGTCGTAGAAACCATGGCAACAGACGTGGACAACTGCGTAACGTCTAGTGGCACACTGTTGTAGTTTCATTCAAACATTACGGACCATGGCAAGCAGACTTTGGAACAAAATGAGAAATCAAAAGAGGACCAGTATCGACGTGGCGTTTTCGAGATGGCGAGAGCTTTGCAACAAACTTCGACTTGACAGAAATGCCGTTCTTGCATGTGCTTTATTAGACAGGTGAGCAAATGTACATAAAACGAATCAATGTTATATAGCTCAACACGATGAAATATTAGAATATCATCAGTATGATGTTCTAATGTTGATGTAGCTTACTAGTCTCATACAGCCAACAAACTAACACACAGAATAACATTATAACTTTCAACACACTCAAATGCAGTTTAGATAGTGTAGACCAAAGTGAAACAGCATTGCGTTTCCTCACAATTTTAATTTGTCAAATAAACTGACCTGTATGAGTAGTAATTCAGCACTGGCGGGGAGTTTGGTAGAATGAAATGTCCTCATTTCTTTATATCCCCCGGGACTCGGGTGTGGCCCAGGGGGGTATTCCAGAAAGCAAGGTTAACTTACCATCACATATACCTTGAACTCTCGGTTGATTAACCCAAACCTTGCTTACTCGAGGTATGCTGGTTCCTAAAACGAGTCTGGGAGTAAAGTTCAGACAATTCAGAGTATGTTCCCGGTTAACACACAAGACATTCTCAACAGAGCGACGAATCGATGATTCACCATGGAAACAAATGCTAAGAAAAAGCGTGCCATTCTACTTCCTTTTTCTTCTTTTGTTTAATGGCGATTTACATAACCTACTTAGTGCACATCGCCACCTATTTGGTGGTTGTGCAATCATTTTTTCAACCTTTTCGTTTAATAAGTAATCTTTATTCACTGAGAATAAGGATTATATTGTTTGTTTGATGCTAATTAATTGAATGCAGATCCATGTGTGAGATGACAATAAAATAAATAATAAATATATTTGAATGGAACTAACATTTAAACATTACCTTGTTACAATAGTGCTTTAGAATTAATATATAATATTGTATATTATATAACTGTAACTATATAACAAATTTAGTTATATTAATATAACTATATTAATTATACACTTACCTAAAGGATTATTAGGAACACCATACTAATACTGTGTTTGACCCCCTTTCGCCTTCAGAACTGCCTTAATTCTACGTGGCATTGATTCAACAAGGTGCTGAAAGCATTCTTTAGAAATGTTGGCCCATATTGATAGGATAGCATCTTGCAGTTGATGGAGATTTGTGGGATGCACATCCAGGGCACGAAGCTCCCGTTCCACCACATCCCAAAGATGCTCTATTGGGTTGAGATCTGGTGACTGTGGGGGCCATTTTAGTACAGTGAACTCATTGTCATGTTCAAGAAACCAATTTGAAATGATTCGAGCTTTGTGACATGGTGCATTATCCTGCTGGAAGTAGCCATCAGAGGATGGGTACATGGTGGTCATAAAGGGATGGACATGGTCAGAAACAATGCTCAGGTAGGCCGTGGCATTTAAACAATGCCCAATTGGCACTAAGGGGCCTAAAGTGTGCCAAGAAAACATCCCCCACACCATTACACCACCACCACCAGCCTGCACAGTGGTAACAAGGCATGATGGATCCATGTTCTCATTCTGTTTACGCCAAATTCTGACTCTACCATCTGAATGTCTCAACAGAAATCGAGACTCATCAGACCAGGCAACATTTTTCCAGTCTTCAACTGTCCAATTTTGGTGAGCTCGTGCAAATTGTAGCCTCTTTTTCCTATTTGTAGTGGAGATGAGTGGTACCCGGTGGGGTCTTCTGCTGTTGTAGCCCATCTGCCTCAAGGTTGTGCGTGTTGTGGCTTCACAAATGCTTTGCTGCATACCTCGGTTGTAACGAGTGGTTATTTCAGTCAAAGTTGCTCTTCTATCAGCTTGAATCAGTCGGCCCATTCTCCTCTGACCTCTAGCATCAACAAGGCATTTTCGCCCACAGGACTGCCGCATACTGGATGTTTTTCCCTTTTCACACCATTCTTTGTAAACTCTAGAAATGGTTGTGCGTGAAAATCCCAGTAACTGAGCAGATTGTGAAATACTCAGACCGGCCCGTCTGGCACCAACAACCATGCCACGCTCAAAATTGCTTAAATCACCTTTCTTTCCCATTCTGACATTCAGTTTGGAGTTCAGGAGATTGTCTTGACCAGGACCACACCCCTAAACGCATTGAAGCAACTGCCATGTGATTGGTTGATTAGATAATTGCATTAATGAGAAATTGAACAGGTGTTCCTAATAATCCTTTAGGTGAGTGTATAACACGCATCTGAATACCTCTTAAGCAAACTAACCCTGGATCATGAGCTGCTCCGGAGCTGGTTATGTTCAGAGAGTGAGTTGCTATGGCTACTTACATACTTGAAAGTTACCTCCGTTTTTGGAACTGAAAGTTGAGGCTATCCGCTTACTTGCTCTTAAACATACCCAGGTATGTCACATAACCTGCTTTTTGGAATACCCCCCAGATATCTATCTCTTATTAGTAATCGCGCCCTGCTTCATACCACAGTCATGTTAAAAAACATGAATGCATTCACTCATCCATAAACATTATTTCCCCATAAACATTATTAGATCCATCGGTATGACGACAAGTTCCATGATTCCACACTCATTCACTGCGTCATCAATCTACGCCTTTGTTATTGTTTTGAAGAGGTTAGTGACCCCTAGTGGCGAAAAAATACATAGTGTAGCTTTAAAAATGTTTGGTCAATTTGAAAGAATTATATATTTTTTTAAAAATCGTGTTGAATGAATGATTCAATGACTCACTCATAAAGACTTCACTTGTTTCATTAATGGATGAATCAGCATTTTTGAATGGATCTCTTGAATGAATGATTCAATGACATACATTCTTTAACAGTCTTTTGTCGCCACCTATTGGCGTAACAATGTAATCAATACAGTCATTATTTGAAGCGCCAAGTTACTTTCGAAAGGTAATTTGCTCTATTTTGATCCCTTCCGTAGACATCAGTGTTTATATTTGAACTATAGACTTTTATCTCAGTACGTTTGTGATAATATGAATATTTGCAACACAGAAATAAGTGTTGGTTGAAAAGACTGCTTGTGAAGCTGTTTCATATCTATACATGACAACTGCTCTCTCTGGCTCAGCGGCATCGTGAAGATTTAAAATTTTGAATGTTCCTTTATGATTTTGTTAGGTGTTTAATAGACAGGCAAATCGCTGTCGTTTATGAATCAGATCACATGGGTGTTTGATTTGAGATCACAATCTTTTAACGATTAATCGTGCTGCTCTGTGTTCAAGTTGGTCACGTGAATTTGCTGTGGTTTGAAAGTGACTTTTTGTGTGAGCAGTGTTGTATATGTCGCTACACCATTGACAGTGGAAACTCAACCTATTTGCACATGAAATTTTATCTAAATTTTGTGTGCAAAAACAGGTCCATTGCCAGTAGAGTAGAGATGTATGAGCTCACACAGAAGTCCCCTTTGAAGCAAGGTACTTTCTGTTGTGTGACAGACTTGAACATGAGCGAAATCTGCATGGGAAACTTTTTTGCTCTCTCACAAAACTCCTGATCGCACATGTTCCGAATGACTGGATTTTGGATTCCCACTAAATTTCACAGAGCAGTGGCCTAACCGCAGCTTTACCTGGGATTTGCCCCTAACAGAAAACCTGTTTTTAGAATAAAAAATCAACAACATTTAACTTATGAATTGTTTTTCAAAATGCGTAAGTCCCCAATTTGAGCTTTTTTTTGTAATATTTAACTAATTTCTGGGGACTAATTTGTTTTGTGTAGCTATAAACACACACACATACTGTACAGATATGTTTCTCCAAACTTTTTTCATTTCTAGTGGGAGTGTGTTGTGTTTGGAAAGACATTTTGTAGAAGTGTTCCAGCTCAGACATTTGGCCAGGCGTTATCCGGGCCAGTGTATAAATGACCGGTGTTGATCAGTGATGTCTGGGGAGGTCACAATCTCACCATTTTCTCACATGTGTGTATTGCGAAAAGTGAATTATGGATATTTTGACCTTTGCAGGCTTATTGGGGCCTCCAAGACACTGTGTGTGTGTGTGTGTGTGTGTGTGTGTGCGTGTGTGTGTAATTGTCCTCTCCTTTACCCCGCTCTCTTTTTCCAGAGTAATAAAAACCAGGTTTATCTTAACTCACAAAACCAGCTCACTGCCCAGAAAGTAATATTTCTTTCAAAACGTAAACTTACAAGCCCTATGACATGATTCCATACACTGTAAGAAAAAATGGAAAAGGTACAAGTAGTTTTCTGCCAGGACATTATCCATTCATTTTACAGACATTTTCTTTGATCTTAAAACACAACACAATGTACACCTGTGAAAAATCAATACAGAAGATTCCTTCAAATTAACAGTACATTGTCCCTATTTTTACAGATTTTTCTTAGGGGCTTGTTTACATGACACCACTGAATACTTTTTATGCTTTTTGGCCGTTCATTTAGACGACGGCAGCATTTTGGGGGCCTGAAAACGCAAACTTTTGAAAATGGGTTTCAAAGTACGCGTTTTTGAAAATGATACATCTCAGTGTAAACTACAAAAACGTGAATTTGTGAAAACGGTGATGTCATGTGAACGTGTATTGCGTGTTCAGTCTACAGGCGTGTAGTGTTTCTTTACAAAGTGACATCGCCATCTACTGGCCGACTACATTTTTAGTACATTGTTGTCTTAGAGTGTATTTACAAAAAGATTCCTAAAAGATGCTCATTTTTTGTTCAAGACGACCAGTTTCTCAATGTGTAATGTTGTAATTTGATTGCTTGATACAGAGTATTACTGTTGGTTACAGTGCTACATTTTTTTTATAATTTTTTTTTATTGCTTGATGTACATTTGGTATAGGTATACACTTTGCAAATTAATTTCATTTAAGTTCTTCTTTGAAGTTGCATGTGCAGTTGTACTAAGCTGCTTCTCTGTGATTAACGTCCTTCTAATGGACGTTGTGTTTACTCAGCTGCCTGTCCTTGTTTTGGCCAAGATAGTGATTTGTGCACGTTATTATAAGTTGTTTTGGAAAGAACACATCTGCTAAAAATATAAATATACAGTAAGGTACAGTTTGGTGTCCATTACAAGCTCAACCATTCAACCCTGCTATCTAAATTATAGTAAGAAAAATTATAAAACGTATTTTTATTTTTTTTTTAATATTGGGAAATTTTATCAATAACAAACCTTTTGATGCCAAATTAGCCAGCACTTACTGAGTGACAACTTAATTTAGGCTAAATCTGCAACCCTATTAATGATTCTGATGTTATTTAAAAATGTATTAGAACTTTTAGATTAGAATTTTATTTATTTTTTCGGTTTTAGCTGTTCTCAGATGTGTCCTAAATTTTGAAAAACGGGTATAAAAATGTAAAAAAATGGCACACAGAGTCAAGTCAAGTCAGCTTTATTAATATAGTGCTTTATGCAATACAGATTGTTTCAAAGCAGCTTTACAGTGATAACAGGAAAGTGAATCAATGATGTAGAGTTCATTTCGGCTGTACAGCAGCTCTAAAAGAAAAACATCATTAGTGATTCCATTCCGTTGTAATGACCATCAATTATTAAATTAGTTTATTTCATCTATAAAGCGTTCTGCAGAAAAACAGTGATGTCATCGTCCAGCTTAGTTCAGTTCTCATCCAATAGTGTCAGTGCAGTCAAATCAATAATATTGCTGAATATTAAGTGTCCCCAACTAAGCAAGCCAGAGACGATAGTGGCAAGAAACCCAAACTCCATCTGGTGACAGAATGGAGAATTTTTTTTTTATTATTATTATTCACCTATCATTTCCCTCTGATTTTAGGGTTAAGTTATGGCCGGGTAGGGGTAGATTTAGGGGTAAGGATAGGATTAGGACAAAATTTTCGGGCAGGAACATGTCTGTCTTGGCAAAATCATGGTGACCATGTCGGGATAGTGCATATTTACATTTATTAATTTAGCAGATGCTTCTAACCAAAGAAACTCACAAATGATGAATACAACAAGAAAAAATGTTAAATGATGAAAGAAAAGATGATTGTTGTTCCTTGCATTGCAAAATGCTAAACAATCTTTAATTGCCATGATACGAAGTCAATATACTGCCTTTTACTCAAATAAAAAAAAAAAGAATTAAATTCACAAATCATTTTTTCTTAGTGTGAAGAACATTTTAAAAATCTAAAGAACCCTTTCCCATTATTAAGAACCTTTTGTTCAATGGCAAGGTTCCATGGATGTTAAAGGGGGCATAACACACACAGTTTCTGCCAGTCTCATGTTAATCTTCATATCTCCCAAGAGTCTTTAGTTTTATCATATTTATAAAAGACAGATACGCTGTACTGATTCTTTCCGAAAACATGGAGGCGTGCAGTGGGCGGAGCTAAAGAATCTCGAGCACACACACACACACACACACACACACATAACACAATACATCATGGCATTATCCCTAGATAACTTTCGATTCACTATATGTTCGTGTTGTTGACATTATATGCACTTGCGCGCCGATTGCCAACAAAACACACACATTTGATGCAGTTTCACTCACCGCCTGCGGTTTGGACTCATGACCGGGAACAAACAAACACACTTGCAGAACTCCGTTGCTGCTCCGCAAAAACAAACTGCATCCACTGTTTCCTTAACGCTGGGTTATTTGGGAAGCTGAACAAGGTTATCTTTCCCTCACAACCAGAAACACACTTCTTTAGTGACATTGTTGATTTCGTGGTCTAAAAACAAAATGACAGCGCTGCTGACGGCTCCCCTAACCCGAATGAAGCTCGTTGATGGGCGCACTCTTGCTCTCGCTCTGGTTGATGTGTGTGTGTGTGTGCGCTCATCCGGGAGAAGTGCCCATACAAGGAATTCTGCCCTTTATGACGTCATAGAGGGCCATAATTGAAAAAAACTTTCCAAAACTTGCTTGAATTCGGTGTATTTGGCACAGAAATACTGTCATACGTCCAACTCATTTTTTGAAATTTTGGCCATGTTTAGCATGAGCATCCAACTCTTTAACAGTGTTAATAAGTCAGAATGCATGAAATAGCATTAGACCCCCCCCCCCCCTTTAAACCATCAATGCCAATAAAGAACCTTGTAGAACCTAGAAGAGTGTAGATCATTTATAATTTTCTTTCATCTCTCTGCTATCCTCCATTATCAGTTATCAAATAAAAAAAATCTGAAAAACTTGCTGGGGCCACCAGAATCCCATACTGGGCAAAAACATCCCCAACACAACATATCCTGGTGTCTATCTGTAGTGGCCTTTTCAGCAGAGAGGTCCAGGGTCTAACGGATTTGGTTGACATATTCACACGTTGGGCCAGAAAGAGCGCCAAATGCTTTAGCTGCCACTGCTTTTGAACACCTGCATTCTTGGAATGCTTCAGTATCAGTTGTTTTGTGTGTGTCCCCCAGAGGACACTGGCCCACAGTGGGCATGGCAACACCGCAGTAATTGCATTCTTCCCCGGATGAGGCGGAGAATGAGGAAGAATTTCTCTCATTCTCCACTGCAGCAGCTTCCTCTGAGGGCCTTTCCCTCTTTCATCTCCAAATGTTAATATGTCACTGGATTCAGGCTATCTCCCTCAACACACACATTCGCTTAACAATCTCATTCACCCTTATATCTGTATCAGGGCACATAGTTGACCTTTCCCTCTCTCACTAGGGGGTTCGAATCCTTACCAGGCCTGTAATGTTGTTTTCTTTGACTGTTTCCGCTCTCTAAATTTCACATTAAAGTCACCATGAAATTTAAATATAAATACAGTATTTATTATAAATGACTTTGTGCACATCATTATATTTTTTTAAATTCATGTGCCCTTGTAATCTTTATTTAGAATATCTTCCCCTCTCTCTTGTAGCATGTCTCTTCTCTGATGACATGTTTACTGGCGTGAGGGCGGGGCAACCTGTCACTCACATGAGATCCACCAATAGTAAACCCCCACCATCCAATCAATTCCCCATTGACAAAATCAAGCCCCGCCCTACATTTCTCATTGTTCGAGAAGTCGTTTCACTCAGCTATACGTGAACGTAGGGAAGAAAAGACTATCGCAACTTCTGTTTCATGGCGACTTCAAAGTTGGATCATTTATTTATAAAAAATATTTATTTTTTGGTAAATACATAAATGTAAATCTCAGTGTGGTGGTATAATGTGGAAATGTGCTGCTTGCACATGTACGCCCATATGACACCGCGATACAGATTTTGTTTCGTTTGTATGTGTGTTTGTTTGTGTTTAAGAGAGAGAGAATGTGAGAGTGTGTTAATGGTTTCACTTCAGTCATGTTTTCTCATGAATAATAAGCCAAGATAAACATTGTGCAGTTATTTATGTATGAGGCTTTGGTTCACTCCTAGAGATTTTATAAGCTTTTCCCTGTGTGTGTGTGTGTGTGTGTGTGTTCATTTCATTTGAGCATTCTGATACTCTTCATTCTGCATTCAACTCACATTAGGAATCATTTCCTTTATGGATACTTACATTCACATATTCTGGGCTGGCAAAATCACCATCATCATGTTAGCTTTAGCGACGAGGATGACTTCCTCAATTGCCTATGCTTTTACTTTGGATTTTCCCCCCAAATAATATCTCCTTCTATTTTCAGTGCTTGAACATCCAGCAAAAAAAAAAAAAGGATTCTGACTATAGCTGGTTTTACATGGTTTCTACATGGGTTGACGGGAGTGGGCGTGTTTGTACTTTTATTTACTTTTGTTTTATAAATAATATTCAATCAACTATCACAAACAATGCATCATTTGAAAGCTAAAACACTCAAGATTCATGTTCTGAACTTGTTTTTGCAATAAATACACCAGAGAGAAAAAGGTTAAATGAAATGCTGAAGGATCGGCCATGTAAACATTAACAAAATGAACGCAGTACTCATCTTTCATCTCCTAACGTGCAGATCAGATCGGACGAAGCCAAGAAACACCAGCATACATTTCAATGTAAGGGTCCACTCTTCAAAATGCATCCCACTTTTTAATCCAAAACAACGAAAAAATAGGGAAAAAAACAAAAAATCCTCCTTTGTTTGCATAAGCGTTTTGAGTTAGAGTAATCAATCATGTCCATTTTCAATGAAATATCGATTCTAATATGTATTCTGACGATCTCCCCTGCAAGCTTAGACTCTTCCGCTGAAACTGAGCCCTCCCAGGTCTTTCTCCTTCAATCACAGGCGTTTGGGTGACTCAATATATCCAGGAAGCGCATTACAGACTTTGCGAGGTGTCAATCATAGCACCCATGGTTTTCGTTGGATAAAGCCAGTCAATGCCTAGCCAATGCCTTGCCAGCAAAGTTTTGATGGATGGACGTAGTAACCAATCAAAAGGCGTCATCTTGCGCAGTATACGTAAGCAGCATTGATGAGTACTACTAGTGCTGACGTTTCCATTCACACTTAGCGCAGCTCGCAGACTCTATGACAGACATGTTTTATCAACTAAATGAGTTTTTTACACTTTGTAAATTCTGTAAATAGTTGCTTTAGTTTTTCAGTAACTGTATATCCATTATAATTAGCAGTTTATTGCAGATTTATTTAAATGAAAAACTACTCTTTACAATTACAAATGTTCTGAAATAAATGGCCTTTTTGAAAGGACGCCTAGACTTTTCTTGACATAAAAGCTTACAGAAGCTACATTTTTGAGAGTATCATCCTCAAATTTGAATCAAAACATGATCAGACATTCAGTTTTATATTTATTTTCAGGCCTTTAACATTAAAGTCTCATCAATTTTTCCCTAAGTGAATTTCAATTAAAAATTGAGTCACTTACATGTATATTTTACCTTGTTTTACTCTGTTCCTATACTACTTTGAGTTATTATGACTCAAGTGACTCAAGGGTCTAGTTTAAAATAAGACCAGATTTATGAATATAGACCATAGGGCTTAAGAGCTGCAGACATTTTTATTTGGGTATGTCGTTTTCAGAAAATTCTCAAAAATAGGGGCGCAGATTAAGAAATAACAGGCTGTGTTTACGAGAATACTTGCCAAGATGGGTATTTTAACACAATTTTGTGTGCATGTGTCTGTTCAAGTGCAAGGAGACGCAAAAGAAGAATCAATTCAGTGTTTGCACATTAACTGAAACGCTCCTCTCTGTGTACGTGCACTTCTCGTGTGTGTGGCAGTACGCACAGATAACAGCGCGCGAGTACCGAATCGAGTTCTCTTTTGCCGCTTAAAGGTATAGTTAACCCAAAAATGAAAATTAGCCCATATAATAATTATAATTACTCAAGCCATCCTAGGTGTATATGACATTCTTCTTTCAGACGAATACAATCAGAGTCAAATCAAAAAATGTCCTGGCTCTTCCAAGCTTTATTATTAACAGTGAATGGCAGCCCAAAATTTGAAGCCCAAAAAAGTGCATCCATCCATTATAAAAGTGCTCCACATGGCTCTGGGGGTTAATAAAGGCCTTCTGAAGCGAATCAATGAGTTTGTGTAAGAAAAATATCCATATTTAACACGTTATAAAGTAAAATATTTAGCTTCCGGCGGACCACCTTCCGTATTCAACTTACAGAAAAAGCGTAACTGGCGCGACGAGGACATCGGACGTAGCGTAAGCGTTATGAACTGCAAGAGGCGTTACACTTTCTTCGTAAGTTAAATACGGAAGGCGGTCTGCCGGAAGCTAGATATTTTACTTTATAAAGTTTTAGATGGATGCACTTTTTTTGGGCTTCAAATTTTGGGCTGCCATTATAATGCTTAGATTAGCCAGGACATTTTTTAATAATTGTATTCGTCTGAAAGAAGAATGTCATACACATCTAGGATGGCTTAAGCTTGAGTAAATCATGGGGTAATTTTCATTTTAGGGTGAACTATCCCTTTAATGGTTTAAAATCACTTTAATGTGTAAATTGGCAAGACAAAAAATGTCCAAATGATAAACTTCCACTCTGGTCCGTACGGATCACGGATCAACTGCGATCTGGACCTCTATTGCACAGCACAACTCGTATGACCCACTTTTGTGCCTTTTTTTTGACTTTGACAGATGTGTTGAATTCACTTTTGAATGGCCACTGATATGGAAAAGAGCTGCATTTTTGTTTCGTGTTCCACAGAAATTATAACCACATACAGGTTTGTAAGGGCAGGATGGTGAGTAAATAATGATAGAATTTTTTTTTTTTTTTTTTTGAGAACTATCCATTTAAGCTGGTATGAGCTGTTTTTTCTGACATGGTTCCTAAGAAAAAATTTGTAATTTGAGGACAAACTGCTAAACTGTGTTTTAGGATGCAGTAAAAACAGCAATATTGCAAAATATTATTGCAGTGTTTTCCATTTGATTATATGTTAAAATGTAATTTATTTCTGTGATGTCAAAGCTGAATTTTCAGCATCATTACTCCAGTCTTCAGTGTCACATGATCCTTCAGAAATCATTCTAATATGCTGATTTGATGCTCAATAAACATTTCTGATTATTATCAATGTTGAAAACAGTTGTGCTGCTTCATATTCTTGTGCAAACTGTGATTTTTAGGATTCTTTGATGAATAGAAAGTTCAAAAGAACAGCATTTATTTGAAATGGAAATCTTTTGTAACATTAAAAATGTCTTTACTGTCACTTTTGATTAATTTAATGCATCCTTGCTGAATAAAAGTATTAATTTCTTTCAAAACAAATTCCAAAACTTATGAATGGCAATGTACAGTCAGTGTTTCATCTAAAATTTGCTCTGTTAAAATATGACTCTTGTTATTCTTGCAGATTTCCCTCTTCCTGTTTTCCTCTGACTCTGTCATCTCCCCCTCTCTCTCCTCATGTGTTCCCTTTGGAACGCTCTAGTAGATGATTACAGTAATTGACTGCAATGACTTCATCTTTGTTTATCTAATTGAGGCCCCTGATATCAATAAACCCAAATCCCTGTAGGGATTTGTGTGTGTGTGTGTGTGTGTGCGTGTGGTCCAAACCCTACGTTATGAGGACAAAATGTCCCCACAAAGACGGCAATGTCCAAAATCCTTGACCTTGTGGGGACATTTTTTGGTCCCCATGAGGAAAACGGCTTATAAATCAGACTGTGATGTTTTTTGAATATGTAAAAATGCAGAAAGTTTTGTGTGATGGGTAGGGTTAGTGTAAGAGGAGAGAATACACAGTTTGTACAGTATAAAAATCATTATGTCTATGGAAAGTCCACATAAAACATGAAAACCTGTGAGTGCATTTGCTATAATGTAGATACATTTTTCACATACTTCAATGAAGCATAACTGAGAGTTCTGTATCACATTTTCTCAGACACTTTTCCTTAAATTTTTTAAGAGAGACAATTGTTGACTTGCGGTAAGAACTAGTTGCATTTTTTGGAGAAAATGTAAGTGGTGCTTGCAAAGAACACTTCATAAATTGGTGAAAGCTGATTGTATACTATTGTTATGTGGGACAGAATGAATTTCGACATTTTACACATTTTGCATAATTTCTGTACAATTGCATTTCAAATTATAATAATAAGTATGGAGAAGAACAATTTCTTTCAGCAAGCACCACTAACTATTCAAAACACAAAGATCCTCCTCAGACTTCCCTAAGAAAAAATATCCAAGTAAAAGTATGGCATATATGAGAATATGGAATATATAATATCATTAAACAGGATGGATGGCAGCTGAGATCATTTGCTTTTGGAAGAATTTGATGAAAAATGCTCACACTGGAATCAAAGTATCTAAACAAATCTGAGCACAGCTCGAGACATTCTTGAGATCTAGGGAGATTACTTGGGTCTTGGAAAACTTTAGCAGAAGTCTCTATTTACTCTTTCGACTCATTAATTTTTGGCGTTTGTTTCTTTTCTCCTTGTGTCTTTCCCTGCCTGTTTTGTTTCTCCTAATTAATTTTGTTCTCTTTCTCTTTTCCTCAACATTTCACAGCACTGAGTGTTTTAAAACCGCTAGTTTAAAACCGCACGGGTTAGGAAACAAAACAACTGGTGTTTCTCTAATATTAGATTAATGAATGAAACCATTTAATACTCCTCAATGTCACCTCATTTTCTTCATGGCCAACCACACACGCACACACACACGCACACACACACACACACACACACACACACACACACACACACACACACACACACACACACACACACACACACACACACACACACACACACACACTCACTCACTACTGAGAACGGACCGTTGCTGTTTAGCTCCAGTTAAAAATAGCTTCTGCGTTTAATGCAGGCATTATTACTGTTAGTCTATGGAAGTATTTTTCTTTGCTAGTAAAAACATTTTCTCAGCCGTTCATTGGGAGAGTGAAACCTTATAGTCCAATGAGACAGGAGTTCTTTCTTTCTTTCTTTCTTTCTTTCTTTCTTTCTTTCTTTCTTTCTTTCTTTCTCTCTCTCTCTCTCTCTCTCTCTCTCTCTCTCTCTCTCTCTCTCTCTGTCCCTCTCTCTCTCTCTCTCTCTCTCTCTCTCTCTCTCTCTCTCTCTCTCTCTCTCTCTCTCTCTCTCTCTCTCGCATCTCCCAGTCTGTCCCTTACTTGGATATGGATACTTGGACTACAGTAGAAGCCACATGTTCTAATATGTGTTTTTTAAAAGAGGTACATTACTGCCAACAAAAAGACTAGTGAAAAAGACAAATTATTCCTGTGAAGTCTGCAGATAAAAAAAAATTACTTGCATAGTTTGAAATAAACAGACTGCAATGTAAATTATGAACGCTGCACTGTAATAATTTAATATCTGAGTTCAACCACACATGTGAATTTGGATTTTTATGACTCTGAGTTTCATGTGATTGTTCTTATAACCAATATTTCAAGTTATCTATAAACATATGTGATGGCAAACTTTAGACTTATGTTGAAGATTAGCACCCGGGTAGTCAATTTATTATATGATAGACTCCCTTGTGAAAAAGAGAAACTTTTTTTTTAATACTTTTATAAAGAGTACTTATTACAGAAATAATATACTTATATAAAGAATATACTTACAGTAAGTGGGAACTGAATGTAATGTTTTCGGACGCTTAATTGCATGTTAATTGCAATTGAATGAAAATGTATTATAATGTATTTATATTAAACGCAATTAGCTATTTTTTGACCCACTTAAGTACATCTTTATATGTAATTATTCATCATTTCTTCTGTTGTCTTTGAAATATGGTTAAAGTGTACTGCCGATACTGACGTTTATGGTAAAATAAAAAATAATTGTAATTTTATGGTAAAATTAAAAGATAATAATAATAATTGTAAAAAAAATAAAATAAATGTAATTTCTATCAAAACTTTTCAGTATTTCAATTAGTGCTCTCAAACCGATTAATCGCATCTAACATAAAAGTTTGTAAATATATAACGTGTGTGTATATTTATGTGTATATACAGTATATAAACTGTGTGTGTGTATATACAGTATATGTGTATATAAACATACACACACACACACACACACATTATATATTTACTTTATGTCAGATGCGATTAATCGCAATTAATCGATTTGGCAGCACAAATATAATATTTGCAGTCACACATTAGTAATGAAGTACATTTTAAATGTTAACTTTAAATATAATATCAAATTTTGGACACTTTACATGTGCTTTAGTATGTTTGTCAACACATCAAAATAAGTGCACTTCTTTAAAGCACAGCAATAGATTATGAAAACATAATGATTAAAAGTGTGCTTTAAAGTAAAATGTTTAATTTGACATCATTACAAAGTGAACTTTTGTTAAGAAACATAGTCATGAAAGTGTACAAGTGGCCTTATTTCATTAATATTATATTATCTGTAAGAATTTTTTTTTTACTTTTAAGTACACTTCAAGTGCGCATTCAATAAAAATGAAGTGCATTTCTTTTTCACAAGGGTCATAAACACGCATTAGACACATTTGTGATAGAATATTGTCAGTGAAAATGTACTTTATTCTATTACAAAAAATGAAATATTGTAGTGTTTGACAGCACCACATGCAAATGAATCAATAAAGCTTTAATATGTTTAATAAACAGCTGCACTATTTTGCACTCAACACTGGTACATGTGGAACCTACAACTATAAAGAACCCAGAATGCACCCCCGCTACTCACTTAATTGCATTAATAGCACAGAGAGCCATTTCAGCGAGAGAAAAAGCAAAAAAGAGGGAAAATATGAAGCTTCTGTGAGAATGACACATCACAGGTAGTCTGGATACCATTACCCTCCTGCTGCTACCTGCAGTTAATGTTTACCACTCTTCAGCACTTTGTGGCCTAGTCATCTGTGAAGATACCTTAGTATTTCTTGTACCTTCTGTCTACATGTCTAGCCTTCTCACTTTCTTAAAAAAAATGTGTGAACAAAGGACATGGCTTAGGTTCCTCTCCCTTTTATGTATGCATCACACACATCATGGTCCAATCAGAGAGCCAGCAGCTAAAAATAGAAATGTTTAGAAATGTCTCTGAGTGGCAGGGAAAAAGCACTCTCTTCACTTTTAAGTGCGGCAATCTGGTTTTGAGGATAGGTTCAGTTAAACCGTCCTTCTAGAAAAAGCTTGAGCTGAGGATACAATCACACAGATGCTGTGAAGTGATTCCATTGATTATTGATGCCATAGCAGCGGTTAAGAAAAGGTTCATGCTCCAGTCATAAGGTTGCAAATACTAACTACACTTTATATTTTATGAACAAATTAGATGGTTGGTTACCGGGTCAAATCAAAAGACTTGATGATATTCTGGTTTCTATGCTTGAGACTTGAATTGAGACTTTCCTTTAGTAAAAGTCTGACGTTTTTGTGTATGCTTTATCCATGCACTGTTAGAAATAGATTTTTATGCCGTTGGGCCCTATCACACACCCGGCGCAATGCGACGTCAGGCGTGATGCAAGTGTTTTTTGCTAGTTTCAGCCTGACGCAGTTATCATTTTCACGTCCAGCGCCACATTGTTTAAATAGTAAATGCACCCGTGCCCATCTGTGTGCCCATGGGCGTGCTGGTCTGAAAACCAGGTGTGTTCAGGCGCATTGTTGGTGCGTTGCTATTTTTTCTATTTATTAGTGGTCAGACAGAAGCCACTCCTCAGTAAAAGGCACATGACAGCCCACCTGAAGTTTGCCCAAAGGCACCTGAAGGACTCTCAGACCATGAGAAACAAAATTCTCTGGTCTGATGAAACAAGGATTGAACTCTTTGGTCCGAATGGCAAGCGTCATATCTGGAGGAAACCAGGCACTGCTCATGATCTGGCCAATTCCATCCCTACAGTGAAGCATGGTGGTGGCAGCATCATGCTGTGGGGGTGTTTTTTTTTTAGCGGCAGGAACTGGGAGACTAGTCAGGATCGAGGGAATGATTGGAGCAATGTACGGAGACATTCTTGATGAAAACCTGTTCCAGAGTGCTCTGGACCTCAGACTGGGGTGAAGGTTCATCTTCCAACAGGACAACGACCCTAAGCACACAGCCAAGATAACAAAGGAGTGGCCACGGGACCAGTTGCCCAGCCAGAGCCCAGACTTGAACCCGATGGAAAATCTCTGCAGAGATCTGAAAATGGCTGTGCACCGACGTTCCCCATCCAACCTGATGGAGCTTGAGAGGTCCTGCAAAGAAGAATGGGATAAACTGCCCAAAAATAGGTGTGCCAAGCTTGTAGCATCGTACTCAAAAAGACTTGAGGCTGTAGTTGCTGCCAAAGGTGCTTCAACAAAGTGTTGATTAAAGGCTGTGAATACTTATGTACATGTGATTTTTTTTAATAAATTTGCAAAGATTTCCAACAAACTTCTTTCACGTTGTCAATATGGGGTATTGTTTGTAGAATTGAGGGAAAAAATTATGAATTTAATCCATTTTGGAATAAGGCTGTAACATAACAAAATGTGGAAAAAGTGAAACGCTGCGAATACTTTCTGGATGCACTGTATGGACATGGATGATATATCATATCATATGCTATATATATATATATATATATATATATAATAAACTCTTGAAAATTGGATTAATGAATAATCTTTAATATCAATCAAATCTTTCCATTCCACAAAAGGGTTCTTCATATTGTTAAATATGTTCTTCACATTAAGAAAAAATTATTTTACAAACTTAAACCCAAAATGGTTCTTACAGTATATGGCTTTGCTTTTTCTCTTAACCCTCCAGCATGAAATACTGGTTAAGCTATTTATTTCTCCTTGAAATTTTGTGACTATTTCTCATTTAGGTCTTTGAATGTGCAAAGTTTCGACACATAGATGTGTTTTGGAAAGGCAGTACAAATTTTGGGAACAATGATTGTGCTCAAATTGACCCCCGTTGGTAAAAAGTTAAAGTTAAAAAGCAAAAAGTTAAAAAGAAAAACCTTTATTGTAGCTTGTCAAACACTAAAATATGAAATACATGAGAACTTATGTAATGTAAAAGTCAAAGCTTACTCAAAATTGACTTATCTTCTGAATCATCAAAGAAGAATCCACTGTTTCAAATCCACAGTCCAAAAACCTGTTAAAGGATCTTTTTGGCTGTTAGTTTTTTGGAGCTCAATTACTATTATAATATACAATATATTGCCAAGTTTTGGGACGCCTGCCTTTACATGCACATGAACTTTAATGACATCCCATTCTTAATCTGTAGGGTTTAATATGGAGCTATAACAACTTCAACTCTTCTGGGAAGGCTTTCCACAAGGTTTAGGAGTGTGTTTATGGGAATTTTTGACCATTCTTCTTAGAAGCGGCGCTTCTGTGAGGTCAGGCACTGATGTTGGAAGAGAAGGCCAGGCTCGAAGTCTCCACTCCAATTCATCCCAAAGGTGTTCTATCGGGTTGAGGTCAGGACTCTGTGCAGGCCAGTCAAGTTCCTCCACTCCAAACTCGCTCATCCATGTCTTTATGGACCTTGCTTTGTGCACTGGTGCGCAGTCATGTTGGAACAGGAAGGGGCCATCCCAAAACTGTTCCCACAAATTTGGGAGCATGAAGTTGTCCAAAATGTCTTGGTATGCTGAAGCATTAAGAGTTCCTTTCACTGGAACTAAGGGGCCAAGCCCAACCCCTGAAAAACAACCCCACACCATAATCCCCCCTCCACCAAACTTTACACTTGGCACAATGCAGTCAGGCAAGTACCATTCTCCTGCCAAACCCAGACTCGTCCATCGGATTGTCAGACAGAGAAGCATGATTGGTCACTCCAGAGAACACGTCTCCACTGCTCTAGAGTCCAGTGGTGGCGTGCTTTACACCACTGCATCCCACGCTTTGTATTGCACTTGGTGATGTAAGGCTTGGATGCAGCTGCTCGGCCATGGAAACCCATTCCATTAAGCTCTCTATGCACTGTTCTTTAGCTAATCTGAAGGCTGAATTAAATGATTTGGAGGGGTGTCCCAATACTTTTGGCAATATTATAGTGTATATATAATGTTATGTTTGGTTCTCAAACCTTTGTGAGAGTAAAATGGGTTTCTCACATTATTTTCAGTGCTGCAACAGATTAGTAATTGGGCTCCAAAAAACAAACAGCCAAAAAGATCCTTTCACAGATTTTTGGACTGTGAAACTCAAAATGATAAAGAAACAGTGCATTCTCCTTTGATGATTCAGAAGACGAGTCAATTTTGAGTAAGCTTTGACTTTTACATTACATAAATTCTAATATATTTCATATTGTAGTGTGTGACAAGCTACAATATAGCTGTTTTTTTTTAACCTGACTCTTTGCTGTTTTTCAAGGCAAATTGCATGGAAACCAACAGGGGTCAATTTGAGCACAATCTATATAACCAAAATTTGTACTGCCTTTCCAAAACACATCTATGTGTCAAAACCTTGCACATTCATAGACCCTAATTGAGAAATAGTAACAAAATTTCAAGAACAAATAAATAGCTTAACCAGTACTACAAGCAGAAGGGTTAAGAAAAAAAAAACATAAGCAAATGCCATATACTGGGTTCCTCAAACCTTTCAGTGATCCTTTCCTAAAATAACCATTTTTTCTTAAAGTGGAGAACACTTTAATAATCTGAAGAACCTTTTTCCACTATAAAGAACCTTTTGTGGAATGGAAAGATTCCGTGGATGATAGAGGTTCTTCGTGAAACCATCAATACGATAAAGAAACTTTATTTTCAAAATTATTTTTATTTTTAAAAACTAAATATTTCATGATACAATACTGTATACCATTCATGTCCATAGAGCAAACTGTGTACACACCAGTTTAATATTTAGAGTTTGAATCCTAAACGATTTGTATCCTAAATCATTCGAGTTTGAATCCTAAACCATTAGTGATGTTTCACTTGGCAAACGCCACTAATTAATTCTTAATGACACTGACAGGAATGCCACAGTGTTCTACCCAGGCGCGACACAGGAAGTTTTTTAGCTCAACGTCATTTCTCTGTTCTCTATGAAAGTGAAAATGCTGCACAAAGCAGAAAATAGCAGCCCATCAGAACTCATTTGATGTTGCAGTGTCATTTTAGATTAAATGAACCTCCTCAAACTCTTGCAACAAAATTGGAAGCACAGGATTTTCTAGAATCTCATTATAAGGTGTAGCATTGAGATTTGTTTTCATTGGAATAACTCAAATAGCCAGAATTACATACAAACTCAGGAATTACTGGAATAGCCAAATGGTTTTAGTTTAGGGTCCAAAACTCTTGTTGCATTTAGGTAAAACTGAATCAATATTATTTGGATCTAAAAGTAAACTGAACAAAGCTCCTAACTTATCTATCAAGGTAGGGGACTGTGTATTATCAAATAGAACCACTGTTAATTATCTTGGATGTGTTCTTGACAATGATTTAAGTGGTGCAAGTATGGCTATGAAAATTTTAGGGAAGGTCAATGCTAGGACAAAATTTCTTGCAAGATGTGGTAGTTTTTTGGATAAGCAAAATTTAAAATTACTTGCATCATGCCTAGTGCAATGCCATTTTGAGTATGCATGTATTTCTTGGATGTCTGATTTGTCTCGTGCATGGCTGGACAAGTTACAAAAAATCTCAAAATAAATTGATACGGTTGGTTTTAGATTTTAGTAGTTTTACACATATTGATGTTTGCCATTTTAGACATGTTAAGTGGTTACCTATAGAAAGCAGAGTTGTACACCTTAAATTAAAGATGGTACACAAGATAATTAATAAAAGAGCTCCTACATACTTTAATATGTATTTTTCTAGGCAGAGTCTAATGGATATCACATTATGTCGTTTTAAAACAATGTACGGTCGTAGGTCTTTCGAATACTCAGGGGCCCAAGAGTGGAATAAGTTGCCTGTAGATGTAAAGAGTATGTCAAATATGGTTGGATTTAGTATGAAAGTTAAAAGTTGGCTATTAGATTGTTTTAATGATGAATTTGTATTAGTGTTTTTGGGTGGATGATTAATTGTGATGTAAATTTTTGGAAATGTGTGTTTGTAATGTGTTGTAATCATAATAGTATGCAATGCCTTTATAACCTGTCACCAGGAGTGAAGTTGTGGACCACAATGGAAACAAGTTTTGTTTAAACTTTATTGTGCTATCCTTGACAAATGAGTGTTTTTTCACTATTATGTTGTCTAATAAATAAAAATTAAAAAAAATCTCACTATTAACTATGACTTTTGCCTCAATAAACTCCTAATTACTGCTTATTAATAGTTAGTAAGGTTGTTGTTAAGTTTAGGTATTGGGTGGATTAAGAGATGTAGAATATGATCATGCAGAATAAGGCATTAATATGTGCTTTATAAGTGCTAATAAACAGCCAATATCCTAGTAATATGCATGCTAATAAGCAACTAGTTAATAGTGAGAATTGAACCCTAAAATAAAGTGTTACCAGCCAAATTAATCAGAAGTTGGTGTTCACATATGTATGGACACAAATTGCATCACTGAACGTGAATAAATAAATGTCCCAAAAGGGAATTTTCACAGCGATGTAATGGAAGAACCATTTTGGGTTCTTCAAAGAACCTGTGGATATTAACGTTTCTTCATTCAACCATCAAAGCCAATAAAGAACCTTTTCTCAGATTTATCCTGTTTTATCTCATTGGTTGGGACATGGTCAGGCTATGATCTTACCTTTGATGGCATGACATTCTGAAGAACGTCTCGGTTACGTATGTAACCCTCGTTCCCTGAAGGAAGGGAACTGAGACGTTACGTCAGTTACTGACGAAATGGGGGTTTCGCTTAGAAGCCAATCGCCTTTGAGCTCTACAAAACGAGCCAATGGCATGAAAATGCCATGGGTCTGCGGAATTTGCATAACGCAACCCCGCCCCACCGCGTGGGTATAAAGGGCGTGCGTGGCAATCTCGCATTATGTTACCTGCTGAAGAGCCGAGGCATGAGCGTCCGGCCGTTCCAGTGGTACAGCGGAAGTGGCATGGGGACGTAACGTCTCCGTTCCCTTCCTTCAGGGAACGAGGGTTACATACGTAACCGAGACGTTCCCTTTCAGTTCCCTTACACTACGAGTTACGTCAGTTACTGATGAAATGGGGGTCCCAATACAATCTCACCACGACGGCTGTCTTCCAGCGTCCTGCGCTGACCAGGGCTCCCTGCCGTGAGTCTTAGCACGAACGAGGGGCTAGGCTCAACGCTGATACCAAGGTACACTGGGAAGCATATCCCACGTGGAGAAATGCAACACAATGCCTGCCCGAAGGGAGGACTTAAGAATACACATATGACCCCCGTAGGGACTGCATATGGAGAACTCTGGGGTATCCAGCCGCAGGTGGAAAATTTTTCAACCCCAGGAGTGGCAAGATGTCTTGCCAAGGGAAGACACGTGCTCAGAGAGACTTACCGTGGAAATACACATGTGGGGGTTGCCCAACGGGGGAACCATGCACACGGAGGCACCTAGCCGAACACGAGGGCTGACCAAGCGGGCATGCACTCTGGTGTCGACATCAGCAGTGCTGGAGGAGCTCAGGGCTTACTGGGAAGCTCACCTGAGAGAAAATGCGCACGCATCCAGTCCGTGGAGTGGAATGGCGCAGCAAGCGAAGACACCTGAGCCTGTCCAGTTACTGGCCACTTAGGGCGAGTACACGAGCGGACACAGGCTCCACTCGGAGATTATAAAATCTTGCGAATGTGTTAGGTGTCGCCCAGCCTGCAGCTCTACAAATGTCTGTCAGCGAGGCGCCACGCGCTAAAGCCCAAGAGGAAGCAACACTCGTGGTGGAGTGTGCTCTAACCCCAAGGGGGCATGGCATGCCCTGAACCTGATATGCCAGGACAATGGCGTCCACTGTCCAGTGAGACAACCTCTGCTTGGCGAGAGCCTTCCCTTTCTGCTGCCCTCCGTAACAGACAGAGAGCTGGTCTGAGGTCCTGAAACACTGCGTCCGGTCTACGTAAGCGCGAAGGGCGCGTACTGGACAGAGCAGTGCCAAGGCTGGGTCTGCCTCCTCCACAGGCAGCGCTTGCAGGTTCACCACCTGATCCCTGAAGGGAGTGGTGGGAACCTTGGGCATGTATCCAGGCCAGGGTCTCAGGATCACGTGAGAATTGGCCGGCCCGAATTCCAGGCACGCTTCGTCAACCGAAAATGCCTGCAGGTCCCCTACCCTCTTGATGGAAGCCAGAGCAATCAAGAGCGCCACTTTCAATGAAAGGAACTTCAGCTCCACAGACTGCAGGGGCTCAAAGGAAGCTTTCTGCAGGGCAGATAAAACCACTGCAAAATCCCAAGAGGGTATCTGAGGAGGACGAGGAGGATTTAATCTCCTCGCTCCTCTAAGGAACCTGCTGACCAGGTCGTGCTGACCTACCGTTTTTGAATCCACCAGGTCATGATGGGCCGAAATCGCGGCAACATAGACCTTCAGGGTGGAGGGAGACAGCCTTCGCTCCAACCCTTCTTGGAGGAAGGAAAGCACAGACCCAATTAAGCATTTCGTGGGGTCTTCTCGGCGAGAAGAGCACCAGGTGACGAAGAGGTTCCACTTCAACGCATAGGCCTGTCTCGTGGACAAGGCCCTAGCGGAAGTGATGGTAGCCGCCACCTGAGGTGGCAGGGTACTCAAACCTACCGCGTCCCGTCCAGGTCCCACACGTGTAGGTTCCAAAGGTCGGGACGTGGGTGCCATACGGTGCCCCGTCTCTGAGTAAGGAGGTCCTTCCTCAGAGGGATCGACCAGGGAGGGGCTGTCGCAAGGAGTATGAGTTCTGAGAACCAGGTCCGGCCGGGCCAATATGGGGCGACCAAAAGGACCTGCTCCCTGTCCTCCCTGATCTTGCACAGAACCTGTGCGAGAAGGCTCACTGGGGGAAACGCATACTTGCGTGGGCCCCGCGGCCAGCTGTGCGCTAGTGCATCCGTGCCGAGGGTCCCCTCGGTCAGGGAATAATACCAGCGGCAATGGGAAGAGTCGTGGGAGGCAAACAGATCTATCTGTGCGTCGCCAAACTGTTCCCAAATCAGCTGAACCATCTGGGGATGGAGTCTCCATTCCCCCGGAAGCGGCTGAAACCGTGACAGCTCGTCGGCTGCACGATTCAGTTCTCCCGGGATGTGAGCGGCACGAAGCGACCTCAGATGCTTCTGACTCCATAGGAGGAGATGGCGGGCGAGTTGCGACATCCGGCGGGAGCGTAGACCACCTTGTCGGTTGATGTACGCTACTGTCGCCGTGCTGTCTGAACGGACCAGTACGTGCTTGTCCTTGAGCAGGGCTCGGAAGCGGTGCAGGGCAAGACGTACGGCCAGCAACTCGAGGCAATTGACATGCCATAGGCACTGGGGTCCTTTCCAGGAGCCCGCGGCAGCATGTCCATTGCACATGGCGCCCCAGCCCGTGGCAGAGGCATCTGTTGTTACAACAACATGCCTGGAAACTCGTTCTAGGGGAACACCTGCCCGTAGAAAACTGAGGTTCGCCCACGGGGTGAAGGTCTGACGGCAGGCCCGAGTGACTGGGACCCGGAGCGTGCCGTGTTGCCATGCCCATCTCGGGACTCGATCGCGAAGCCAGTGCTGAAGCGGTCTCATATGAAGCAAACCGAGCGGCGTTACCGCGGATGCCATATGCCCCAGGAGCCTCTGAAAATATTTCAGTGGTACCGCACTCTTGCCCTCGAACTGGCGAAGACAAGTCAGCAGTGACTGCGCGCGCTCGCTCGTAAGCTGCGTGTACATGGCGACCGAGTCGATTTCCATACCGAGAAAAGAGATCCTCTGCACTGGGGAGAGTTTGCTCTTTTCCCAGTTGACCCGAAGGCCCAGACGGGCGAGGTGCTGAAGCACCAGGTCCCTGTGTTTGCAAACCTGATCCCGAGAGTGGCCTAGAATCAGCCAGTTGTCGAGATAGTTCAGGATGCGAACCCCGTGTTGCCTGAGCGGCACAAGGGCTGCCTCGACGACCTTCGTAAAGACGCGAGGGGACAGGGCTAGCCTGAATGGGAGAACCGTGTACTGATATGCCTGCCCCTCGAAGGCAAACCGTAGAAACGGTCTGTGTCGAGGAAGAATGGAGACATGAAAGTACACGTCCTTCAGGTCGATCGGTGCAAACCAATCCAATGGACGAACGCATTCGAAAATTCGTTTGGCTGTCAACATCCTGAATGGAAGCCTGTGAAGGGTTCGGTTCAAGATGCGCAGGTCCAGGATTGGCCGTAACCCACCAGTTTTCTTGGGTACAATGAAGTAAGGGCTGTAGAAGCCGGACTCCATCTCGGCTGGAGGGACGATCTCGACCGCACCCTTCGCCAGTAGGGTGGCGACCTCCGCACGCATGACAGGGGCATTGCCACCCACCATGGTATAGCGGACTCCCCGAAAGCGGGGAGGAGACCGTGCGAACTGAATCGCATAGCCGAACCTGATGGTGCGAGCGAGCCAGCTGGACAGCTTGGGAAGCGCTAGCCAGGCTTCCAGAAACTCTACCAGCGGGGTCATGCGGACCACAGGCGTACCCCCGATGGGGCAGCGAGGCGGGCGACAGAGGGGGCCGAGAGTGGCGAGGCTGCTTGGCGTCGCACACTGCCAGCCGCGCCCTCTTGAGGCTCGGAGGCGAAAAAGTCAGTTCTTTCTTTAACCATGAATAGGCCACGGCCAGCGGCGGAAGGGAAAAACCAAGGATTCTCCCCCGGCCCTCCACCGGGGGAAGGAGTGGCCCTGCTACCATCTCCTGGGAAAGAACCGAGTTCACCTCCGAGCCGCCCGTCTCAGGACCGCCGCTTAGACTGCCGTTTAGCAGGCTGGGGGGCTGGGACGGGCGGGGCTGCCTTCCTGCGGCGTCCTCCACGCCTCGGCCCGGGGAACAGACTGAGGCCTCTGAGCCGGCGGCTGGGTGGAGGCAGCAGCAGGCCGCCGGGGCAGAATATGCTTAATTGCCTCAGTCTGTTTCTGAGCGGTCGAGAACTGTTGGGCAAAGTCCTGGACCGCCCCGCCGAATAGCCCATCCTGGGAAATGGGAGAATTGAGGAAACGTGTTCGCTCAGATTCTCTCATATCAGCCAGGTTGAGCCATAAGTGGCGCTCCTGGACCACAGAAGTGGACATCACCTGACCGAGAGAGCGAGCGGTCACCTTCGTCGCTCGTAGCGCGAGGTCGGTGGCCGCCCGCAGCTCCTGCATTAGCGCGGGGTCAGCATTGCCCTCGTGCATGTCTCTGAGCACCTTGGCCTGGTAGACCTGAAGGGTGGCCATTGCATGCAGGGCGGACGCGGCCTGGCCCGCAGCTCTGTAAGTCTTCGCCACCAGAGTAGACGTAAACCTACAAGGTTTGGACAGGTGCTTTGGGTCGCCACGCCATGTCGCAGCGCTCTGCGGACACAGTTGCATCGCAACAGAGCGCTCAACAGGAGGAACCCCAGTGTACCCTTTCACCGCGCCGCCATCGAGGGCAGTGAAGGCGGAAGTGGCTGCCGAACGATCGCGAAAAGTCAAAGGAGACTTCCACGACTTCGACACCTCTTCATGCACTTCCGGGAAGAAGGGCACTGGGGGCTGACGGGCGCCCTCGGCACGGGCCGCCCCCAAATACCAATCGTCAAGTCGAGAGCGCTCGGGACATGGCGGAGGGTTCCACACAAGCCCAAGAGCCTCGGCCGCCCGGGAAAGCATGGCTGTGAGCTCCGGATCGGACTCGGACAATGCTGGGACTCCCGAAGGAGGCAACACAGCCGAATCGTCATCTCCGGAGGAATCCAGCCCACCTTGTGATGCGGCGATCGACATAGAATCCTCCGCCGGTGCGCCAAATAAAACGCAGGGCCCAGGACGGGAAACACCTGCGCCCTCATCTGGCAACACCACAGGTTGCAGTGTGCTAGAAGGGGGTGTGGCCCGAGGAGGATTCGTCGGGTTGTTCCACACCGTCACCCTCAAGTCACCCTGACCACCAGCCAAAGTATTCCCACTCGTGGTGGGAATAGATTGGGGTGTGGTAGAGGGGACTCTCCCTCCAGCACGGAGATCACGGAGTCTTGACCGCAACACTGCGATGGCCATGTTCCCGCAGTGGGAACATGACTCATCCATGAACGCGCGTTCGGCGTGCACGAGGCCCAAGCACGCCAAACAGCGATCATGCCCGTCAAACGGAAGAACCAGCCGACCGCACCCAGGAACGGAGCACGGGCGAGACATCTTGAAACAGACGTGCCGCGTGCAGCTCTTTTAAAGAAGAGTTTTTGCTCTGCAGAATGCCGAAGCGCCTAGGGAGAACACACACGCTGTGCTAGATCACTGCACAGATCAGACAGGAATGCGGAACTCGCTAGAACGCGCCGTAACACCAACACTCTGGAGAGACACTCATCTTGAAGAGAAAAAACGCTCAGGCAGTAATACTCGGCTCTGAAGCAGAAACATAATGCGAGATTGTCACGCACGCCCTTTATACCCACGTGGTGGGGCGGGGTTGCGTTATGCAAATTCCGCAGACCCATGGCATTTTCATGCCATTGGCTCGTTTTGTAGAGCTCAAAGGCGATTGGCTTCTAAGCGAAACCCCCATTTCGTCAGTAACTGACGTAACTCGTAGTGTACTGACTGAAAGGGAACTGAACTTTCCCTTAAGTTCAGTTCGGTCTGGAAATTTGATGCATCCACATATTTTGCAATGTGGGTGACGGCCCTCAAGGCTCTTTGTGCTTTTTGCCAGCGTTTGGAGAAAAAAAGGGAAGGCAGAGTCTCTGGAGGACAAACGCTGTGTGTGGAGCTTTTTCCAGCCTCATGTCTGATGTCAGATAAGCAGTTCACAGCTCATTAAACACACACTCTTTGCGAACCCTGCAAACACAACAGAAGAATATTTCTCTGAGTACTAGAAGTATTTTAGTCAGAAATCAAATTTTAAAGTTGTTCCCAAAACAGTGAGTTTGAACTTAAAGGAATAGTTTGCATGAAAAGAGAATTCTGTCATTGTTTACTCACCCTATACTCCATAAAGTATCATATAAGTGGTCAATATGACTCATGTGCTATATTTCTAATGAAATCACACCAGCAGACCAGTTATTCACTGAAAATAAGTATATTGGATATGAAAATCATATTTTATGTATTTTAGAATTAAAAAAAAATTAATGCTTTTCCACTTCCGGTCCCAAGGTTCTGCTCCCACAAGAGTATAAAACATTGCACATTGCACAAAACCTCTCTGAAGTGCATTTAAAAGCACACATAACCTGCCAAAGCACCTCACATGTCAACCTAGCCAATGAAACAATAGACTTATGACCTTTATTAAAGCTTTTAATATAAACTGTTCCCATGCTTTGGACAACAAATGACCTGGCGTAACGTTTCAAGGCACCGTTTCTGGACGCAACAACAACATAATGAAAAAAAAAATAAAGACGTGACTTTCTAACACAAAGCTATATAATATGGCCTAGGAGTTTAGTGCACAAGTCAGATTTTTATAGTAAATCATTTAAATTGCTACTGATATATAGAGAGAATTGGATATCAGCATATATACTGTATTGCAAGCTTTGTGCCATAATCCTCATTGAGCATTAGCATGGAAATATTAAAGGCTGGATGGATGGGCAAGTAGAGCAATAGAGGAAAACATTCACACACAATCATCATAGAGAAAATAGCGGTAATCTACAGCTATCTGCCCTTGCTCAGACACTGCATATGAAAACAAAAAGAGACATTAATATTCAACATGAACTCAAAATGGACCCTGTTTGCTTTCTTGATGCACATTCTTGTGCCATCATGGGTGCATGTTATTCAAAACAATAATAAATGTTTGTAATCATATCTTTTTTTTTATAATAACTTGATCTGATTTCACAAATCCCCAATTTTTTTCAAGCCCCTCCAACCACCTAGTTCCATTCTGGCATGATCCCATCAACTTCAGATGGATACAATTAAGTCACACCTTACATTTGTTCCTTTGAAATCAGATTATGAAAGCAAAATGAGTTCCGAACAGTGTTACACGTTGCCTTTAAGCCCATTCTCGCCTCACAGAAAAGAATATATACGTTCATTATTTGAGAGCTCTTAAGTGCTTACCGGTCAACATTTGATGAATGTTGCAACAGCTTCTTACATGCTTTGTTAAAGTTTTTACCTTATAAGCTCATTGGAAACATTTAACTGGGGCAACATTTGTGCAAAATAATGTTGTTTCGCTACACATCGACTCTAAACCGTCTTAACGAGTCGTTTTTAATTCGAATCCCACTGTGTTATGGTGCTACGTCACTAGAAGATACATTTGCATAATGCCGTACGTTGTCCACCTGCGAACAACTTGACCAGCCTATCATTTTACTGGCGACTGCTTCTATGCGGGATTTGCAGAACGCTTGCTCTGGAAATATGGGTCAGTACTCAGTTTATTTGGACCAGCTCCTCAGAATCACAACCTGTAAGTATGAATAATTATTGATGTATATATTTTCTACCGGGTGTTCAAAATACGTAGTTTTGTGTTTTATATTGTGTAAGTTTCCGGCTAACTCACATTATTACCGTCTTACTGAAATACTTCTGCTCATCATCTGTGGGCCACTATTACCTAAAACTGTGTCTGTTAATGCAGATTGTCTGTCGTTCTTACTACTTTGAGTAAAGATAAAACTTTATTGACATCAGTCATTCACGTTAGTGCTGGTCTAACGTATGCGCTGTTATTGATACAGTTCATGCACGTGCACCGCAATAAATTAGAAATATACACATGGGTTTGTGGGTGGACATACTCTTGTTATCGCTGATGTTGAGGAATTACAGTTGCAACATCTCATAATGTACCTCAAATTGAGCAGCGTATCACTGTTTTTGTCACGCACTGTAAGCGGTAGACCAATCACAACAGACTGGGCCATCTGGCCAATCAGAGCAGAGCAGGCTCGCGGACAGGAGGGATTTACAGAGACTGATTCTTCTGCAGAGTCATTTGAGAATCATTGAAAAATGTGGTGCTGTGCAATGCATATTATAAGAAAATTAAACTGTTTTTTGACCTTTGATGCATGTAAACCTGTTGTAGGAGACTCCAAAACAAAATTAGGAGACTTCAAAATAGCATAATAAGAGCACTTTAAACTTAAATGTCCCGTGAGTGGCACTAAAGGTGTGTTCAGTTTGATCCAAAACAGGTGAATGTGAATCTGGCAACGTTTTTTATTATGTTCATTGTATGTGTGTGTTAAAATGGTTAATGCTCTATTGTGTTTGAAAATAATATAGCACATACACCTGACCCTAAACCTAACCAATAGTGTTAACAAAAGCAAACATGAGATAAAAACACATTTGCTGAAGCAACCGTGCTATTTTGCTTCTACAGCTCTTTTATCGTGACTCTGTTTCAAGTGGAAGCACAAGAGCAGTGCTGTACCAGGTGAGCTATTGAGCAAGTTTGCTGTCAGAAAAACAACACATGGAGCTGATAATGAGATGTAAACTAGTGTTTTGAGTTCATAACAGCATTATGCAAAGAAGTGCATGAAAATAAGTCTGTACTGATTGATAATTTGCCCTATAACCATGATTTGTGCGTAAAGGAACAAAAGCTGTTGGTGTTTTACTGCCACTATGGAAACTGCAGTGAATTGTATGTAGCCTATAGATACGTTTTTGGAGTTTTGCAATTGCTGTATGCAATTGACCTGGTATTTATTTTCTTTAAACACACATTTGAGGCCAATTTGGAAAGATCAACCAATCAGTCAGCCTAGAAGAAGCTCTGATTGGCACTGACCTTCCAGTGCATGCTGGGGTGTGAATGAACCTTTATAGTTCACTGTGCCTTGTCAAATTACAAGTTCACAAATGTTATCTTTTTCTGCAGTTACACTTTGCTCTAGTTCTGTGCTATTCTTGTGAAATGTAATGCAGTACTGCTAACATCATCGGCTCCTTTAAGATAAATTGCTCGCCTTGTTTGCAAGTGGCTTTGGATAAAAGCATTTTCTAAACGAATAAATGTAAATGCCAACCAACAATGCATAAAGACAGAGGACTGCAGCTGACTGAAATATCCTAGAACAAAAGGCCTGTGAATGGTGTGCAGTCACCAGGTCACCCAGAAATTGCACACATTGATTAAAACAGCATGCTGACATCCAGATAGCAGTTTATTAAAGATGAATGCTGCATGCACAGGCTTAAATTGAAACTCAAAATCATTATCACTAAAGAATGGTGCTAATATTATTCACCAAACACAAAGGGCTGACAGTGGACTCTAGCACAGAACCATAAAATGTTGCATTGAAATGTTTATACACGACACGTAGTAGGAAAAGTTCACTCATCCACATGACCCTCGATCTCGCAAGACCTGCAGGAGTCGTCCTCCATCACAGCAGCCTCTCACAGCCAACTGACCCATCCTAAAATAAAAATGTTTGGCTTCTCCATAGGGAGCCCATGTCCAATTTTACTGTGTGTGCGTGTGCGATTTTCTTTTCCGCCACCTCCATGCTCTCTGTCGGAGGGTGAAAGGGGAAACAGAGAACTTCAAACCAAATATGAGAAAACACATTCCTCTGAGCAGTTTGAAGAGTTTGCGAAAAGGTCGAGGACAAAGTTCAGGAAATGGACACACTCAAGAGGGAAGGACTGAAGACAGAGAGGGAAAGAAGAGGAAGAGTGTTTGCAGTGTCTTTGGTTAATGTGTGTGTTTTTAGATGAATGTTCACTCACCATGTCTCGAGCCTGTGGTGAAAGCTTGTTTGTTTTTTCCCCCTTTTGGTCACATCCTCGGAAAGAAAGAACAACAAAAGAAAAAAGAACAACTGACAAATTAATTAATTCTATTTAAAGTCCAACTGAAGTGTCTTGAAACGTGCAGCATTATTCAATGTGCTGATGTAATTTCAAATGAAACAGAAAGACAGGGCGGGACATATCGAACAGCTCCTCCCCTTTTTAAAAATAGCCAATAGCATTTAGTTTATATCACAGCTCGTCCAGAGCCGTTGAGCTCGGTAAAGCCGCAGTTTCCTCCTAACCTCTAACCGTTTCTCCTCCTAATCTCCTCCATATTGCTTTAAAATACAGCATTCTGTACAGAATTCAAACGGGTCCGATGCGTTTTTTGGTCTGTGCCGACTCGCTCATATGATCCGCTCTGTGCTATCGTGTCTCTGGACCGGATCTGTGGCGGTTCACGTGACACTAATGTGAAACCAGACTTCATTCGCCCCAATGGAAAGCATATTTACACTGTCTGAATCGATCTTATTTATTTATTTTTTTTACTTCATACATGAATTAATGTCTACGGATTAACTTAAATCCTCTAAACTTTTTTTAAAATACTCGACACAACCACTGGCTGGCATGATAATTCCTTTATTTTTTTATCATATTTTACAGTATAGCATGTTTTTAATACATATTGCCAACATTTAAGCTCATTTAACAAATATCAGAAGTAAAAATTAAACATTTAGAAGTAATTGAAGTGTAATCGTCCAGTCTCTGTTGTCCCGTTTCCACCGTAACTGCGCTGGATCTCGTGCCGGAGCTTGTATCGTGTTCAGCGGGGGAACTTCTAAGTTTAGACCGCCACCCTGCTTTCACCTGTATGTTGCTTTGCATAAAATTAAACAATATACTACAGCACAATAACAAATTTATAGATAACATAAAATGTACACACACCTGTATTTTACTGAAGACATGCACCATTGTGACAGAGCTGCACTGCTCTCTCCTGAAGAGGTCACAAAAAGCCCACGATAAATAACTCAACCCAAAGGTGACCCAGGATCTGGGTAACACAAAAACTACCCAAACACTTAAAAAATAACCCCCAAAAAATAACTCAAAAGACTCAACCCAGGATTTGGGTAGAAAAAAATAACCCAAGATTTTTTAGAGTGTAGCTTATAGAGAGCTTATAACAGTAAGGCTAACATATTCATACTAAAAGCCAAAAAACTTCATTTTTGAGATTTGGGGCAGAAACAAACTCTAGGAAAGTACGCATTTGGCCAATATTTTTCTCCTGCATAACTGTGGCGGTATACCAAACCCCAGTATCTCAGATGTACAAACAACAGCTGTGATTGGTCCGCTGTGTAACCAGAAGAATTCCCCCAGATAAAAAAATATATCTGTAGCTTCGCATCTGATGGGAATGAATGTAATACAGCCTGATTGCTTGTAGCTTCTAATGAAAGCGGTGAGGGTGATTACACAAACAATAAACCATAAATGAACCCAGTGATCCAAAAACATCCATAATAGATTTGTTTATTTTGTCCTAACATGACAGATTTAAAAGAGAAGTCATCTAAATGTTTATTAAATCCAGTTGCAACAAAAGTGGCTGTCTATTCATCAACACTGTTGTCCGGTAATGTATTCACGAAGGTAAACAAATGTCATATCCTGTCATAAGCTTTGCTTCTGTAGTCCGCACTGCCAACTAGCATTATGGCTGCATATGCGCCCTTGTGAAAAAGAAGCGTGCTTAATTTTGAAAAAGAAGTGTGCTTAAGCTTAAGTGTGCTTTGTTATGAAAATTCTTGTGAATGTGTGCTTCTAAGCAAAAGTGCATTTTGAAATGATGCCAAATTGAAAGTTTTACTTTAACGCTCATCCTTTCCTCGGGTTATTTTGACACAAAAATTTTAAAAAAATTGTGTTCATTGGAGAGGTCCAAGACCCTAGGACTTTTGTCGCACTTGAACCACGAATGCACAAAAAAATTGACTGGATTCTAGGAGTTTTGTGGTTAAAATTTAAAAAAGTAACAAATCCTTCCCTTGCGGGTCAATTTGACCCCCTTAGGAATGAATGGAATGCGAGGAATGCTTCAGTACACATAGAAAAACCTAAAAATGCTCAAAATTCAAACTAAAAATGCTAAATCTGTACCAAAAAATTATTTTATGTGTATCTGAATGCATACTGAACAGAAACTGACTTTAGGACCCAGCGGAACAGCTCATTTGCTCCATATAGAGCTATAAGGCCATCTAGTGGCAAGAGTCATAAAATATCATGTTATATTATTTTTTTTTCCACAAGATGTCGGCAAAGACACCCAATATAAGATATTTTGAGCTGAATTAAAAGGGTTATGCATGAAATTGAGTTATTTTGAATTTTAGTTGAAAGAATGTCCTTACATTACTATTTATTAATATTATTCATTGATAAAATCTAGTAATTTAAAGGTAAATAATATGAAAAAAAATGCATTGAAAATAGAAAAAATATCAAAATGAAATAAGTTTTCAGGACAAAAAGAAACTAAGTACAATTTTAGGGCTTCGGGTCATTTTGACCCACGAGGGAAGGATGAGGGCTAAAGTACATTTCAAATCATTATGTTTTAATAATCTTTTGTGCTTGACTAACATACTAAAGCATATGTGATTGTAATTCGAACTGTAGTGTGTTATTCGATATTACATTTAACATTGATATATTTTAAATGCACTAACTTGCGATGTCATCATTACTATGTGTAATTATAAACAATTTAAATATGCAACATACAAGTTTCAAAAGAAATGACATTAAAGTATATTTTAGTTTACCAAAAATGCTTGTCAGGACACTTTAACCATATTTCAAAGACAATAGCAGTAATTATAAAATTACATATGAAGATGTACTTAAGTCCTACTTAAGTGGGTCAAAAGAAATCACTTTTAAGTTCAACTAATTGCATTTAATATGTTTAAACTATAATGCATTTTCATTCAATTGCAATTAAATGTCTGAAAACATTACATTTATGCATTAAAGTATAAAGTATGCTACTCTTATGCTAAAGTGTACTTCTTTTTCACAAAGGTGCAAAACATAGCAGACACACCAAGAACCATAACTGTATTTACACTCAACTCTTCTACAGTTTAACATCTGCTTATAGTCCCCAAATTAAAAATTACAGTCACATCTCTATCCAAAACACAAGCCTCAGACCCAGCAAGAAGCGCTCTGAGAGAAAGAGACTTTCTTTTCGCTCATCTCTACCCATCCCTGTTCTTATTACACTTCTCCTCATCCCCTCGGCCTATTGTTGTTTTTTACAGCAAATTACATCCGATAATTGAACCCGTGTTCCCTGCGTAGAGTAAGATTGAAATAAAATTGAGAGTAGATGTTTAAGATGTACCCAAATTGAGAGCTTTGGCTATTGATGCAGAACAGAGGTCGTTGAACACACACACACACACACACACACACACACACACACACACACACACACACACACACACACACACACACACACACACACACACACACACACACACACACACACACACACACACACACACACACACACACAGACAGACAGACACAGACAGCCCAGTGTGTTTGTGACGGCTAGTGTAGACTGTTTCTAACTATAGATTACCTGTCAAACTGCGCTGGTATGTGTGTTTGCTCATAAACCCTGAACACGCACTGCTGGGCGTCATGTTACTCGCTTACAAAAATGCGTAAACTTCCTCCGTTGTCCTTAAATTTGAAACAAAATCGCAAATGAGGCTCTGTGAAGTTACAATGAGAACATTTCCTGCTCTGAGATTGAAAGGAAACCATAACCCGCCTCATGCACCTCTGGCAGTGACAGCTATGCAGGAGGCCAAAAATGTCATGTTTTGTCATTATGGGGCAGCAATACGTACTACCGGCACATCCGGGAACTTAACTGTCAATTTCATCACCGGCCCTTTTTAGGGGAAAATAAACTAGACTTCCTATAGACTTCAATACAAAATAGAGGCACAAAACAACAGCCGGCAGGCGTGAATAACTTAAGAAAACACTAAGATTAAACACTAAGATTTAGATTCTCCCAGCGTCAAATTGGTGTAACAAGTGAATGATTTTACTTCGTTTTTGAAAGTAAACATCTTTAAATTTATATATTATGTCTTTATATTTAGAGTACTGAGTGCACTTTTCTGTCCAGCCATACAACTAGCCTGACTTAGCTTTCGATAGCATCATCCGTACTTCATGATTCAAAAACGAAGTAAAATCATTCACTGGCTTACCTGGTGACTCGATGAGGTACGAGTAAATGTCTGGGTAAGACACCTCTGGCCACTGGGTGGGGTTGTTACACCAATTTGACGCTGGGAGAATGAAGGGACATGTGTTTTTAAATTGACCAAATTGTTTGTGGATGTATCTTTCACGCTCTGTGGCAGGCAGGGTGGACATATAATTACTTGACATGTTTAATCTTAGTGATTTCTTATGTTATTCACGCCTGCCGGCTGTGTACGGACGTTGTTTTGTGCCGCTATTTTGTATTGAAGTCTATGGGAAGTCTAGTTTATTTTCCCCTAAAAAGGGGCGGTGACGAAATTGACAGTTAAGTTTCCGGATGTGCCGGTAGTACGTATTGACCTATCGGTAAGCCCCGCCCCTCTTAGTTACTGTTGCTAACTCGGACAAACAAACAGAGTTCCTATGTCTTACAATGACAGTTGTCAGTGTGAAAACCTTATCCCAAGATGTTTTTGGACACAGAATGTAGCGTACCCCGTCCGAATGAAGGCCAAACTTTACTGATGGTTTATTACATTGCTTTTCACTCCAAAAAAATCACAGTAAGAGCTGAACAAACAAAGCATAAGAAGTGCGCATTAACGTCTCATTCACAAACTCTCTCCGTTGCATTATCATTAACGTACACAGCAAATTACACAAAAACACTCATACAACTAACAGTAAACAAACACATACAGACCTTATGCCTTTTCAGAGGTGCTAATAAACTGTAAACTTTGTATCTGCAAAACAACTCCGATAAACTGCGAGCTCTCCCTTTCATTACCCGTAGACTATAATACCCATCAAAATAAGAGTCCTCCTTAGTACAGATAATGCAGACCTTAAACATATCTAAACTCACAGAAATATCAAAAATGTATACAAAAACAAATGAGATAAATCACAATAAAGTCTGTGACACAGAAGGACCACCTCTCGTCAAGGAGCATTCAAGTGGGACTTAAATATATAAAAGATTTTAAAATAAATATGGTGGGAGATTATTTTGGAAGCAAGGGTTTACAAATCACAATGCAAGCGGGAGAAGCCTTACGGTCGTCACGATCGCAGATGGCAACATCCAGGATCAACACTGTTCATGTACCGCAGGGTAAGATTAAATTAATTTACATTTAACCAGTTTAATATGGAGAGGCACTGAAATGTAGACCATCGTTTATGTGTTTTTGAGAACAGTTAGTTCGGTTTGTGCATTAGCAAGGACTTTAATTGTAACTTAATGAGAGTATGACAACCAGAAAATCCTCTCAGGATACCTGGAATCAGTGTTAAGGTACCCCAGGCACATCGTTTTATCATTTTTGTAGCATAAACACCATCAAACCGATGAGAGCTTCGGATTTTCCCATGTTTCTCTATGGCGCTGAAGCCTAAAGATGTCCGGTCCCAGTGCAACTGATACTCAACTGCCATTGGCTCATCTACGTTCGAGGGGAGGGGCTTACCGATAGGTCAATTGGGTGTACACAGTCAATCATATGAAAATAAACAAATAGGAATTTGGCACAGTGGGTGCATGTCTTTGTGTGCTCATACGGGACACAGGTTTCGTCATGTCCTGCTCCCATTGCTCCTCTCTCTCCTACACTTTTCTAGTATGAAATCTACTTACCATCATGGAGTGGATTATGAGCTTAGTTTGAGAACAGATATATGTTAAATATATTATATCGCTGTCCTCATTCAGCAAGTGCTATGCTATGCTAATGCTACCAAATGATTGTCACCAATTAGCAAGGTAGCATTTATTGAATTAGCTAGTTAAAGCTAGCCAAGTTTCCACTACTAAAAATATTTAAGTTGAAATTACATGATAATATTAAGTTAAATGTATGAATTAGCTTACTCAAATAATTCAAGTTAAGGGCAATTAAAATGTATGTATACAAAATAAAAATCTGCAAGTTCTGCTTATTTAAACTTTAAATTTCTTAACTTAAAAAAATTTATGTAACTGATTACCTGATTAGTTTTGCCAACTTATTTGGGTTTACAGTGTAAAAAAAATGCTTTAATACACAAAAAATAAAACTACTTGTCATTTCATGGATCTCTATAGGCAAAAATCACTTTTTCTCACTCCAACGATCTAAATGTGTTTAGATTATCCACTTTCCTATTGCAAAAATACCAGTAAGCCTCATTAAATCCAGACACACTCATTTAAAGCATTTCATTTTTACATACATTTCAGAAAGGAACACAGATGATCCCACAGCCAGATTACAGCTCCAGCCTCACGGACATCAGCCCAGTGTTTATGGCAGAGCCTTTGTAAGATAACAGCCCATCTCACTATCATTACACTGAGATTTTAATGGGCATTGCTCACAGCGGGTGGTCCGCTGGCCGTGGACTTCAGAGATTGATGAAGGAATATTAAGATAACAGGAGAACAAAGAGATTGTGGATGTGATTTGGAGAATTCAAAAACATAAAAATGATGAAAAAGGACATTTTTGCATTACACTTAGAAAAAAAGGTTGAATGGGGTTCTATAGAACTCTAGGGTTCTTGACTCAATTTTAAAGAACCCTTTATGCCAAAAAAGGTTCTACATGGGACAAACCCAACTGTTGGGTTTAACAATATAATAAAACAATTTAAACCAATAGTTGGGTTTGTCCATATTTGACCCAAACATGGGTTGAAACATCCCAGCATTTTTTAGAGTGTATATGGAGAAATGTTTAATGTTTAATGGGTTATTTCAATTTTTTTCTGGTGATAAAGTATGTTTATCAATCAAAAACTTACTTTAGCTGGACAACAACTTTTTTCTAGAGCTGCTGTACAAAACAATCTCTTTTTCATTATTTTCCTGTTACTACTGTGAAGCTGCTTTGAAACAATTTATATTGTAAAAAGCGCTATATAAATGAAGGTGACTTGACTGACTTGACTTTATGAGCTGTTTCGTTTCCTAAAATCCAATCAAAATAAAAAATAAATTAAAACAAAATTAATTAATTAATTAATTAAAACTAAATCCATAAAATGATCCCATGATTGGAAACCCTAAAAGATTAAAAAATATATTGGTGTAAATATAACATTTTTCTTCTAAGAGTATATTTTATCTCATAAAGACCGTTTGCATTGAAATGTACTAGCATGGGATTTTAAAACCAGGAATAAAAATATTACCTCATCGGCTCCGTGGTCCAGTTCTGATGCTCATGTGCCCACTGTTGGCGCTTTCGGCGGTGGACAGGGGTCAGCATGGGCACCCTGACTGGTCTGCGGCTATGCTGCACCATAAGCAACAAACTGCGATGCACTGTGTATTCTGACACCTTTTTTTATCAAAACCAGCATTAACTTCTTGAGCAATTTGAGCTACAGTAGCTCGTCTGTTTGATCGGACCACACAGGCCAGCCTTCGCTCCCCACGTGCATCAATGAGCCTTGGCCGCCCATGACCCTGTCGCCGGTTCACCACTGTTCCTTCCTTGGACCACTTTTGATAGACACTGACCACTGCAGACCGGTAACACCCCACAAGAGCTGCAGTTTTGGAGATGCTCTGACCCAGTCGTCTAGCCATCACAATTTGGCCCTTGTCAAACTCGCTCAAATCCTTAGGCTTGCCCATTTTTCCTGCTTCTAACACATCAACTTTGAGGACAAAATGTTCACTTTCTGCCTAATATATCCCACCCACTAACAGATGAAGAGATAATCAGTGTTATTCACTTCACCTGTCAGTGGTCATAATGTTATGCCTGATCGGTGTATCTGTTGTGGAATTCTCAGGACCAAAACGCTTGTCTAATTATTGCATTTGGTCCGAATGCAATGATAGGATGTCCTACCTGCCTGTCAATGTACTGTATGTATTTCCATACCTCCGTGCATCTGCTCGCACAGACATCACACGTCATGCTCGTTCCATAAGGCTATGCAGGGTTGTAGACAGATGTCACCGAGTGCCAAAAACAAACAGTAGCCGCCTTTTACAGTTCCTCCTGAACCAAAACAACGAGCTTATGCTGCATTCACACCATGTCATAACCGTAATTACAAGATGGCAACAAGTGATGTTCCTGAGTTGTTCAGATGCTCAGATTTATGCGTTTCTATGTCAACATTATCAACGCTGAAATTAAACTGCAGCAGTCAGGTGGTACAAGTAAGAGCTCTGTAAGTTGTTTATGTTCATTATTATTGTAATGTTATGTGCTCTGAGACATGAGGTAGTTTAACGCCATCTCTCGTGATGCTTTGCAGACTTTGCTGTGTGCGTTCATGTGTTTTGAAGGAGGCATGGCTTTGGAGACGCTCTGAAGGGAGGGTGGGATCTCATGCTTTCAAAGCTAGCTTGCTATTGGTAGCATGTCTGAAATTGCCTACACTACATTTAAGTATCTGAAAACATTACATTCAGTTTGCACTTAAGTATATTCTTTTAAGGTTTATTATTTCTATAAAAAAAATTTAGTTTTAAAATGCAAGCTTCACAGAGCAGAATACCTTCGACAGCAGAGGAAGATGAAAGAGAAGAGGCGAGCACAGTTTGTAAAAGACCCGTATGGTTTCACAAGGACTCTTCTTGGCCAGCCCAAGTCTGGCATATTAACCAGCCCGAGGGAGGAGGTAGAGGAGTTCCTTCAAGAAGCTCACAATGACCCCAGACCTAAGACCCCAAAATAATTACATCAATACTTCCATTTAGAAAGGTGGCATCCCAGGCTTTTCAGGCTGTCTGGAACATACATCAATGATCAGCCAGTTGATCCGAGAGGCCAAACAGAAGAAAGGAAATCTAACAGTGGCTTGGTTAGATCTAGTGAACGCCTATGGATCTATCCCACATGGTGTCATCCAGCTCGGACTCGACCATTACCACATCCCGGTCGCTATTCAAGAAATGATCACCAGCTATCTAGGAGGGATCAAACTGAGGTTTACATCAGCCCAGTGGACAACCAGTTGGCAAGATCTCCAGAAGGGAATCCCAAAAGGGATGCACCATCTCCACTACCCTGTTTATCATGGGCATGAACCTTCTAATAACAGCAGCAGAAGGTATAACCCGTGGCCCCGTCCTGGAGTCAGGCATCATTCAGCCGGTGCTGTGGGGTTTCATGGACGACCTAACAATAACAACTGTGACGCATGTCCAAGTGAGATGGGTATTGGAAACCCTGGACAACGTAGCCACTTGGGCAAGGTTGTCATTTGGCCAGGAAGTCCAGAAAGCTGATGATCAGAAAGGGTAGAGTCATGAGTAAGTTTGGCTTCCAAGTTCAAGGCGAGGTCATTCCATCCATGGAGGACAGCTCTATAAAGTGCTTGGGAAAGTGGTTCAATGCATCACTAAAAGATGGACGCTGTGAAGCAAATCGAAGAATGGTTGAAGAAGATTGATAGATCCGGAATCCCCGGAAAGTTTAAAACCTGGCTGTACCAGCACGGCCTTCTGCCCAGGCTAATTTGGCTCCTCACAGTCTATGAGTTCCCCATAACAGTTGTAGAAGGCATTGAGAGGAAAACCAACAAGCATCTGCGGAGATGGTTGGGGATTCTCGCAAGCTTCTCTTCGGTGGGCCTCTACATCCGTTAAGGACAGCTGCAGCTCCCTCTGTCATCTGTCGTGGAGGAATTTAAGGTGGCAAAATGTAGAGTCACGTTAAGTCTGAGAGATTCCAAAGACGTCCGGGTAAAGCAAGCAGGAATCACAACAAGATCAGGCCGTAAATGGGCAGTCAACGTAGCCATCGAACAGGCAGAAAGCTTGTTGAATTTGCGAGACATCATCGGCAACCCCTGCATAGGACGTCAAGGCCTGGGGTCGACACATTTCCAACAGTTTGGGAACGCAAGCACAACGGTCAAGCGAGGCATGGTCCAGTCAGAAATCCGAGCTCAAGAGGAACAGAGGCGTTTGTCCAGAGCAGTGGAACAAGCATCCCAGGGAGCATGGACAAAATGGGATCTGCCCAAGGGTAAGATCTACCGCATCTCCTTCCTGCTGCGCTCCGTGTACGACACCCTTCCTTCACCGTCTCATTTGCACACATCAGGGTTGAGGGACGACCCATGCTGCAAGCTCTGTGGTCAAACGGGGACACTGGCACACATATTGTCAGGGTGCAAAACATCTTTAACCCAAGGTATCTATAGGTGGCGCCACGACAAGGTGCTCCTGTCCCTCGCTGACACAATAGAGCGAGAAAGGTGCAAGAAGAGGCCAGGTGGCACAGATGAGAGGACAACTATCACCTTCATCAAGGAGGGAGCCAGGCCCTTCGCAACCAGGGCGTCAGCAAAATCCAACCTGCTGCAAACAACTAGCTCTTGGGAAATGAGAGTCAACGTCGAAAGGAGGTTGCAGTTCCCGGAAGTGGTCCACACAGCTCTTCGCCCAGACATCGTTTTGTGGTCAGCCAAAGACCGTAAAATCGTCCTAATTGAGCTGACCGTGCCATGGGAGGAGGGCTGTGAGGAGGCACATGAGAGGAAGGCCTTGAAATATCAGCCTTTAATCCAGGAGTGCAAAGACAAGGGATGGCAGGCATGGCTGTTCCCTGTGGAAATAGGTTGCAGAGGCTTTCCTGCCAAATCAGCATGGCGGCTGCTGTCAGCTTTAGGCATGGATGAGAAGAGTAAGAAGCATGCTGCTTATAGGATGGGACAGGAGGCTGAACGAGCTTCATGCTGGATATGGAGTAAGAGAGAGGAAGAAAGCTGGAAGCCAGGAGCAGATGGGCAGTGATTTGGCCACCACTGCCGACCCACTAACTGGAGAGTGTTGTGGTTAAGGGTCGAAACATTCAAGGAAGGTTGGGTACCACCTGATGACATCTGCTGCTGGCTGAAAGCTACGGTTACCTAAAGGGGTAACCGAAGAAAGCACCCAATAGGTGTATTCCAAGTATCTGAAAACATTACATTCAGTTTGCACTTAAGTATATTCTTTTAAGGTTTATTATTTCTGTAAAAAAAGTACTATTTTTTTTTTTTTTTTAAAGTATGCTAAATTGAACTTCTTTTTCATAAGGGTGATTCTGGGCAGAGACCACCCAACCTATATAATTCAAACACTGCACTAGCATATACACAATCTCAAAGCTAATGGACTAAAAGTCTCAAAACCCCCATTTTGCTTTCATAGGGCTTTTAACAGATTTGGCTTCTACAAGAACATGCAGTGATTTCAGTTATAGAGACAGAAAGAAGAGAGAGAGAAAATGCGTGTGCTGCAGTATTAGTAAAGCGTAACAGAGACAGTGAAAGGAGAATGAGAGAGAAAGAGGTAAAATGTGAGAGGATTATTAGGGATTTTGCTGAGAAGAGAAGTGTTGGCGATTTCAGTAATGAGAAATCTGAGTATTTGTGTGTGTAAAAATATGTAAGTATTTGTTTGCCTGTAAGGATTATCCAATATGTGTGTGTGTGTGTGTGTATGTGTGTGTGTGTGTCTGTGTGTGTGATTACAATGTAGACTGCAGATCTGCTCACATCTGCAGCCAATCAGCCTCTATACTGTAAACCAAACCAGGAAATCACGAACAATAGGAGACTGGGCTACTGCCAAACACTATAAGTGTGTGTGCCTTTCTTATACAATACAGTGCCCAGTTATGCATGTGTAATAACATGTACCATGTGCATATTTTACAAAGGTGTTGTTCTTGGCTTTTTCAAGGAATTTCTATCTCTAACTTTGAGGTGTAATTGTTGAAATTCGTTCTTAATAAATGTCAACACTCTTAAATAGAAAAGTCACTTAGATACAAGGCAGGTTTTGTGAAACACGTGTAATATGTCAGTCTAATTACATAATGAAGTATTTATTGTTTGTCATCAATGTCATAAAACACTAAAGTGATCCACTACTATGATTATAGATCAAGGCAAACACAATTTCAATTCTTGCAAATGTACAGAACTCCTGAACCACAAGGTGAAAAGGAAAAAGTGCTTAAAAATTATAATAATAAAAAACAAATAATAATAATGGACCCACTTTATATTAGGTGGCCTTAACTATGTACTAACATTTGATACAATGCACTTATTGTGTACATACACGTTTTTACATTGTACTTACATTTTAAAAAATACCTGCATGTAATTACATCTGTAATTAATTTCTGTAGTTACATTTATAATTACACTGTTGACACTTCCCTTACACCTAACCCTACCCTTAAACTTACCCATACCACCACACCTGTCCCTCACTTTACCCGTATCCCACCTCAATATCAGCAAAAGTGTTTTGCAATACGTAAGGATTAATAATTTCAATTTTAATGTATTTTACTATTAATAAAATTGCATAAATCTTAAAAAAAAGGCTTTAATTTTTTTTTGAGTAGGACAACCGAATTTTCGTTTCTGAATTTTTATAAATCTGATTCTGGTGGCAACTGGGAGCCAGTGAAGTGAGGCCAATAATAGTTGTTGTTGTTGTTGTTGTAGTAGTAATAATGTGATGTAGTAATAATGTGATGTAATAATTTAGTAGTAATGTGATGAAATAATTTTGTAATAATGTGATGATAATTTTGTAATAATGTGATGTGATAATTTTGTAATGTAATAATGTGATGTAATAGTAATGTACTAATAATGTAATGTAATTATAATGTAGTAATAATGATGTAATAATAATAATGTAATTATAATGTAGTAATAATGATGTAATAATAATAATGTAATGTAATTATAATGTAGTAATTTGACGTAATAATAATGTAGTAATAATGATGTAATAATAATGTAGTAATAATGTAGTAATAATGATGTGATAATAATGTAGTAATAATGATGTGGTAATAATGTAGTAATAATGATGTGGTAATAATGTAGTAATAATGATGTGATAATAATGTAGTAATAATGATGTGATAATAATGTAGTAATAATGATGTGGTAATAATGTAGTAATAATGATGTGGTAATAATGTAGTAATAATGATGTGGTAATAATGTAGTAATAATGATGTGGTAATAATGTAGTAATAATGACGTTGTAATAATGTAGTAATAATGATGTGATAATAATGTAGTAATAATGATGTGATAATAATGTAGTAATAATGATGTGGTAATAATGTAGTAATAATGATGTGGTAATAATGTAGTAATAATGATGTGATAATAATGTAGTAATAATGATGTGGTAATAATGTAGTAATAATGATGTGGTAATAATGTAGTAATAATGATGTGGTAATAATGTAGTAATAATGACGTGGTAATAATGTAGTAATAATAACGTAGTAATAATGATGTAATAATAACGTAGTAATAATGATGTAATAATAACGTAGTAATAATGATGTAATAATAATGTAGTAATAATGTAGTAATTTGACGTAGTAATAATGATGTAATAATAATGTAGTGATAATGATGTAGTAATAATGATGTGATAATGATGTAGTAATAATGATGTGATAATAATGTAGTAATAATGATGTAGTAATAATGTAGTAATAATGATGTAGTAATAATGTAGTAATAATGTAATAATAATGTAGTAATAATAATGTAATAATAATGTAGTAATAATAATGTAATAATAATGTAGTAATAATAATGTAATAATAATGTAGTAATAATAATGTAATTATAATGTAGTAATAATAATGTAATAATGTAGTAATAATGATGTAATAATAATGTAATTATAATGTAATAATAATATTGTAATAATGTTTTTCTGGGCAAAAAGTTTTATCTTAATTATTACATAAATTATGAAAATTTAATTAGTAACAAAAATAAGAGAACACAAATTTAATGCAAATAAGTAGAAAAAATATGTTATTTATATAATTTTTTAATTCCTTTTTTGCACAATTTCTATTGTTACAAACCGCAAAAGAAAATATATAGTGAATAAAGAACTTACAAATGCACTTCAAAACACTTTTCACCTAACAGTTTGGGGTTTTCATAAAAACATCCATTTGACCAATTTACAATGTAACTTTTGTGATTACTGAAAGGTTGTTTGAAAACACTGCTGAAACATTCCTCATGCATTATGTACAATTATAACTGCTTTTGTATACAGACTTTTTTAGACCTCCAAATCTTTGTTGTGGCTCTGTTTGGGTGGCGGGGGTGGGTGGTGATTTTTCAAGCCTTAATGACTAGGGGTCAGTCGGGGAGTCAGACCCCCCAAAACTTTATGGAAAACTTTGCGGCGACTGTTAAACCCCTTCAAACAGCCATTTGTCCATGATGATCATGCAATCCATGTGTGTGCTCCGGGAATTCACCATCTTCGCTATGGAAATGGTTTCTTCATTCAGACACGAGAAAAACTCTGAGTACACTGGATTCCGAATCGCAGAGCTGTTGCAAACACATTCACATCCCTATGATGGTTTGATGTGTATCCTGTTTTGGTTTTGTTTTCTCTGTGTTCGGATCCTGTGTTTCCTGCCTGATTTCCTAGTTAGTTTCCTCATTTGTTGATTAGCTAATTATCCCTGTTTCTCTTCTTCCAGTTAGCTCCCTGTTATTTAAACCCTGAGTTCTCATTAGTTCTTTGTAATGTTTGTGTTGATGTATATGTGGTTGTGTTACAAGTTTATCTCCCGAGTGTTGTTTGAATTAATATTAAAGACTATTTTTGTTCTCACTCTGTCTACAACCACCAACCGTGACATGTTAGCTAATGCATTAACTAATGTTAACAAATGTAACCCATGCTGGCAAAACGAGTCGCAATGAGCACATTTAAAAAATGAGTTGTTATTTTCACATTCTCTATTGAAAACCCTTCAGAATGATGTATGGTTTGTTTGAATCAAAACAATCAAATTTAAAAAATGAATGAGCTACACCTGTTTGAAGTTGATAGAGTCAGCAAAATTACAAGTTAAAGTTTTCTGAAGGTTCCAAAACAAAATAATCTAGCAACCATACCTTAAAATCTCTGGTAATAACACCAAATTTGTCAAAACCAAATATCTACAGGAAAAATATATATTCAACTTTTTTTCCATGATACCACAATTGTTTGATTAACATTAATGAAACAGACAGTCTAAATATTCAGACCTACTGTACCGCACGGATCTAATATAGTGTTACACATCAGATGTTTTTCTACAACAGTTAACCAAACGTTCACATAATACATAACAGATAATGTTTGCATGAATACTCGCCAAGACAGATATTTTGAAGTACTGTAATTCTGTGTATGTGTGTATATCGGGATCGCACTGTCTGAGGTATCTTTGTGCGCACGCGTCGGATCTGTCAGTCAGCGCGAGTAAGATCGTTTTTATGGACAAATGAAAGGTACTCCTCCCAGAAAACGTACAAATAAAGATACTTTTAGATGTTTAATTGCTGTTTGGAGCATTGGGATTGCTAGACGAAAGCTTAAAGGTGCGGTATGTAGGATTGACAGCTAGTGGTTGAAATGGGTATTGCAATCCAAATTCAAAATGCTGGAGATCGTTGTTTCCCCCGTCCCCGCCTCCTCAGACTCGACGCTCACACGGGTTGCCAGCTTGAGGACATGCAACAGGAGCGAGCGCAATTGACAATGATAGCCACACTGTAAGTTGATGAGTTGATTTATCAGTGTTTTAATATGCTCTAGTTCATAGAGATTTTTAGATGGATGCTGAGGATTTTTAGGTCGGGTTGAATCTGCGATCTCTGACCCAGTTTGTTTGCTGGCTTCCATGGCTGCAAAATGCTGTGTTGTTTTTCCGCCAACTGGCAACCTGTGGTGTCGAAATACTATTGGGTAAACTGGCACAGACCAAAACAAGAACAGACATTCTGACACGGAAAGCACATTTCAAAGTAGAATAACTGGCCGTAGCATTGTTTTTCTGAGAAACAAGTAGGTGAATTTAGCATGTTTCCTACATATCTGCAAACATATTATGGTATTTTTATGCTTTAGTAAAGTGAAAGACTTACATACTGCACCTTTAATGAACAAATTTTTGTGAAAACCTCAAAATCACTTGTTACTTATTTTGCCTGTAGCTCGAAATTATCCAGTGCGCATTCCGACTCCTTTTGCCAGCACAGGTCATAAATGTTACCCAAACTTCTCTTTAACCCTGAACGAAGAACGAAGAAGAATCTCAGTGAGAGTAGAGCTGAGCCTTTAGAGCTAGAGGATAGAGGGTCTACCCTTATAACCCTAACCATATTCCAACCTCAGTGGCAGCAAATGCAAATCTGTGTGTGTGTGTGTATGTGTGTGTGTGTGCGTGTGTGTGTGCTTTACAATTAATCAAAGCATTATCTCAGTGCCTAATAACAATAAATACAAATGACACTGAACACCGATCATAGGCTGTATTTAAATGCTTTTGAGGCAGAAAAGGTTTCACTTTTGTGTAACTACTGTGCACTTACATTATAAGATTAAGCATTTGATACAATGCATTTTTTGTGTACATGTTGTTCTGCAAAACTTTGATTAATTGTAAAGCACAAACACACACACACATAAACACACACCAGTGTCTGGTTCACTCTTTGCGGGGACTCTCCACAGATGTAATGGTTTTTATACTATACAAACTGTATATTCTCTCCCCTTACACTAACCCTACCCCTAAATCTACCCATCACACAAAACCTTCTGCACTTTTTCAAAAAACATCACTTAGTCTGATTTAAAAGCTGTTTTCTGCATGGACCAAAAAATTTGGACCAAAAAATATAAAAATGTTTGTAATGTTTGTGTTGATGTATATGTGTTTGTGTTACAAGTTTATCTCCTGAGTGTTGTTTGAATTAATATTAAAGACTATTTTTGTTCTCACTCTGTCTACAACCACCAACCGTGACATGTTAGCTAATGCATTAACTAATGTTAACAAATGTAACCCGTGCTGGCAAGTTGTTATTGGACCAAAAACTGGACCAAAAAATATAAAAATGTAAATGTAAAAATGGATATTGCCATCTTTGTGGGGACATTTTGTCCTCATAACGTAGGGTTTACGCGAAACACACACACACACACACACACACACAAACACACAATGTTGGTGCAACTACATTATGAGGACATTCCATAGACGTAATGATTTTTATACTGTACAAACTGTACATTCTATCCCCCTACACTACCCCTACCCCTAAACCTACCCATCACACAAAACTTTCTGCATTTTTACATTTTTAATAAAACATTGTTTAGTATGTTTTTCAAGCCATTTTTATTACGAGGACACAGGAAATGTCCTACCAGGAAATGTAATACCAGTGTAATACCCATGTCATTATACAAATTTGTGTCCTCATAAATCACATAAACAAGCATACACACACACACACACACACACACACATACACATACATACACATATTGTTCTAAGAGCTACTGTGTCACATTCTGCTGTGGTGACTGCATTGCCTTCCATTGTCCTCCAGTTCTACTTCTTTATAGGCTTTCTCTGTTTCCCGGTTTTATTGACATCAAGCTTTATCCAGTCGAGTCATCATGCTCATGGACTGTCTGGTGAAAATTGCACACAAAAGCGGCAAGAGCTTTCTCTAAACTTTAAAGCTCCAGTCTGGTTGGCTGGCTATATGCAATTAACTGCAAATTCCAGGCTCATTCCCTACTGGCTCAACTAAAGAGAGCTCATTTGGTCTCACTCCAATGGCTACCTGCAGCCAGGGCTGGACTGGGGATAAAATTTGGCCCAAGAGTTCACGTGTGAATGTTTCGCTGGGGTTATGGCCTTAAATTGGAGTAAATACTTTCATAAATAAAATAGGACAGAAACAAATAATAATGCAAATAAAGTAATATTTAATTAATATTAAATTTTGGTCACATAGAAATGCACTTGACAGTAAAGCACTGATTTTGAGCTAGTATGCCGTAAAGTAAATTTACTGCTCACCCTAATGTCATTCTAAACCTGTAAGACTTTCTTTCTGTGGAACATAAAAAGAAGCTCATTTGAGAAATGTAATTTTAATAGAAGTCAAGGGTTCAATATTCAGTCAACAGTCAACATTCTTCAAAATATCTTCTTTTGTGTTTCACAGAAGAGAGAAAGACATACAGGCTTGGAATGACATAAGGGAGATGTAAATGATGACATTTTGGGGTGATCTATCCCTTTAACAACAGTAACACTGGTAAAAAAGTTAACTCCTAATTTATGTAAAACACTGATATTTATATTTCATCAAGCTCTAATTAAATTAACATTTACTTTGATTAAAAATCATTAGAACGATTAAAAAGTTCAACTATTAGTATGATCGTGGTAGTCACAGATAAAATCATGCTCCTCGTTACCATGTAACCTATATGGTTTCTAAAATAAATAAATAAATAATAATAAACTATAGAATTTGTAATAAAAAATAGTGTAAACGTAGAAACTACGAAAACAAACTCTATGAAAGGGATTTATATTCCCCAATATTTAATATAACAGCAACATTTTTAATAAATACATTTCTGCCAAAACTGTGTTCGTAGCTGCAGGGTAAATTATAATAAGGGTGCTGGATTGACATTTTACCTCGTCATGCAGTTTACATAGTCATGACTGTTTTCAGCTAGATTCACCACACGACTGTATAACACAAAATTCTGAGTCAAATCTGAACCAAGCCTGCCGCACTCGTGTTGAAAACTGAAGCCAAAGCGTCTCGATCGCCCCCAGGTGGTTGGTCCCAGTATAGCTCATAACCCCCGCCCCTCCATGTATTCTAATGGACATGAGACAAACTGAACAATCAAATTACACTTCAAATAATTTTTTCCCAAAGATGGCTTCTGTCATTTTAGGCAGTTTTTATCAAGATAATTTCATTTCAAGTGTTTGTTTTTTAAATAAGTTTGGTTTTAGTTAGTTATTTGGTGCTATAAAAACGGGGGGTGTGACGTCATGATTGACAGCTGAGATTGACGGCTTCTCTGAGTGAAGTTGTCACTGAGGCACCAACGGACTTTTTTCTGGATTTTCAGGAGGAGATTGGAGCTTTAGCTTTAACTTCTACATTTCCATAACTGTTTATTTCACACCGACATAATGAGTTGTTCTGCATCTGCCAGAGTGTGGGCGGGCTTTTGATATCGCGGCTCTACTTCCTGCTCTCTACTGCGCAGACTCGGTCCAAAATCAGATGTCAGCGCCGTATTTGAACGTTGGCGGCTTCACTTTTCTTCAGTGGAAGGTAGTGAAGACGCGTCGTCCATATTTTTTTACAGTCTATGATCTGAACAGATCAAGCGACTTGCGCAGTTTATCACTTTGAGTGGCAGAAGCGTTGTGCACATTTGATCTCCTTTCGGGCGCGGCTTGCGAATGCACGATTCAGTCGGGTAGCGGCCTTTCGTCACACATTTTGAGTATTTGCCTTTTGAGGTTACACATGCACTGTATTTTAAAAACAGCACCTAATTGTGCAGAGGGGAGATCTCCCTCACCTGTAGCCACCCAAAATCAAGACTTTAACACTGGCCTTTAGGACTGCCATTGCATGCACCATCAAACCTCAGCACACACCTACAAGTGTATGTTTCCTCCTGACATTTACACTGAGTCAGCAAGTGCTGTTTGGTTGTTGCTACACTTTCCAGAACCTTCTGAGGTGGAGCTAGATGGCAACCTCTACCTGATCTGCTTATGATATACCTGAAGATACACCACCTCCACAAGCACTTATCTGAGTCACAGTCATGAACAAATACACTTCTTATAACAATTCCTATTTCAAAAACTATTTTGTTCTCTCTCTCTCTTTTACATTTTACTTCTGTTCTAGCTTGGGTACTAATTTAGTTTCCACCTGAAACTTGGGATTGTGCACTCTAAAAACACTGGGTTAAAAACAACCCAATCTGGGTTGTTTTCAACCCAAGGGCTGGGTAAATATAGGATAGAACACATATTGGGTTAATTTTACCCAGCAAATTGGGTTGTTTATTTAACCCAGCATAGTTGATTCATTTTTATATTAGTTATTATTTTTTTTTTACTTTATACATGAATTAATGTCTACAGATTAACTTAAATCCTCTAAACTTTTTTAAAATACTCGACACAACCACTGGCTGGCATGATAATTCCTTTATTTTTGATCATATTTCACAGTATAGCATATTTTATATAGTTTAATACATATTGCCAACATTTAAGCTCATTTAACAAATATCAGAAGTAAAAATTAAACATTTAGAAGTAATTGAAGTGTAATCGTCCAGTCTGTTGTCCCGTTTCCACCGTAACAGCGCTGGATTTTGTGCCGGAGCTTGTGTCGTGTTCAGCGGGGGAACTTCTAACTTTAGACCGCCACCCTGCTTTCACTCATTGCCGAAATATGCTTTGACTGACTCCATAACCTGTCCGTGTATATATAAGAATCTGTGTACAGTTCTGAGAACATATTTTAGCATCCTATGTATTTATATTCTGTATCTTTTTGAATAAAATCATAAAATTTTATGCAGGGCATCAGGCGTTTCCATCACGTGAAAAGACAGACGGGACACTCGTTTAGTGACTCACATCACGCTCCTGTATGTTGCTTTGCATAAAATTAAACAATATACTACAGCACAATAACGAATTTATAGATAAAATAAAATGTACACAAACCTGTATTTTACAAAGATATTCACCAACAGACATGCTCTCTCCTGAAGAGGTCGCAAAAAGCCAGTGATAAATAACTCAACCCCTGGGTTGTTACATCTGACCCAGGATCTGGGTTACACAAAAACTACCCAAACACTAAAAAAAAAAAAAAAAAAAAATGACTCAAAAGGCTCAACCCAGGATTTGGATAGAAAAAATAACCCAAGATTTTTTAGAGTGTGTATGGCAAATATTGTTGGCTCTTATGATAAATTACTTGCGGTGAATCACTTTGGATAAAAGCATCTGCTAAATTAATAACTGCAATGTAACATAAGTGTGTGGTCCTTTTCAAAATAAACTGAAATATGGATCAGAGTTCATGCTCATGATCAAAAGTCTGACCATGCAACAATAAGCTTCTCCCTCTATCTCAGGGGACCTGCCGACCTCCCATTGTGTGTGTAAGGTTTAATTGACAGTTATTAAAGAATGTATTGTTTCTGCTTAGTTGTTGACCTAGAAAATATCCCAGTAGAGGAAAAGACTGGGAAACAGGGAGAGTAGTGGTGAAATGTTCAAAAGTGATCTTTGTGCCTATAGTATCGTTTACTTTTCCATCTGCCTCTAGAGCCTGTCATGTCTTTATGATTAACATTTTAACTCAAAATCTGTAGCTAAAAAAATACATTATCACAAAAGCATAATTGCAAACATTACGGTTGGTACATGAAATATGATGTGCTGTAAAACTGAACAGAGATCACCCCTGCAGGCAATGTCATCTTTGGCTTCAAAATCTATCAAACATATATTGAGATCTGTTTTCAATAACTGTATATATATAAAAGTCTCCTCATGTTCTTGTTCTATGCCCTACTGGAAACCCCATCTAAAACTAGCTTCTTATGGTAGCTTGTTTAAAATATTTTTAGCTGGTACCCCAGGTCAAAAAATCTTATTGGATTGGATTTTTTGACTTGGACTTGAGAAGTTACACCTCCTAAACTGTTCTAAAAGCCACCCCGATCACCTGACCAGATGCTTTTTTCCAAAGTGTCTTACAAAAGAGGAATATAAGAAATTTGTCACAGAGTGAACTATATTGAAAGTATACAATGCCAGGTTTATTTGAAAAGGAATCAAGCAAGCTATAGGAGAAGTGAAATGTAGAAAAGAAGTAAAAGAGGTAAAGGATTTTTTCAAAGTGCCTTTACTTATGTGGTTAAGTGCTTGCAGAAGAGGTATGTCTTCAGCTGCTTCTCAACTTGTGATGGTCTCGAAACTTGTGATTCGTTGGAGGTTGGCAGCTCATTCCACCAGAGAGGAGCAGACAGGGTGAAGGTTTTGGAGAGCAACTTGTGTGGTTCCAGTGGCTGTCCTGAAAGCTAGCGTCAAAGCCCAAAAATTGAAATTTTGTCATCAATTACTCACCATCATGTTGTTCCAAACCTGGGAAATGGTGGAGAAACGTGTTTGTGTTTCTTGCTATTCCTTGCTGTCCTGGTTGGTGTGTTGCAGTTGAACAGGGAAGTTGTGGTCAACTGATGGGATTGCAAGGAGCTCCATCTTCACCAGTTGGAGCTGGAGATGATGCTTCATCATCCATGCCAAGATGTCCGACACTCAGACATTGAAATACACTATATTGCCAAAAGTTTTGGGACGCCTGCCTTTACATGCACATGAACTTTAATGACATCCCATTCTTAATCCGTAGGGTTTAATATGGAGTTGGCCCACCCTTTGCAGCTATAACAGCTTCAACTCTTCTGGGAAGGCTTTCCACAAGGTTTAGGAGTGTGTTTATGGGAATTTTTGACCATTCTTCTAGAAGCGCATTTGTGAGGTCAGGCACTGATGTTGGACGAGAAGGCCTGGCTCGCAGTCTCCGCTCTAATTCATCCCAAAGGTGTTCTATCGGGTTGAGGTCAGGACTCTGTGCAGGCCAGTCAAGTTCCTCCACACCAAACTCACTCATCCATGTCTTTATGGACCTTGCTTTGTGCACTGGTGCACAGTCATGTTGGAACAGGAAGGGGCCATCCCCAAACTGTTTCCACAAAGTTAGGAGCATGAAATTGTCCAAAATGTATTGGTATGCTGAAGCATTAAGAGTTCCTTTCACTGGAACTAAGGGGCCAAGCCCAGCCCCTGAAAAACAACCCCACACCATAATCCTCCCTCCACCGAACTTTACACTTGGCACAATGCAGTCAGGCAAGTACCGTTCTCCTGGCAACCGCCAAACCCAGACTCGTCCATCGGATTGCCAGACAGAGAAGCGTGATTCGTCACTCCAGAGAACACGTCTCCACTGCTCTAGAGTCCAGTGGCAGCCTGCTTTGCAACACTGCATCCCACGCTTTGCATTGCACTTGGTGATGTAAGGCTTGGATGCAACTGCTCGGCCATGGAAACCCATTCCATGAAGCTCTCTACGCACCGTTCTCAAGATAATCTGAAGGCCACACGAAGTTTGGAGGTCTGTAGCTATTGACTCTGCAGAAAGTCGGCGACTTCTGCACACTGTGCACAATATAGTGTATGTTGAGACAGTGGGAAGTCACATTCTAACGACAGATGGAGCTGTGTATAATCAGCATAGCCATGGTAGGAGTAGTGGTAGGACCCAGTGAGGTATTATAAATGGAGAAAAGAAGAGGAGCGAGCACAGAACCTTGAGGCACCCCAGTGATTATGCAAAATTCACTTTTATATGGTGTTTGAACATAAATGTGTGTCGGTTGTGTGTACACAACCACCCTATAATGGTAAAAATCCACCCACTCCTTTGTTTAATCCCCATAAATCGTAAACAGTGTCTCAGAATAAGCCGTTCGCAGATTATATGCGATGTAATGTCACATTGCACAGGCCCTGCCCAAAAGTGCTGACGGACTCCGCCCTATTCGCATAGACTCCGCCCTGAGTGAGCTGTACACAGTCCGCCATGTTAATCTCCTCTCCAGCGCATTTAAATCTTTCCCCGCCAAACACGGAATTTTACATTATTTGTGAGAAAACGCTTCTCCGCTAAACACAGAATTTTTTGGTTTCCATGTTTTCACTGTTATACGCTAGGGGGTGCTATTACGCATCTTCTGAATGAGTACAGAATCTCCTGATCAAAACACAGGCGAAGAAGACGACTTTTTTTAAAAACGCTTGCGGGGAAAGAGTTAACAGCAGCATTCACTTATATGAAATGTAGGTAACAATTTAGAATAATGGCCCGTCATTAATAGGTGACTATGCAGGAAGTAATGCAGGACTAATGAGTAGTACTACATTAAAACTTCAACAAATCTGAGGCTCCACCCTCTTCTGGAAAGTGGGGTGGGGAACAGCAGCTCATTTGCATTTAAAGATACATGCACAGCATGTTTTTCCTTCCCCTCAAAAATGGGCATTTAAAACATGGGATAGTAAATTATCTGTGGGGTATTTTGAGCTGAAACTTCACAGACACATTCTGGAGACACCTGAGACTTATATTACGTCTTGTAATAAGGGACATAATAGGTCCCTTTTAACTGATGTGGAGTGTCCACTTTTGAAGCCAGACTGGTTGTTGTTGCCAAGTAGATCCTTCTGTAAGAGAAAAGCACAGAGCAAAATAAAAGGAAGGCGAGAGACTGGCAGTTTCATCTGCTGTAGGATTGAGTGCTGATTTTTTGGTGTGTTTAAATGCGGTGGGAAAGCTGCCAGTAGTGTGAGAGGTGTTGATGATGTGAGTGAGAGCTGGTAGCATTGTTTGGGAAATCTCCTGTAGGAGGTGGGAGGGGATCGGTCTAAGTCTAAGTGACAGGTTGCAGGACGGCTGGCACAGAGAACTTTGGAGACCTTGTGTTCTCAGTGAGGGACATGCATGTGCTGTGGGTGTTGCAGAGAACTGGTTGATGTGGATTGCCACCTTATCAGTGAAATCGGTGGCAAAGTCATCAGAATAAGTGGGAGGGGGTGGAGGAGTACAGTCTTAGGTTGTCTGAGATGTTCTTGGTAATAAGACAGCTTGGTTCTATAGTGACGAAGAGCATCTTTGAGGGTGTTGTACTGTATGTTCTGGCCTGGAGGTGAGAGGACAGATATTATCAAGGCGGGATGTAGAGCAGAAAGTATCAGTATAGATGCAATGACATCAAGAGAAGTGGTTAGTGGAGGGAAGGGAAGGGATGCAGACACAGTCAGGATTCAGGCCACATTATAGCAAACTGCGATATAAAAAACTGCGCTCGTAAAATTACAAATGACTTGCTTCTGACCAAGGCTGCATCTCAATATTAGTTTTACTTGATCTTAGAGCTGTGTTTGACACTATAGATCATACTCTTAGACCGATTAGAAGATTACACCAGTATTCAGGGACAGGCATTAGGGTGGTTTAGATCAAACCTAACCGTTACCATTTTGTTTATTTAAACAGGGAATTATCCAAGTTAACTTAAGGAGTGCCACAAGGGTCTGTTTTAGGCCCTTTGCTATTTTCAATATACATGCAGCCTCTTGGTAATATTATTAGAAAACATGGAATAAGTTTCCACTGCTATGCCGATGATACTCATGTTATCTGTTTCTGAAGCAGTAAAGCTAGTTCATGCATTCATGACCGCTAGACTGGATTACTGTAAAGCCTGGGACACAACAAGCCGACGATCGGCCGTCGGGCAACGTTGGGCCGTTTTTGAGCATCAGCCGACTTTTTTTGGTGTGTTCCGTACCGTTGGCTCTAGTCGGACGCTGTCGGGGGTTTTTGGGCCGATTCAACATGTGGAATCGCCGTTGGGCCATCGGTGAGAGAGAGAAATCTGATTGGCTGATTGGCAGCTTAGCGAACGAGTCAGTGCACGAGAATAAGAACAAAAGTGATGAAAGCGAGCAAATAAGTCAAAACTGAACAGACAGAAGGCTGTTATAATTTTACATCATCTTACCTGAGCAACACTGAGTAAATATTTTCATAATAACAATAAAGAATGTGATCAGCATGATTGATATTCAAAACAGTAAGCAAGCGCTGCTTTGTTTATGGTTTGTATACTTGCAGTCTTAGTTTCGCTTCCCCTTTTTGAATGACGAATAAAGACGAATACATCTGCTTAAATAGAAGTTGTCTCATTTACACACAGGTGCAGAAGGCGCGTGCTAGTTGACAGTCGCCTGTAGTCCTTTTGGTGTGTTCAGGTGCTATTTTTTTCCCCAACACAGGCGACGCGAGGCGACAACACAGTCGGCTTTCATCAGCGCTAGTTCTGTGGTGTCGGTCTGGTGTGTCCCTACCTTAATGCATTACTAGGTGGTTGTCCTGCATCCTCATTAAACAAATTAGAAATAGTCCAAACTGCAGCTGCTAGGGTTTTTACCAGGTCAAAAAAAAAGATCACATAACCCCAATTTTTATCATCTCTACACTGGTTACCTATTAAGTTCCACATCGATTACAAAGGATTGCTGCTGACCTGTAAGGCCTTAAATGGTTTAGCTCCTGTGTATTTAACTGATCTTCAATTGCCCTACAATCCATCACACTCTCAAAACTCTGGACTTTTGGTAGTGTCTAGGATATCTAGGAGGTAGAGCGTTTTCACGTTTGGTCCTAAACTCTGGAATAGCCTTCCTGATAATGTTCGGGGCTCAGACTCACTCACCCACTTTAAATCTAGATCAAAGACATGTCTTAAGCCAAGCATTTACATAATGCACCTCATAACCTTGTACTCCAGTTATATCAGATGAAATGCACATGATTATCTTTTGCTTGAAATGTTATGAACAGCAGCTACGCTAATTATTTTCCATTTGCTTTTCTGTCTCTACCTCGGGATGGGCATAACTAGAGAGTATGCCAGCTCCAGTTTGGATCCAGCCTCTTACAAAGATTTCAGATGCCCCAAACACCTGTGAAGAGATGACGCCAACCCCTATGAAGACTTCAGATTACGCCAACTCTGAATCAACATGCACCACTGCCAAATTTTCTATATATTTTATTAATTATGATCACAACTTGTAATAATTGCTTTAGTGAAATCATTGTTTCTGCCTAAATTAATACATGATATTAGCTAACTGCATGATTTGAATTATCTTAGAACTGTATATTTTTGACATATGGACATTACTTTGACACAGTCACCTCTGATAACAGATTACTCTAAATTGTAATGTAGAAACATGCATTTTTCTGTAAAGCTGCTTTGAAATTATATTCTGAAAAGCGCTATACAAATAAATGTGATTTGAACTGAATTAAAAAAACAGAGGAGAAGCATGTAGGGGGCGAGAGAGCACAGGTTATGGCAAAAGGAGACCAGAGGAGTCAGTAGTAGGCATGAAGTTAGATTAACACAAAACTGGAGAAAGACGTGGTCAGAGAAATGTAATGAAATAAAAAGGTGGATGTCAGTAGCTGCGTTTCCATTACTCTTCAAATTGCGCAAATTGAAATTACGAATTGAAAATACGCCCGATAGAAACGCGTCAATTTTGCAAAAACTCCCATATATCGCAAAAAGGTTTTTATGTTTGTATGAGGTGGTTTTTCAGGCCATTCGAAAAAGGAATATTTCGCAAAACTGCAATGGAAACGTTTTTTTTTCGCATTTACAGGTCACCTGGCGTTCATAAAAGTTGATCATTCTTTAGAGATGGCGCTGTATGTTTGGACAGAAAACGAGAGTTCTTTATTAAACTCATAAAAGACAAAAGAATTACGGGAATACTGGATTCTAAACAAAGAAATGCCACAATTTATCAAGACCTTGAAGCAGATAGGAGGGAGAAACACCCAGAAACACCTCACACGTGACCGCTCACAAGTATAAGGGCTTTCCCTGCCATTAATGCTTGGATAACACACCTATGTCTCCTTTGATTAAAGTCCCCCTGTAGTCAATAATTTTATCCCTTAAAACTCATCTTTGATCACTAAAATGACATATTAAAAGTTTTTTTCCTGTAAAAAAAAAAATTCTTCGTGCCTTAAAATAGCTTGAATGTAACTCTACACCCTTGCTTCGCAGAACCATGAATATGCAAATTAGCCCCGCTCCTACTCGCACAAACTCAGAAACAGGTTGTTTGCACGTGACGTCACTGCTGTGGCGCGAAATGCAGATGGAGGGCAGGAAGCGATTTTATACATAGGAATCACTATAGGAATCACTAACACAAACTCAAAATGCCTATGTTTTGCGTCGTTTATTGTTGCTCAAATCGATCAAACCGAGAAACCACAGAGTTTTTATCGTTTACGTAACTTTTATCACTTTAATTTAAAAGTTATCGCCTTTAATAGCTTTTTGCGTCTGCTGATACTGAACTTAATACGGATACCGGCTTACCTTTGTTTTTGACTTGGTTAAATATTCACATTCTTCTTGGTATCGTTTGCAGTGAAGAAAAGATATTTTATGCATGTTCATTTGATGTTTTCACTGAAGTTTTGAAGAATTCGGTTCACAATGTTGATCTGGTTACTGTAAAAACAGTGTCACACACTGGGCACTCGCCGCTGCTTCACCCATCATTACAGTGGTGGTCAGAATTATTGGCACCCCTGGTAAATATGATCAAATATGGCTGTAAAAAATAAATCTGCATTGTTTATCCTTTTGATCTTTTATTCAAAAAATTCACAAAAATCTAAACTTTCATTGAAGTAAAAGAATTGAAAGTGGGGGGTAAATCACATTATGAAATAAATGTTTTTCTCCAAAACACGTTGGCCACAATTATTGGCACCCTTTTATTAAATACTTTTTGCAACCCCCTTTTGCCAAGATAACAGCTCTGAGTCTTCTCCTATAATGTCTGATGAGTTTGGGGAACACCTGACAAGAGATCAGAGACCATTCCTCCATACAGAATCTCTCCAGATCCTTCAGATTCCCAGATCCATGTTGGTGCTTCTTCTCTTCAGTTCATCCACTCATTTTCTATAGAGTTCAGGTCAGGGGACTGGGATGGTCATGGCAGAAGCTTCATTTTGTGTTCAGTGACACATTTTTGTGCTGATTTTGATGTTTGTTTTGGATCGTTGTCCTGATGGAAGATCCAACCACGGCCCATTATAAGATTTCTAGCAGAGGCCGTCAGGTTTTGATTTTTTATCTGTTGGTATTTGCTAGAATCCATGATACCATGTATCTGAACAAGATGTCCAGGACCTCCAGCAAAAAAATAGGCCCACAACATTAAAGATCCAGCTGTATTTTTAACCGTGGGCATGGGGTACTTTTGATCCCTGTTTGCACTAAAGCCATCTGGTGGATTTGCTGCCAAAAAGCTCTTTTTTTAGTTTCATCTGACCACAGAACCAGGTCCCTTTTGAAGTTCCAGTCGTGTCTGACAACTGAATATGCTGGAGTTTGTTTCTGGATGAGCGAGGAGGATTTTTCTTGAATCCCTCCCAAACAACATGTGGTGATATAGGGGTTGTTTGATTATTATTATTTTTTTTAGGCTTTCTGACCCCAAGACTCAACTAATCTCTGTGATTCTTTATCTGTGATCTGTGACAATATAGACACACGTCCTCTTCCAGGCAGATTTGTAACATCTTTAGTTGATTGGAACTTCTTAATTATTGCCCTGATGGTGGAAATGGGGATTTTCAATGCTTTAGCTATTTTCCTACAGCCACTTTCTATTTTGTGAAGCTCAACAATCTTTTGCTGCACATCAGAACTATATTCTTTGGCTTTACTCATTGTGATGAATGATTAAGGGAATTTGGCCTTTGTGTTTCCTCATATTTATACTCCTGTGAAACAAGACATCCTAGCTGAACAATTTCATGTTCCTAGTCACCCTGGTGTGCTAATGTAAATATTAATGGGAATATACTTCAGAGATATTTTACTCATAAAAAATTCTAGGGGTGCCAATAATTGTGGCCAACGTGTTTTGGAGAAAAGCATTTATTTCATAATGTGATTTACCCCCCACTTTCAATTCTTTTACTTCAATAAAAGGTTAGATTTTTGTGAATTTTTTTTAATAAAAGATCAAAACGATAAACAATGCAGATTTATTTTTTACAGCCATATTTGATGATATTTGCCAGGGGTGCCAATAATTCTGACCACCACTGTATATGGTAGAAATGTGTCCAAATAAAAATGTGTTCAACAAGCTGACAGAAGTCGATCTATTTCTTTGTTGGAAAGGTGTAAATGTAACTGAAGCTTATTGTCATTGTAAATATTCACTTTCCCATATGGCCACACAGGAGAATCGGAGAGGGTCACATTCAGCAGCAGACACCGACACACTGTATTCTTTTTTTAATATTTATTTCAACAAATGACAACCAAAGTCAAATCTATGGAAGCTTGTGAATAATAAAGTGGCTGCGTGCAAGTTCTGCTAATTCACAAGCCGAGTGAGAATCATACTCGCAAATGTAATGTTAATTATTAAACCAAACTAAATACAGAACTTTCAAAAGCAATGTGATTATTTTATTGAGTGGTAGGCAGTGGGTTTAATCAGTGACATTATTACTAGATTTGCTATCCAGCGTCTTACCATCACCTCCTCAACCTGTGTTTTTACACGTAGAAAATGTGGAAAAGTGTATTACATTGTCCAGTTTTCCACCTGAACGATGATGTGAGTTCCTATGGCAATTCTCGATGCAGCATGAATGACCTACAGTGGTGACATTTTTCACAATTACGAGTCGACAGAAAATCAGAATAACCTAAACTCACTAGCAGAAAGGCAGCGCGATATAAACAAACCAGACCAGAACTCAACCGTCTAGATGGCAGACAAGTCTTCCAATTCAGTAGAAAAATCGGTCATCTTCATAACATAAGGATCACGTCCAACATATGTTGTGATTTTCTGTTTATAGCTTTCTAAACCAGCACATTACGGACTTTCCTCCATCTCGTCCATTCTATTTTTCACTTCCTGCCACGTGATTGCAAACAAGCTATACGGTCGGCCAACTTACTGTTGTAAACGCTGCACAATGGCACTCTTTACAACGTCGGACACATAACGGTAATTAATATGATTATCCTTTTGCTTGACTACGTTATCAAACAGCTAATAATGTGTTGCTAATGTTACACAAACCATGTTCCCGTTCGCCATCTCAGTCTGCCTTATCAGTCAGTATCCTTAGAAACGCTTTGAACAAATCTAGAACGTCAGTGGAGAAAGGCATATAGTTCATCATAACATCGGAATATACATCATATACATAATTCACCTGCTATATTGCTAAATCTACCCGATTTTACATATCAACAGAAAAATATACCGGGATAACCTGGCTTTTTTTAAGACTCCGTCCAAATAGTGGAATAGTTAATGATATGCTAAAGCCCCGCCCCCTCGTGGCGTGATTGGTTACAAGGTAGTTTGTGATGTCAGAAACACCAGCGAAGTTGCCCAGTTGACCTGGAGGATGATAGATGAGAACAAAATTAAATTTGGCATTATTAGTAATAGTAATGGCATGGTATGCAATAGATGTGTAAGTGCAGAGAGAAGAGAGTGAATTTGCAAGTGTTGATCTGTGTCAAAGCCAACAACTCAAGTTGGCATTATATAACATAGAACAGTGTAATTAGGACAGTCATTTGGATATGTTTACTACATCTCTGCAATTTGGCACTCCAGTCACGTCACATTTACTTATATAGCACTTTATACAACAGACTGTTGCAAAGCAAGCTTTACAGTATTAAATAGTGTTGTAGTACTCGAGACCGGTCTTTAGACCATTTTTTGAAGGTCTTGGTCTTGTCTCGGTCTTGACCACATTTGTACTCGGCCTTGTCTCGCTCTCAGACTTCGAGGATTTTGTTTCAAGACCGGTCAAGACCACAACTGCTGGGATATCTCTAAATTGCCGGTGTATTGTCTGATTTATTTATTAACATAATTAATGTGACTGGATGTAAAACTTACTGCTTCAGATGCATTATCTGAATTATTTCTAAATTATTTCTACTTTGATTTATTTATTGTGTATCAGAAATTAATGAGGGATTGTGTCAAAAATGACACCAAAATTAATACAAATGCTCACAAAATTCAAGATATTGTTGCCAAAAAGTACTTGAATGAGATCTGGATTTTTATATTATAACATGTTATAATTAAGCAATATCACAAAAGAGCAAGAGAGCTGTTTTTACAAATTTGAGCATGACTGCAAACATGATATTGCTTTTATACAAACATTCAATAAAAAAAATAAAAAATATATTAAAACATTATTCTCAACATTATTTTGTAATTCACCAATTCAGATGCATCCTCTGTACCACCTCTGCAGTGCAAAGATTAATTTTGTTGTTAATGATTTCATTTGATTGATAACAGCTCTATATAGTGTCTTATTCTAATTATATTTAGATAAGTCATTAAGTCATTTCTCAGATGGTAATGTGGATCTTTATGAATTTAAGGAGTGCTGGTCTAGACTTGGTCTTGACTCGGTCTCAACCCCTCAAAGTCTTGGTCTTGTCTTGGTCTCAACACACATTGGTCTTGGTCTCAGATTAGGTGGATTTGACTACAACACTTTGAATTAGAATTACAACTTCAATCTCATGTGTGTTCATGTTTTACTTGTGTCTGACCTCCACGGACTGAACAGAAGTAATGAACTGGAGAAGTTTTCCTCAAAGAAGGCGGAGCCTCATAGCCACACCCACCTATTACGTACCAATGGTAGTTCAATGGTGTTTACCAGCCGCAAAGTTTGCATTGGCGAGTTGTTTCAAACTCCTAAAACGGACAAAAAAACTCCCTTAAAAAACAGTTCGTTCTTCGATTTTGCTTGATGTATATCGGGGCCTTTATAGGTTGGTTATTCTTTGCCAAATAGCCTACATTTGAAGAATGTCTCCACTATATCAACCTTCTTGGATGGATTTTTTCACTAAGCTTGTTGCAGTGCATTTTGGGATTACCTTCTCCATGAAGGATGCAGTCTTAGAAACTGGCCAAAAGAAGGTATTAGAAGGCAGCATATTTATGCTACCTACCTTTTGGATTAGTCTTTGTGTTATAAACACATCTAGGACAGCTTACATTGCTGGCTATGCTTATGGCTTGCATAAGGAATTCAAGGAGAAATTTGTACTGCATTCTGTTTGGAATTTATTAACCATAAAATATCATATTTTTTGCTAATTAGGCTATCGCATTGTTAATATAGCAACATGCTAATGCAAAACTCTCCAACAAGTAACCTATGAGGGCCATTGGAGTTAGTATGATGTTTTAGGTAACTCACTAGGTTTTGGAACAGAATTAACAAGTATGCACTAGTGTCACAATAATAAACATATGTTTATACACTAAACCCCATTCCATAATCCATACTTACATGCACACACACACTTCTCTTTCTCGATTGACATTTATATCCAGAACATTTCACAGACCACTTATTGGAAACAGATGGCTCCGTTTGAGAAGTTCCCGGAACAGAACATAAACATTTTATATATGATGTGCAAAAATGTTGCTAAGCAACGATAAACAATAATACTGTGGAGAGACTTCATTTGTTTGTCTGAGTCTACTGTGGGGTCGTCGTTGTAATTGGTTTGCTCAAGTATTTGAACCCTTCGGCACATAACTCACCATGTGGGCAGTTACTTTTTCATCTGGCATATGATAAAATGGGCAAAACAATCCCTTAGTTTAACACTCAAGGAAGGATCTTAGAAATATCCTAGAGACATGTGGGCTCTTTTGAATGAACTACCAGCCACATAGTAACATAGTAACATCCTGTTGAGTTTTGTATTTTGTAAGCACCACTCATATTTTCTTCAGAAGCATATTGCATAGAAACATTTTAGAGTTTGTGCCCAAACCCAAAGTGCTTCTGTAACTTCTTGCATCTATCTTCCTTTCCTTTGCTATACTAGTTTGTTTATCCTTCAGGACACACACTCAAATATGGCTGCCATCGTTTCTATTGAATTTGACTTCAGACCACAATCCTTAGAGAGTGGGGTGTGTGTGGGGTGTGTGTGTGTGTGTGGGGGGGGGATGTGAGCAGAGGAACTATTTATCTTTAGCTCTGAGCCCAAGAGAGACATTGTGTGTGTGTGTGTGTGTGTGTGTGAGAGAGCGAGAGAGAGACAGAGAGAGAGAGTGTGTAATTGATAATGTAAGACCTAGCGCAAAGTTGCCACCTAGTGTAGATATGAAGGTAGTGTCACTGAGTTCTTGTCTCATAGGTTTTACTTTGAGATTTTACCATCTACTGTACACATACGGACAGTTTTATTGCTCAGAGGTTGCTCTCAAATAGTTCATTCTACTTAATGCAGTTCTCAGTTATGTTTTATTAAAGTATCGGAGTTGTGTGAGATGTTTCTCTTAAAATAAAGACAAACAGAATTTTTTTTTGACAAAGTAAGAGTATATAAAATGAATGTGGATGGCATCCCTTGAGAAAAAGAAATGCACTTAATTGTATTGAATGTGCACTTGTAGTGTACTACCGATCTTAAAAGTATATATTTTAAAAACTGTGCTTGCAGATAATATTAAAGGCCACTTAATCGTACTTAACCCTCCTATTATCTTTGGTGGTTCAATTTGACCCCATTCAATGTTTAACGTCTGTAAAAACACGATTGACATAATTTTTTTTTTTTTGCTTCAGATTTAATGACTTTTCCTAATTTAATGGGGACAACTCTGTAAACATAAAATTAACATCATGATATTTTTCCAATGTCCTGTACACATTTTTGTAGCATCTGTGTTCTTTGGGGTCAATTTGACCCCAGGCTCTTTTAGCTGTATAAAACATAAGAAATATCAAAATTTTACACACATTTGTTTTGGTTGTTTTATTGAGGTCACTATAACATGCTATAATTTTATATATTCAATATAATATTCAAACAACTTCCCTGTGTTTTAGGGCTCTAACCTAACCTAACCATACCTGTAGTATTGCGAGAACCACTAGTAGTTCACGTTATTATGGTCCCGCTCCCCACGTGAACGACAGGGTAGACATAGTGCTGCTAATGTCATCAAAATGGTTCCAGACCCACCAGATATGCTGTCAGCCATAAATGACCTGAGACATAAACCTTTGTAAAAAAAAATCATATTCTGGAGGTTTAAATTGCTGGGGTCAAATTGACCCCAGTGGGTAAAAAACGTTACCAGATTTGAGGGTAACAGGAGGGTTAAAAAGAGTACACATTCATGAAACACTTTATTTTACAATGTCATTGTTACCTACTGCATGTTACATGTAGTTAGTTGCATGTACATTATTATGCATAATTACATGCAACTAACCCTAAAACAAATCCTAACCCTATAGTAAGTGCATGTAGTTACTTAATATTACTCAGTACGTATATAATATAAGTACAGTGTAACAAAAACACCTTAAAATAAAGTGTAACCCTGTTTCTTAACACACTTAGCTAAGTACACTTTTAAAAAGTGCACCTTGCAATAGTCAAAATAAAACTTTTACTATTGTTTTAAAAACCTGTACCATAATTTAAAGTAGCACACTTATTTTGATGTGTTTTACTGTGTAATTTGATTTCTCATTTGAAGTTAATATATGTTGAATGTTCTAAATTAAAACGTCTTTACAAATGTGTAATTACAAAATGTTTAAATGCATGACGTTTCAATAGAAATGACATGAAAGTATAATTTATTTCACCATAAATGCGTGTCAGTACATGCTTCAGTACACTTTAACCATATTTCAAAGACAATAGCAGTAATTATGAAATTACATATAAAGATGTACTTAAGTGGGTCAAAAAAGCACTCTAAAGTTCAGCTAATTGCATTTAATATAAATTTACTACAATACATTTTCATTTAATTGCAATTCACATGCAGTTAAGTGTTCGAAAACATTACATTTAGTTAGCATTTCAGTGTATTATTTCCTTAAGTATTCTTTTTAAAAGGATGATAAAGTGCACTTCTTTTTCATAAAGGGATATTTTTGGTTTCTTGGCAAATCTAAGTACATTGTTGAGATCTCTTCTGACTCAGAGTCTTTTTAATCTCACTTCTGTCTGAAAGAAACAACCGAGATATTAAAGATCTCATTTGTGAATGTTCTTCTGTCCTTCAGGATGTTTGACTATATTTTAATTTAGATCTGTGCTCAGAAGTCGTGGAAAAACAAGGACCCTCAGGAGTCAAAGAGAGGAAGCGTCTCTGTGTTCGCCGACTGATGAATAATTGTTGCAGCACATTCACCTCTCCCCTGCGTCTTTCTATTGTGTGCTTTTCTGCTGAGTGCTAGATCTGCAAAAATATCTGTGACACTCTCTGTGGGAAATGCAGCAGGGCCACGACCATTTATCTTAGAGTAGGGGAGAGCGGGGCACAACCTAACGCGGGGTTATTTGTAACACATATGGTTTAAAACTTTCCACACATGCCAGCATGACGAAACTTAATGTATTTACTAGTTGCCATATCAACATTATATACAGAAAAAATTGCGCCAAAATTAAAAAATCTTTGGAAGATATCACTGAACATTTATTTAACCATAGCAAAAGTAAATTTCTTACTTAAGTTCATTTTTCATCTCTGTTTTTTGTGTTTATTTAAAATAAGACAAATCTGAAATTATTTTAATCTTATATCTGTTATGTAACAGTTGAGATAGTTCTTTAAAGCTGATCAAGACACGAGCCGGGTTTAAATCCCAGTTGTGCAGGTGGGGCATGTTGTCACACTGCGTTACATTGAGCCCCTATTAGAACTATGCTATTATATTCTATACTTTTATGAATTCTATTGAGAAACCATGAGAAAAAGGTGAATAAAGACTGAGAGTCATTGTTCAGAAGTTATTAATTATTATTATGTTTTGAACTATGCTGTATAGCTGTGTTTTGAGGTGTGTTTGTCAAACTCAAAAATTATTTTATTTTTAATGATTAAAAAATGCCATTATTTTATTTGAAAAAGTTAATAATTGTATTTTATTGACAAAATATTTTAGTTTGTCTTGTATATTTTTTGATTATATCAGATAACATTTTAAGCTGTCATTTGGTCATGTTACAATGTACCCCACCTATGGGGCATGTTGTCACATTTCACTTCCATTCTTTCAGGGTAAATCAAGAAAAGTATACCGTGTATTAATGAAACAAAACCACATAATTGTACTAGACATGTGTGCAATTAATGTGGGAAAAAATAAATACTCTGAACCACAAGTGGATTTACACAAACTGAGAAAGTCAAAAAGCGTTAGGTTGTGCCCTGCTCTCCCCTACTGTGTGCAGCTACTGTATGTGTGTAAGTTGGTATGAATGTCAACATGCTCCATCTGGGTCACCCTATACTTAGTGCACTTGATTAGTGTGTGAGAGGGCGAGACAACGAGGAGAAAGAACGAAAGCGAAGCATGCAAACAGATAAACAGCTTGCACACACCTGGATTGTTGCAAGCAGGTGCATCATCAGACACAGTCAGTGCTGGAGAAAAAATGAAACAAGTCTCACACTCTTGGTTTGAGAAATGATTTAGTCACGCAACTTTTTAAGAATTAGAATTGAATTGCAAATACACTTGCTATCCATTTGGATTACACAGTTTTAACATAGACACTTTGTAAACGGCATGCGATGCATATTTGTCAGTCATACATAAATAAAACCGGGAGACAGATATGATTTCTAATAATAATAATAGATCTAATAAAACTGAATGTGTTTTAAATGCACAATAACCAGGTTTATATTTATCATAAATCGAATCAATCTCATACATTTGAACTAACTGAATATTGTTTGTTCCACAGCAAGCCATATTTCTGTCATGATTCCCCTGTGTTTTATGGTTCAGGACTTTTATTTTGATATTCTCCATAGTTTCCCTTGTTAGTTACCATGACGACTAATCACCTTCACCTGTTCCTTGTTACCCAGTGAATTTATACCTACGTCTGCATCCCACTTTGCCTACTTATACTACGCCCTAAAAGTATGTACTGTTTTTGTGAAGAAAAAGAACAAAGTTTTGAGTGTGTAGCAGAATAGTAGGCAAGCTTTGGGACAAACTACTTCGTCATAATTCCTGACAGCTTTGACGCCTAGTTACGTGCTTCCTGTCACTGTTTAAACTGCCTTGTCACAGTTAAAATCCTCCACATTCAATTTAATTTAATTTCCTACCGAGTTTAGAGAAATGTAGTAGCACGTTGATCTGCCAGTCGTGGGTCTTTCTTGCGGAGACTCTCCTCATGTGTTTACAATTTGCATAGTGATGCATTTAAAGGGGCCATCGGATGCAAAATTCACTATTATATGGTGTTTGCATATAAATGTGTCTTTGCAGTGTGTGGACACAACCACCCTACAATGATAAAAATTCATTCACTCCTTTTTTTTAATCCTCAAAAAGCCTAAACACTCAATAATCAAGCCGTTTGAATTTTCTAAGCAATATGATGTCATATTGCTCATGCTCCGCCCACGACCGATGACGGACTGTCCCATATTAGCATATTTCCGCCCTCAGCCAGTTGTACACTGTCTGCCAAGGCGGCACATTTCACGCCCCACGGAAGAGAGGGGTGGGGTGAGCAGTAGCTCATTATCATATAAAGAGACATGCACCGAAACGGGTCACTGTGAACAGAGCTGTTTTTGAGGAGGTAAAAAGGGTGTTGTTTTACACAAACATTGAGGAATTTTAAGCAAAGTATTTTACAGACTTTACATGAAGTAAATCATACCAACTTGTGGAAAATGGGCATCCGGTGACCCCTTTAAAAGTTGATGACCAAACATATTATTGCAAATGGATAACACTGAATAAATATATTTTCATCAGGCTAGATACTGATTATTAATCACTCAAACCCCTTTATCTAAACCTCTCTACTTAACCGTCGGATTCACACATCCCCCGTGTTTGTAGTTTTTTTTAACACTTTTTATTCCTGTTTGTAGTTCTAATCGAATCCTTGTCCAACACGCAGTGGGTTGTGGGTAAATATGAGTGGGAAGCTCTGGATTTTCTTTAAGCCCCGATCTTTATGAGTTGGGGGCGCGTCAGTGAGAAACATGGCGGAATACCACATAGGTAAGGGTATTTAGCAGTGATATTGTCAGGCTTTTCTATTTACAGCGAAGTAAGCTAATTGCCTGCACAAAAATATGATTGCATTATAATATAACAATATAATATGTAATGATAAAGTTTACAGTGGCTTCATAAATTAATTAATAACATAAAAAAGCAAAACACACCTGATGCACATTCCTTGTTCTTCATTTTCTAGAAGTAGAGTTTAAGAACCTTGCTGTAATTTTGTCTAATTAATTAAAAGAAAGTACACTGACATCTTACTCCGACAAAAGTGACTTGAACGCATCTGCCGTCGTAAACACAACTTCCCACCTCGTAAATACGAACTTCCCAGGAGCACTTGAACAGACCATATGATTTGGGACACGTTAATTCTAATTTCGAATAGGACGGATAGTATGCGAATTGGGACACAGCAGGTTTCAGACCTTGTTTGTCGATCGCTGTTTTTACACTTCAATTGTAAAGCTGTTATGTTTCTTGTTTCCCAGGCTGGATTATTATCTCTGTCTTCATGGTTGGATTATTGCCATTATTGGCTTCTTGTTTGGATTATCTCTGTGTCTTGCTAAAAGATCCTCACCTTTCCTCGTCCCAGCAATGCATACCCGTGACAATTTAACCATAACCATTTTATAATTTTAGCAATTTATTTCAAATGTAAATTTACTATGCTCACCATCAAATTATGCTCAAATGTTCATAATGAACAGATTTGTGCTGATTTAAACGATTTGAATAAATGCATTTTGAAAATATGATATTTAAAAAAACTTTTATTTATACCATGGTATTGAAATTGGTACTACCATGGTAAATGTCCAAAAAAGTAGTAGGCCTATTGTACCATGCAAAAAATATTAATGAACTCACTTAATTTTGATACATGTTTGAACTATTTTTTTGCTGTGTACTTTTATAGTAAGTGAACTCATGACACTGTCGTAGTACATGACTATAAGTCTTTATTACCACAGTACCATCTCCAAAAACATTGATAAGTAATAAACATGTTAGTACCATGATGTCCAAAACACATGAAAATACCCCAAAAAACAAAAAAAACAAACAAACAAACAGGGTATACTGTATACCATGTCCAAAAACAGGCTCTAACATCATTGCAGTGAATGGTGTGGTCAGTGTCTGCCCGGGTGCTTTCCTGTAGTCTAAACTCCTCTGAGTAATGACAAACACAGTCATCCTGTCAGGAGCTAGAGCGGCGGGCCGGGTGTATGCATGAGCGAGAGAAAGAGAATATGTGTGTGTGTGTGTGTGTGTGGAAATTGCTATTACATCAGCAACCACAAACCTGACCCTGCCAAACAATAAAGGTCACCCCTAGTGCCAGTCGCCAAAATGGGAGGAAGAGGCAGTCTTTCATTCCTATTCTGTCCGTTCTCTTGTGTTTTATTCCTCTGAGTGAAGCCCTTCCTGACCTCTGCATGCAGGAACAAGTTGTAAGGAAGTCTAAGCTACTGTATGAGCACACACACACACACACACACACACACACACAAACTTAGTTTTGATGACATATAGCTTCCTGGTTTGTACTTCTTGTACATTTACATACAGAAGCCTTACACTTCAGTTGCACTAAAACATGTACGAATGTCAGTGTATTAGACAGCAAAATATTAAACCAAGTGGCATCAAATGAAGCCAGATCTTTCTCAGAAATTACTTCACTTTTCTGAGCCATTTTTGCAATGACTTGCAAAAACTAACTGGGTCCAAGGTGATTTTTAGTGCACTGAAAAAAACATAGCCTATAACAACTTAGAAAAATACTCTAAATTGTTACATCCAAAAACAAAGCTCTGTCATGAAACTCTAGATGGCGCAGGCTAATAGGTCCTTTATCTACCTGTTCCTAATCACATCGTCATCTTTAGGGAACAGCTGATTGGTTCCTGCTGTAGCCAATGAGCTTGCTGCTCAACCCTCTAATACTCGGGTAGCATTTGCCTTAGCAGTTGCAGTGCGCTTTCAGAAACCCTCCACCTTCCCCAGCTCCACCTGTATATCTGCTATGGATAATTCATGTACGCTCTATTGTGCAGAAGCAACGTCTTACTTGCTCACAGCAGCGTGTCGTGTATGTATTGGCAGTAGCAAGTCCCGTACTTGCTCCGCCAAGACCAAACATATTAACACTGTCACACTCATTACCATGCCAAACACTCCCGAGAGTTGTCATGACAGAA
>CM077169.1:49619179-49631679 GCA_039654105.1 Coreius guichenoti | reverse complement strand
AGGTCTGTGACGGGAGAGAGAGTTGGGAAACGAGCACGGCATAAGTGCAAATGATGAAACACCTGTGTCTTGTTCCAGTAATGGGCATGGAGAGACCGGATAAAAGCCACATGGAAGAGGACATGTGGGGGGAAAGAGACTGACTGCAGACTCGTGGCACAGAGGGACTGAGGAAACTCTGGAGAGCACTTGTTGAAAGAAATACAAACTTACTGAGCTGTTGTTTTGTTTGAGTTGTTTATTTTTTATAATAAATACCACGAGTTTCAGTCAAGCCGACCCTGTCTTCTTCCTTCCTTTCCTATACCGAACTTTGCTACAGTTATGTTTAAATATGCAAAATTTATTACATGCACTAATTTGCATACATATCCAGAAAAGAAATCTGGACAAAAGTTCTAAAGCGCAAAACCCAAATCACGTGAGCCAACTCACTACACATAGTGACATCGAAAGATGTATTTTAAACAATTATTTAATTATATGTCAGCATAAACATACATTGCTAGACAGGTAATGAACTTAATCTAGCTAACATTTATAATTTATTTACAGCTGTTACAATTTTGCAGGTACACCAATCAGACATAACATTATGACCACTGACAACTGAAGTGAATAACACTGATTATCTCTTCATCACGGCACCTGTTAGTGGGTGGGATATATTAGGCAGCAAGTGAACATTTTGTCCTCAAAGTTGATGTGTTAGAAGCAGGAAAAATGGGCAAGCGTAAGGATTTGAGCGAGTTTTACAAGGGCCAAATTGTGATGGCTAGACGACTGGGTCAGAGCATCTCCAAAACTGCAGCTCTTGTTGGGTGTTCCCGGTCTGCAGTGGTCAGTATCTATCAAAAGTGGTCCAAGGAAGGAACAATGGAGAACCGGCGACAGGGTCATGGGCGGCCAAGGCTCCCTGATGCACGTGGGGAGCGAAGGCTGGCCTGTGTGGTCCGATCAAACAGACGAGCTACTGTAGCTCAAATTACTCAAGAAGTTAATGCTGGTTCTGATAGAAAGGTGTCAGAATACACAGCACATCGCAGTTTGTTGCACACGGGGCTACATAGCCGCAGACCAGTCAGGGTGCCCATGCTGACCCCTGCACGTGAGCATCAGAACTGGACCACGGAGCAATGGAAGAAGGTGGCCTAGTCTGATGAATCAGGTTTTCTTTTACATCACGTGGATGGCCGGGTGCTTGTGTGTCGCTTACCTGGGGAACACATGGCACCAGGATGCACTATGGGAAGAAGGCAAGCCGGCAGAGGCAGTGTGATGCTTTGGGCAATGTTCTGCTGGGAAACCTTGGGTCCTGCCATCCACGTGGATGTTACTTTGGCACGTACTTTGAGGTGTTGACTTGGCCTCCAAATTCCCCAGATCTCAATCCAATCGAGCATCTGTGGGATGTGCTGAACAACCAAGTCCGATTCATGGAGGCCCCACCTCGCAACTTACAGGACTTAAAGAATCTGCTGCTAACATCTTGGTGTCAGATACCACAGCACACCTTCAGGGGTCTAGTGGAGTCCATGCCTCGACGGGTCAGGGCTGTTTTGGCAGCAAAAGTGGGACCAACACAATATTAGGTCATAATGTTATGCCTGATCGGTTTTCAAACTGGGGTCCCGGGACCCCCAGGGGGCCGCAAGGGGGTGACAGCGGGTCCATGGAGAAAGTCTAGAGAAAAACTGTAAAAACAAATAAATATAATAATAATAATAATAATAATAGTAATAATAATTTGATTAAAATAAATGAATAAAGCAATAAATTAGATCTAAATAAATAAGTAATGTGTTTTTTGTGAACGTAAACCTGATTATTAAATAGATAATAACTAATCTATTAAATAGATTAAAATAAATAAAATAAAAAATGTGATTTATATAAATAAATAAATATTTGATTAAAATTAAATAAATGACGAAAAAATAAATAATACATATAACAATACATTACTACAGTGGATAGAACAAAATATATAATAATGTAACTGAAACAAATTTTAGATCTATAATATTCATTTTTCTGTGTATAAATTAAGTGTTTATAAAAGACTAAAAATAAATGAATATAATATTTAATATAATATAATATAAATAAAATCCTTATAATTTTTCGGATGGGGGTCCCTCTCACAGGGATGATCATATTTAGGGATCCGTGGCATCTAAAAGATTGAAAACCCCTGCTTTAAATAACACAAAAAAATTATATAATAAAGATATCAGTTCTGCTGATGTTGTGATGTTGCACAATGAGGATGTTGTCATGTCGCCGGAAATACAGTCGTCAATGTCACAATGTGTAGTCCTTACTGTCCTTACCAGTGCACACGATATACTGGTTCACTACTGTAGGGAGCTAGGGAGCTGATTGAGACGCACCCATAGTCGATGCTCCCTGGTCTTCATAGTGCATTGTGGGACTTTTTAGGGAGCAAACGTTTCAGTGCACTGGAAGGATTTTGCAAATGAGTCAGCCCTGATCAGTGCCCTGAACTAGAGAGCTGATTGAGATGCACCCTTTGTTGATATATTAGAGCTAAATGTTTTTACAGGGAGGATTTCGGATATCTCTAATTATCACTTTATGATTCAGAAAATACTGTCAACCTTCAGAAAACAATTATTCATCATGTTTTTAGGAATAAAAATTACATATTATATATTCAGGAAATTAAGATTTAGCCTATATGAATCAGGCTAATGATATATGAACAAACTCATCTGTAAAAACATTAATCCTAACCCTAAACTGTAAAGTCTGGGGTATGTAACTGCTGCAGAAGTAAAGATGTAAACTCATTTTAAGAAAAAGAGCCTTCTTCAGGCAAACAAACTATTCAAGCACAATCACATTTAAAATCAACTCATGACCAGTCACTGCGAAGATCCATCAATTACCAATCACTATCAGTGACTTAGTTAATACTATTAGTAGGCTAGGTGAGATGAACTACACTAGCCTGCCACTGGCTGGCGAGATCTGCCAGTTGCAGGCGGGGGAGGAGTACAGAGACGGCCGTCAGGTCTAACACTTCGTGCTTTCCGTAGTGTGCTGAACCAATGTCATTCATGGCAGACCACACGTTTTTTCCAAATATAAGCAATAGGTTAACCAGAACGTTTTCTCTTATACATTACTCTTACTCTTATACATTAAGAATATATATTTACTAGATAGCATAATCTTAATATTTGTTAATGTTTTGTGTGTTTTCTTTGAATATCAGATATTCAATATCAAGACTGGTTAAATACAGGAACTTGTCTAAGAAAGAAACACAACACACGTCGTCCTTGTCATCACAGAATCTGACCAATGAGAACAAAGTGTGTCGTCATCAAGGCTTTTGCAGCCGATTTTGAGCAACTGCAGCGCCTGACCTAGGTGGCTGGTCACGTTTTGCTCTAGCAGTACTTTGATGGCACATGTGATCGTAAGGCGGCAGCAGCGCTGATCAAAGTTGGACACATTTTCTAACCAGAACGCATTGCTTTTTTCAGGTGGCAGCTGATCTTTGCAGCGCCGCATGAAGTCGAACAAGCCTAGGTGACTTGGTAGTATTAAGTCACTGATTGTGATTGGTAATTGATGGATCTTCGCAGTGATTGGTCATGTGTTGATTTTAAATGTGATTGTGCTTGAATAGTTTGTTTGTATATGCCTGATGAAGGTCATGGGACTGAGGCCCTGTCCACACGAACATGGGTATTTTCAAAAACCGCCAATGGAAACAAAAATGTAAACACAGTTTTTGTGTCTTTATCAGCTTTTCCATATATATACTGGCCCTGATAATCATCACAAATACCTATCGCTTGCTCCATTTCTGTAAACCCGTTTTAATGAATGAATGACTCCCTCTACCCGTTGCTATAGTCTTCGTCAACAGCCGCTTGCACCGCCTGCTGGTGAGGTCGACTAACAGCAGATGGAGATTATGCTCGGTAATCTACTGCTATTCCTGCAGTTCCCGGATGTGAACTGTTGAATTTGCTGTCGAATTTGTACCACTGAATTTGTGGAAGTGAATTTGTAAAGCGAAATAAAATAGACCGAAAATTGCCTGTCGAATATTATAGGTTGTATTTTTAAACAGAATGAATATTTTGGAAGTGAAATCTGAGAGGTGAATATGGATTATTGAATTTTTAATAATGAAAATGTGTGTAAAATTTTTTGAATAGAAATATTCACAGCTTAAATATACAACCCTGTTGAATTTCAGCCCATAAAAATGCAAGCCCTAAAAATACAATGCATTAAAATGCAAGCACGGTTAATGAAAAGCTTTTTTTTCTCAAAAACATTTGGCATTATTTTTCTTCCATATGGTAGCCTCTTGACTGCTGGAGGAAGTATTTCAGGGCCAGCAATACAGCCATCATTTCGAGGCAATTGATGTGCCAATCGAGATGACGGCCCCTCCAGACCCCTTGGGCTGGACGGCCATCTAAGACCGCCCCCCAGCCCGTCAGGGAAGTGTCTGTCGTTAGCATCTTGCGACAACAGCACGGACCTAGAGTGGGACCCAAGGTGAGGAACTGGGGTCTGAGCCACATAGAAAGGGTACGAAGCGCTCGGCGCGTAACCTTTATTCGCCTTTGGGGATTGGACTTGGATGAAATCCCCTGGCTTTGAGCCACAACTGAAACGGTCTCATATGCAGAAGGCCCAAAGGTATAACTGTGGACACAGCTGCCATGAGACCGTGAATTTTTTTGAAAACGATGGAGTGTAATCTACTGACCCTGCCTGACATTGTTCAGGGTGTTTAAAATGGACTCGACACGTGTGGGAGACAGCTGTGCCCGCATGGTGGCTGAGTCCCATACAACCCCTAAATACACTGTTCTCTGAGCTGGAGAGAGAAAGCTTTTCTTGGCGTTGAGTCTCAACCCCAGATTTTGAAGATGAGCCAGGACGATATCTCGATGTCGTAGCGCAAGCTCTTGAGACTGGGCCAAAATCAGCCAGTCGTCTATGTAATTCAAAATGCGGATGCCCTGGAGTCGTAAAGGAGCCAGTGCTGCATCCATGCATTGCGTATATGTGCGGGGTGACAAGGCCAGGCCGAACGGAAGAACCCGATATTGGTAAGATTCGCCCCCGAAAGCGAACCTCAGGAACTTCCTGTGTTGTGGCAAAATTTCTATGTGAAAGTTTGCGTCCTTGAGGTTGATTGTGACAAACCAGTCTCTGTGCTGAATTTGCGACACAATCATTTTGATAGTTAACATTTTGAATTTGAGTTTTTTGACAGATCGATTCAGACCTCGAAGGTCTAGAATTGGATGCAACCCCCCATCTTTTTTGGGAACCAGAAAACAACGGCTGTAGTAACCTGACTGTCTGTCTGGGAGGGGAACATGTTTTATGGCCCCTTTGTCCAGCAGAGTTTGCAGTTCTTGTATCAGCAAATGCGCCTGTTCCAGTTTCACGGTAGTGGAGACCACACCGTTGAAACGCAGAGGACGGCGCGCAAACTGTATTCTGTAGCCTTTTTCTATAGTTCTCAGAACCCAAGGAGATATGTTTGGCAGTAGTTCCCACGCTGCCAACTTCTCCGAAAGGGATATCAACTTCGACGCAACGTAGAGTGATATACTCTCGTCTCCCGACACAACGTCTTGTGCTTTTTGATGGGGGAATGTAAAATGTTTCGCGGCCTGTAACCCGGCAGGAGTCAACTGAACATTTAACATTTCGCTGGAAACCGTTGCAGCCCGAAACACCAGAGGTGGCGGGGATGAAACGGTGTGAGGGTGCGGGGCACACCCCCTCGGTCCTGGGCGCAAAAGCTTCAGGATCGCTTCTTTTTTTCTGAGATCAGTGATCTCAAGTCCAGCTTCTTTTTAGGTGGTGGAGCGTGACGGAGCACGACGAAGGGGAGCACGACTCGCCACGCTGTTTCTGTGCTTCACGTTTTTCAGCAGCTGGACGTGGTTGGGGCTGGGTGGCCGACAGCCCCGACCCCTGGGCACGGCGAGGGAGGAACTTATCGAACGCCTCCTCGTGTTTCTTAGCCTCCTGGAACAGTACACTCGATATCCATATCGAGAACAAGAGAACTGGCGTCCTCAGCCCGGTCTGCAGAAACGCCGGAGCGTGCTGCAGAAGCGGGCTGAAGGACTTCTCGATCAGGTGACAGAGCAAGAGAAAGGGAAGGACCCGTCTGTCGCGGTTCATGAATTCGCTGACTCACTCTCTCTCTGTGTGTGTGTGGTTGTGTTGGAGGCGTGGTCACTGATTGTAGCTGATCTCATCATCACCGCCAGCTGCACCTCATTTCACCTGCCTATTTAATGTCTCATCACCCACTCTGTGTTTGTCAGATCGTCGCAGACAGTCCAGTGTTTTCCCCATGTGTGTGTGTGTGTGTGTGTGTGTGTGTGCTTGTTTATGTGATTTATGAGGACACAAATTTGTATAATGACATGGGTATTACACTGGTATTACAAAGTAAACGTGGTTTATGAGGACATTTCCTGTGTCCTCGTAATAAAAATGGCTTAAAAAACATACTAAACAATGTTTTATTAAAAATGTAAAAATGCAGAATGTTTTCTGTGATGGGTAGGTTTAGGGGTTGGGGTAGTGTAGGGGGATAGAATGTACAGTTTGTACAGTATAAAAACCATTACGTGTATGGAATGTCCTCATAATGTAGTTGCACCAACGTGTGTGTGTGTGTGTGTGGATTCGGTTCGCTCCTGGGAGTTCGTTTGCCGGTTCCTGTTCCTGGATCCCTTCTGCTGTGGACTTTGCCCATTGCGTCCCTGCGTTACCTGTCGCCTGCCTCCGTGAACTGACTTTCTGCCCTCTCCTGCCTGTTCTGGGACTCTGGCTCTGTTCCCTGTGCTGTGGATTTTCTGTGCGCTCTGCTTTTGTGTTTCCTGAGAATAAATACTCCTTTGAACTCGCTATTGGATCTTTTTGCATTTACTTCAGTTCCGCCATTGTGACAGAACGATCTGACCAACGATGGATCCAGCGAGAGTGGCCGAGCTACAGGCTCGTAAACTAGCGGAGCTTCGTCAGAGAGACAGACCCGTCTCCGATTACGCTATCGAATTTCGGACATTGGCTGCTGAGTGCAAGTGGAACGAAGAGGAACTGGACATTTTCCAGCATGGGCTGGCTGACCGTGTTCAGAAAGAGATTTACACCCTGGAATTACCCAAGAGCCTCGACGGACTGATGGAGCTGGCTATGCGCGTGGAGGCGCGACTACAACAATGCGATCAGCGCTCACGACCGAGACTGTTTTCGGAGTTCCCTGAGTTTTCCAGTGAAAGCGCGGTCAGCCCACCAGTCGATCATGAGCCCATGCAGGTGGGTAGAGCTCGGCTTTCCCGGGAGGAGAGAGAACATCGAAGATCGAGGGGACTCTGCCTCTATTGTGGAGCGGCGGGACATTTCCTCAACAACTGTCCAGCAAAAGATCAAGACCGACAGTAGGTAGGAGGTTACTGTCGGGTGGGTCTATGTTGGGGAAATCCTCGTCGGCTACTCTCCTCCCGGTAAGACTGCAATGGGCAAACAAGTCTCACCGCTGCCAGGCCTTGGTGGACTCGGGGGCTGAAGGTAACTTTTTGGACAAAACTTTTGCACATCACCTTCGGATTCCTATCACTCCACTCATTCACAAGATTTCCGTCAGTGCACTTAATGGACAAGAACTTCCTGACATTTCATTCACCACTGGCAAAATCACCCTCATAACTTCAGGGAATCACACGGAGAGACTGGAATTCATGATCACGGACTCTCCGCTGGTTCCCATCGTCCTGGGTCATCCCTGGTTGGTTAAGCATAACCCCAGGGTTGACTGGGGTCACAATTCCATCTCGGTCTGGAGTAATCAGTGCTATGCCTCTTGTCTTGTGTCTGCCTGTCTGTCTGTGTCTAGTTCTGTGTTGCAGGATAAGCCGGTGAATTTGTCAAACGTGCCTAAGGAGTACTTCGACCTGAAGGAAGTGTTCAGTAAGTCCCGGGCTGCTTCTCTACCTCCACATCGTCCCTATGACTGTGCTATAGAGTTACTGCCAGGTACGTCTCCGCCTAAGGGAGACCATGGAGAAATACATTTCTGATTCTCTAGCGGCCGGGTTCATCCGCCCTTCCTCTTCTCTAGCGGGGGCGGGGTTCTTTTTTGTGGGTAAGAAGGATGGCTCTCTGCGACCTTGCATTGATTACCGAGGGCTGAATAACATCACGGTAAAGAATACTTATCCTTTGCCGTTGATGTCTTCAGCCTTTGAGAGGTTGCAGGGAGCATCTGTATTCACAAACCTGGATTTACGTAATGCCTATCATTTTGTTCGCATAAGGGAGGGGGATGAGTGTAAGATTGCGTTTAATACCCCCTGGGGTCATTTTGAATATTTGGTCATGCCCTTCGGGCTGTCAAACTCCCCTGCAGTCTTCCAAGCACTCGTCAATGACGTGCTGAGAGACATGGTAGATCAGTTAATTTATGTCTACCTGGACGACATACTGATATTTTCTTCTTCTCTCCAGGAACATGTTCAGCACGTCAGACAAGTGCTCCAGAGGTTGTTAGAGAATGGACTTTTTGTCAAGGCGGAGAAATGCACATTTCATGCACAGTCTGTTCCGTTCCTAGGGTACATCATCTCATCCGGTTAGGCTGTGGTGGATTGGCCAAGTCCAGATTCCTGTAAGGCCCTGCAGAGGTTTCTGGGATTCGCAAATTTTTACCGACGTTTTATTCGTAATTTCAGCCAACTAGCCGCTCCTCTGATGACATTGACCTCCTCCAGAACGACGTTCAGGTGGTCTGGTGTAGCCGAAGCTACATTTACCAAACTTAAGAGCCGCTTTGTTTCGGCTCCCATTCTGATTGCCCCTGATCCATCACGTCAGTTCGTGGTGGAGGTCGATGCGTCAGAGGTGGGGGTAGGTGCGGTTCTCTCTCAGCGCTCTTCCTCGGATGACAGGATGCATCCATGCGCGTTTTATTCCCATCGTTTGTCGCCAGCCGAACGTAACTACGACATTGGTAACAGAGAGTTGTTGGCAGTCAAGCTGGCATTAGAGGAGTGGCGTCAATGGTTAGAAGGGTCGGGGGTACCTTTTATCGTTTGGACCGATCATAAGAACTTGGGAGTATATCAGATCCGCCAAAAGACTCAACTCCAGGCAGGCTCGGTGGGCTCTTTATTTCGGACGTTTTGATTTTTCTCTTTCGTACCGCCCGGGTTCTAAAAACATCAAACCCGATGCTTTGTCTCACGTTTTTGACCACTCCGAACACCCGTCCACTCCCGAGTGTATTTTACCTGAGAGACTCATTGTCTCCACACTCATATGGGAGATCGAGTCGAAGGTCAAATCGGCCTTAGAAGGGGTAACTTCGAGAGAGAGACTTCGGTCCGACGTTATTTGATGGGCTCATGTCATCCAGGGGTTAACCGGACCAGCTTTTTGGTTAAGCAACGATTCTGGTGGCCGGGTATGGCTCGTGACATTCGGGATTTTGTTTTGGCCTGTTCGGTTTGTGCATGTGGTAAGACTTCCAATCGATCTCCAGATGGGTTGCTCCAACCGCTGTCAGTCCCTTCGAGACCCTGGTCCCACATAGCGCTCGATTTTGTCACCGCCCTCCTGCCCTCCCAGGGCAAGACGGTCGTTTTGACCGTTGTGGACCGGTTCTCGAAGGCGGCTCATTTCATTCCCTTGCCCAAATTACCTTCTGCCAAGGAGACAGCGGTGGCTGTTGTGGATCACGTCTTTCGTATACATGGTCTCCCGATTCTGACAGGGGGCCCCAATTTGTATCCAAATTCTGGAGGGAGTTTTGTAGATTACTGGGAGCAAGTGTAAGTCTGTCTTCGGGTTTTCATCCCCAAAGCAATGGTCAAACCGAGCGGGCCAACCAGGACCTTGAGAGAGTGTTGCGATGTTTGGTATCCATGAATCCTTCCTCCTGGAGCCAGCAACTTTCATGGGTTGAGTACGCACATAACTCGTTACCAGTGTCATCCACGGGCCTTTCTCCGTTTGAGTGTAGCTTAGGTTACCAGCCACCAATTTTTCCTAGTCTGGAATCCGAAGTCGCGGTCTCCTCCGCCCACGCATTCGTCCAGAGGTGTCGCCACACATGGACTCTGCTCCAGGTGGGAGCACGCACCAAGGCTCAAGCCGATCGCCACCGGTCTAAGCCTCCCGTCTACGTCGTAGGTCAAAAAGTGTGGCTTTCATCCAAGAATATTCCTCTCCGTTCCGTATGTAACAAGCTTGCTCCTAAATTCATTGGTCCGTTCCCTGTCACCAAGATCCTTAGCCCGGTGGCAGTCCGCCTTAAACTACCTCCCGCGTACGGGAGGATTCACCCCGTGTTCCATGTGTCCAAATTAAAACCCGTATTTCCTCTTCCCGCAGGAACGCGAGCCTGGAGCGGAGCACTTTAACAGATAATAATTCACAGTGCTCACACTCCGCGTCCTCAAGGACTGACACCGCGTGACGTTCCCCCAGACAAAGTATACAATAATCATGCAAGTCATCTTCTGAGATGGGCTGCGAGCAGGGCGGCACGCATCTCTCAGCTTCCCTTGACATGAAATCTTATTATTTTCACTCTTTACTTTTCGTGGGAGAGAAAGAGATAAAAATTTGCTGCCTGCAAAAACTAACTCCTAACAAAGGATAGTTTAGAGAGGAAAAGAGAATGTTTGTATGTTCAGCACACACTGCACACAATATGGTTCTTCAGACAAAAGACCTGATGAGCGCACCTGTTTCGCATCTATTTATAGTCTCTGATATGCGTGTCCCGGTGACGTCATCACCAGAGGTTATTTAAGCCAAATTCTTTGGCGTGTTTGCCACACGTGTTCACAACTGGTCAGACGAAGACATTCTTCCCCATAGCGCTTAAAATCAAGCGCAACATTGAGTGTAGCTTTTGATAGGGAACAAGATTTGAAATGTAATTTTTTTTAAACATATTTTTCAAAGAAATTTTCAGATGTCCACTAGAGTGGACAGCATGTGTTTATGGTTTAAACTGAAGATATACTGTATTAAACATAATACAGTAATAACACGGCAATATTGTGTGTATTTAACAAACCCATCAATACAATTTTATAAAATCATGTGAAAACTATAAAATATATAAAAAAAATATAGATGTAAAATATTGCAAACGCAGATGCTCCCTCCAGTGTACCAGAGTATGTCGATTTACCCTTATTAGCTGATAATTCTGATTGTGTTCAAGATGGACACATTTCTATCAGATTACTTTTTGATGTAAGGAGTAAAGTAACACATTACAAGTAACATGCATTACGTAATCAGATTACTTTTTGATGTAACAAGTAAAGTAATGCATTACAAGTCACATACATTATGTAATCACATTACTTTTTTGATGTTAATGCAAATTACATTATAATAACACAAATACATTTACATACATTTATAGGGGGCAATTTCAGGTCTGATGCATAAACAATGCAGAGTTAATCGATTTTTTTATGATAACTCACCTGCAGTGTAGCAAGTGTTGAGTGGCTGGCTGACGTTACTGGGCATGCTTTTTAGACACTTCATCAGCTTAGTCTCCGCCCCTTTCAGCCTCTTCGTGATCACATGACCCATCACCCAGGTGGTATCTTTATACAGCACCTGTGGTGAGCAAAAGAATAAACCCAAATGCTTAAAGTAATTTATTGTATTGAGTAGGGCACAAATAAATAGTAGAAAAAGTAGTTGAAATAAATGGACCTTATTGTAGAAACCTGCACTCCCGCGGGACCCCACGCAACAGAGTGCAGCACGGGACAATATTTAATGGTGAGTGCAGGCAGTAAGTCACTTATGTGTGTGCGGGTTGCGGGAGAATAAAATGATTTGCCGGACTCTTATTTATATATTTAAACAAATATTCATCTTAGGAGCCGTTTAGACAAGAAAATGTTTACGTGGTTTGGACGTTCATTTACACGACAATGGCTTTTTGGGGGCCTGAAAATGCAAACTTTTGAAAACGGGATTAAAGTGCATGCGTATTACGTGTTCAGGCGCATAGTGTTTCTTTACAAAGTGACATCGCCAACTACTGGCCTGGCAGCAGAATACAGCGTTTTTAGCCGTTTCCGTGGATCCGTGTGAAGGGGGATCATTTTGACAATGGTGTCATCTGTATATGAAAAAAGCTACGTTTTTTCCCGTTTTTAGTATATTGTTGTTGTGTAAACGTACCCTAAAATAGCACAAAAGCAACAAGAACAACTAAAATAAAATAAAAACGATTTACAGGTGCAAGCATAGGCGGAGTGTGTTTAAGCAAGCCTTCCCCTGCCTGCTGCTGCTTCTGATTGCTTTTCGAGGGAAAAGCTTCCCATAACTGCTGGTCTAGGATCAGTTTCCCCTGTAATAATAGCATACTGGCGAAACAGATTTGGCAAGCGATCCAGTGTGTATCTCTGAGTTTCTATTTACAACATGTTTTT